>JAWWEE010000074.1:147761998-147792362 GCA_035221455.1 Xenops minutus | reverse complement strand
ACTTGTCAACACGTGTTGTACTCTTTTATACTTTTATACTCTTTTATACTCCTTTATATCCTGTACCCCAAATCCCTGCAAGTAAAAGAACTCTTCTCTACTTTACCCACATAAAGTTGTCTTGGAAAGATTTTTTCCCCCTCTCCTTAAGGCAACACTAGCAAAATTTCTAATGGAGTGAGATAACAAAATAAAGGCATTTTCGCATTATGAAAATTACTTTTTCTCTGAAGATAGCTTAGGACAGACAGATAAAGCCCAAAATAACATCAGCGGTGCAGATAAAGACTCAGAGTCACCATTTGTGTTGATCAGGAAAAACCAAGGGGTGCAGCCAAGACATTCCCAATAACTGACTCCAGGAAAGAGCATGAACAAAGTATTCAGAGCAGGGATGAAGGTTCAGAATTAACAAAAATGCCTTCTTGTACATGACACTTGAAGCCACCTTCAGTCAATGCCAGCTCAACAGACAAATATTTCTAAGGGCAGACAGAATTTGTGTGAGTATGAATATATCGACTTATTAAGGTTTGGACAAAGAGATGCACAAGTCTGGAAATTAGTAACAGTTTGAAAGCAAAAATGATATTAAAACATCATCAGCCAAAAGCAATGTCACCATTGTAATAACAAACACTAGATGAAATAGATAATGGAACTGAGAAATCATTAAGCAGTGTGAAAACAGATTCTCTGGATAAAGATGAAATGTTAGCATTACAGACAATAGTTATCACTCTTCTCTAATGCCCCAATGCTCTGACTTGACCTTCTTGCTGTTGTCAGGCTCAAAGAAAGTCCAATACCAAAATCCAAATGTTGATTGAGTTGCCCTAGTGAGCAGAAAACATTCATATAAGTGAAATAAGGTGAAATCAACGGCATGCTAAAAGCAAAGACAATAGAAGCTATCAAAATCCAAGCAGTAATTTGGTTTTGAAAAGAAAAATAATTTTGGATTTGCATAATCTTGAGCTAGAATGACTATAGCTTAGAGAAATTGATTAAATTTGCCTGCAAATTTTCCTGTTCCCATTGTTATGATTGTGTTAAAAGGCCAAGCAAAGTATTTCTTGACTAATTCATTAAAAGGATTTAAACTTCTTGTTCATGTGTGCAAACTGTGCATTTAATAGCTTTTGAATTTTTCACATTTCTTCATGTCTCAAAGTGATTTGATGCAAGTGTGGAATAATAGTTTCTGGCAGACTACTCAAAGTAGTAATGGCCTTGCAGTTTGTACATTTACTTATTTCATTGTGCATTTGGTCAACATAAATTATGTGACAGTGCTTGTGATGCCCATGAAGCTTTCAGGTTTGCTCTGCAAATATTTCCTGTCTAAATTGACACTTATAAAATGTGAGATGTGCCAGAGCAGGCACAGCAGATATTGATATCTCTATGTAATCTAATTACTGTGATTGATTTATCATGTCCAAAAGTAAATATGGAAGCTTCACTCTGCTTGATGTGCTGTCCAGGATACAGGAAAACAACAAACTGCCTTAGTGGCTACTCCAAATACAGGATGAGTGAAAATGCAGTCACAAACAGGATAAGAAGTGATCCCAACAAGCTGTCTGACAGCTGTACATTTTTTATAGGTCTACATGAAAAAGAAAATCTTAAGGAGGACATGGAGATCAGTGCAGGAGTTTTTGATTACTTGCCTTCATATGAGAAAAAAACCAGCACAGAAACTGATGAAAATTAGGCAAGGAGGGTAAAGCCATCATCAGGAGACAGCAGATTATGGACTTGCCATCTTATCTGCATAAAGAATGTGACAGGCACTGAAAGTAAAACACAAGCAGTTCCTCTTGGGCTTCCTGATTAATGTTCTCCAAAATCTCTCCTGTTTTCCCCTCATTATTCAATGCAAGGCAGTGGAAGCATCCCAAAAGAGCGAGCAGGGAGGGAAGGGTGGAGGAGCCCAAGGAATGCTCAAGAAGTCTGTTAGTGAACTGAAACCATGTCTATCAGGGCACAGGACAATGACCAAACCACTGGACTCACTTTATTCTCCAGCTGGAAAATACCAGATATCATCTGCACCCAAGCCTGAGTGTAAAAGTACCAATGGTCTGCAAAAGAAGGCAGAAGAGGGGGGTTGTGATGGAGTCACAGCATTAGGAATTCATTATGACTAACATTTTTTCCTAGTATCGATAGAGATGGGGAAGGAATTTCCCTGACTTGTCCAAATTCACTCATCAGTAGCCTGTCCTTATTCAGCTGTGAATCAGGAGGGATTAGAAAAGAAGAACGGGGTAGCTCCATGGCTGTCTTATAGAGATCTCCATCTACAGAGATGTTTGGGTGAAGTTATAAAGCTGCCTTTCAAAGAACCTAAAAATCAGATATCAGAAGTAGCACTGACCTCATGGATGGAAGGAAAGAAGCTTCTTGATGGCACTAAGACCTCATAGGTTTGAAACAGTCCCTACAAGTTTTGAAAATAAACAAAAGCTCATTCATAGGCATGCAAAGAAGGCATTAGGTACCATAAAGATAATTATTTAATTGCTCCAGTGTCTCATTGGTCCCATGGGGATAATGGTATTTTCCTCAGAGGGGTGCTGTGAGTGGGAAACACAGACACTAACAAGAAGAATATGGATATTGGGAAAAAAAAGTCTTCACTGCAAGAGTGGTTAAGCCTTGGAACAGGCTCCCCAGGGAAGCAGTAGAGTTACCACCCCTGGAAGTGTTCAAAAAATGAGTGCACATGGCACTTTGTGATATGGATTAGTGAACATGTTGGTATTCTATCGAAGGCTGGACTTGGTGATCTTGCAAGTCTTTTCCAAGATTAGGGATTGTATTATTCTATGAAATCTTCATATTTTTCAGCGTTTTACTTGGAACTCTGGTCTCCCATGCATATTAAATCAGGTAGGCATTTTGGGGATGGGCACTGTAAGGTGGGGGCCTTACAGCTCACAGAAGCAAAGCTCAGTTGGAGAAACACATCACCACTTGGAAGGACACATGCAAATACCAGAGGAGGAAAGCTGGGGAAGAAGCTTAGAGTTGATAGTACAAGTGAGAAGGGCTGAGGATGCAGCTCTAAATGGCTCTCTAACTACAAAACAGTTTAGTTTTCAAGCACAGAGTCCTCTTCTGCTGTCACCCAGCACGGAGTATGTGAGACAGTAAACGTTCACTAAAGATTTGGCAGCCTGGCCTCTCGCAAGGAATATGACAGGGGCACAGGTTGTTTTGCTTTGGTTCAGTAATTGGCTTTTCTGGACTCAGGGTGTTCCTTTCCAAGGTGTTTGGAACTGACACACTGGTAAGGGAAGGAGGTTAACCATTTGAAAACAGAGATCATTACTGAGCCCATGGAAATCTGGATCTGCAGCTCACAAGGAAAGTTCAAAGGCATTTCAAAACTTGCACAATTCCACACCTAACAGCAGCCAATCTCAGGAGGCCCACCAGACTTTGCATTTAGAGGGTTATTTTTGTTTTAATTTGCCTCCTGAGGCAACCTCATTTGAGCTGAGTTTTAAGGACAAAGCGAAGGACTGTAAAACCATCTTTAAGCCCACAACTGCAATACCTGCTACTACCTAAATCTCAAGTATTTAATGGTTCCTAAAAAATATATTGCCTTGTTAATGCCTGCAGCAAAGCATACAGTTTATGGGGAGAGCACAGTAATGCCCCTTTAGCCATCTGGCCAGCAAGAACACAATGGGGTGTTTGATAACAGCCATTTACGTGTCTGCAGAAGATGGCTGCAATAAAAAGAACAAACAAGCACATTTACAGGGGGCTGCAGTTGGGTACTGAGCCAGGGTAGGAACCATAACAAATTTAATGCAAATCTCTACAGCCCAATCACAGACAACTCCACTGCTTCCAAAGTCAAATGGAGCTTGATGGTTTCAGTTACGAGATGTAAACAGTTATTCCACCCCAAAATTAAACTATCTGAAGAACCTTGAGGGTCCCTTGCACCATCATTTTCACTTTCTAATGCAATTCTTGGAAAAAAAAAAAAAGACACCAGAACCATGGCAATAGCACTAAAACAGCATGTACAGTGGAACTGAGCACCCTGCACTTACTCCAGAATCCTACCTCTTTGGTGGAAATGGAACAGTAAATTTTGAATCAAAGACATAATGTCAAGTCAAAGTAAACCTGCTGCAGGGCATAGGGTTGAAGAAACCAGCAGATCTAGAAAGGATCTGAGCCTTCAGCATGATTAGAATAAATATTAGGAAGCAATTCTTTCCTATAAGGATGGTGAGGCACTGAAACAGGTTTCCCAGAGAGGTTTTGGCTCCCTGTCCCTGGAGGAGTTCAAGAACCAGCTCGATGAGGTCTGAATAATCTGGTTTAGTGCAAAGTGTCCCTGCTTATGTCAGGGAGGCTGGAACTAGAGTATCTTTGAAGGTCTCTTCCAGCCCAAACCATCCTGTTATTTTATGATCCTGTGAATACAGAGAAGGACTTCAGCACAGTGATGGAGTTGGAATTTCAGAAGGATCAGCTACAACCTTTCTATTCCTTTGTGTATTATGAATGTCACATTTCTTACCCAAGTCACGTTTCATGAAACCGCTTTATTTTGAGCCATACTGAACTGCTGCCTTCCTCCCTGAGCATGAAAATCACATAATACTATTTCATTCCTCTGCCTGTTTGTGCACCGGTCACACAAAGAGTTGTGAAAGTACAGCCAGGCTTTTCAGGCTTTTAAACATGCAAATATAAACTGCTATTAAGGGTGCATCACATTTCCTCACTCAGTGCCTTGCTCGTAAAATGTAATAGCTCCACAGTCTTTCTTGCACTGCAAGTAAAGTTTTTTCCCTTAAGCCCTAAAGGAAAGGAGAAATTTATGTCACCTAATTTCAACTATCTAAAAATTAGGCATCTAATCCAAGATAGTCATCTGTGTCTTAGCTGATGCAAGGAACGAAACATCTTCAGAGCACAACTCATGCAATCATAAACCAGGATAAGAAACAGCTCCAGGGGGAAATGGCTAAATGGAGATGTTTTCATGTGCATTGGGTTACAAAACACTGGGTTTACCCTGTGGCACATTTAGTTCCCCAACTATGAGAACTTACTGGTGTTCTAGGCACTATAGAGCATCCCACACAATCTTCAGAAGGGTGGGTTCTCCTCTAATTGTGTCATATTTGCCAGCCCCTGTGTCTCCATCGGGCACCCAAATGGCACTACATGTCTGTGTATGGGGAACTGAATAATGCAGCAATTTCCTGGCCAGTAGAAGAGCTTTTGCCATTTCATTAACTGCATTAACACAATACCCATTGTTTATAATGAGAATTTAGACACTTAGTCTATTTGCCATCACTTACATGTGGAAACCTAAACTGCAGTTATTTAATCTGCAGAATTAATCCTCCCCTTTTGTGCCTAATGCATGTGGATGGGTCTGTCTGTGGAAGCACATTTCTCTTTTTGCTGAGCATAATGAGATTCCAGACAAAGAACTGAGCCTAAGCTCCTAATTAATTAAGATCTAAATTACAGTGGGTATAAATTCAAGTATAGATGTCCATGGTTTTGATGTTCATGTTTAGAACTAGGTGATTTTTAAGCTCCTTTCCAACCCAAACCATCCTATGATTCCTGGCTTCTTTAAACAGCAGAAAAAATTACTAATGTGGACAATGATCTAAAGATGATCCTGCTTTTCCAAAAGCAGTCTTTCATCTGTTATGGTTGTTTAACTCCCAGTCAACAAGTTCCATCTGGTAAACTCACAGCATTTCATTCATGCACTTTGATGAAAATCTTCTAAAATCTTTACACAGAGAGGCAGAAGCTTCACCATGAGCAGGATCTACCTTAGGATAGATGAGCAAGAGTCTAACATTTATGTCTTCAGATGCCAACAACGTAAATCTTAGAAGAAACATAAAGAATGGAATTGGATATGCAGCTAAGTGTAACACTATGGCACCAGCATAAATCAGAACATAAATATTATGAAACAAAATATTGCTGCTTGAAGAAAGTTGTGATTTTCACTCAGCTTATGCTTTAAACAGTGAGTGCAGAAGAAATGACAAGTGTAGAAAACAGAATAAAAAGGTGAATTGAAGCTCTAATTTATTTTCCTTTTTTAAAATATTATTTTCCAGGAACAGAACCTGGCTGCCTGTAAAGCAACGTGGACCACGGGTATGTGGGAAGAATATTTGTGACTAAAAATGCTTGCCTCGAAATTGTTGTTGGGTTAACAAAAAGAAATTACTGATTTTAAGGTCAACACAATCTGTCACTCTTTAAGGTCAATACAATCTTTCTCTCATGGACAGAATAATCCACTACTGAGTTTCAGTTTTGACAGACTGAGCTTGCTAGTTTGATTTATCTCCTGCTAACAAACACCAACATAATATTTGGCCACTGATTTCTCACGTATCTGTCCCAGGGATTCCTGCAGCATCATTACAATATCTGCTGACCATTTGAAATCCAAACCCATAATTGAAGATTGTTTTTTTTTCACTCTCAGGCTGCTGGTTAACAGCATGGTATTTTGCAGCTACAGTAAATAATACATTTTATCACCTTTTCCAAACAAAAGTGCCTCTACAAACATTTATTTGCATCCTCCACAGTAAGGTGCAGATTAGAAACCACCAGCTACCAACAGTTATGTTAGTTTTGAGCTCCTGGGGGATAATTTTCCTGTGCTGGGAACTATGTTTTTTATCTCTGCTACACAGAATTGTTCCATTTGGACATATTCTGAAACATAAAATCCAGTGTCTCCTTTAGGAGAGTATTTGGAAAAGGCATCAACGTCAGCAAGTTTATGGTTTTGGATAGTCTGCCAGCCTGCTCTATTCTGGTTCTGATATCACCCCCATTATTATATCTCAGGTTATCGCCTGCATCACTGTAATATCTCTATATTTCATAGAACACAAACTTTGATTTCTGTAGTGATTGATACCACTATTTATTGCCCATTCATGAGATGACTCTTCTCCTTGAGTTTTAGTACTGTAATCAGAATGAAGGAATGCTTCTGGTTGAAAATATTATCTGTCAATAAATGCACTTTTAGGATGGCCAAAAAGAATAAGGTTAGCAGGAGGGTAATTTACAGAAGTGGTAATAAATGGAAAATGGTAAAAAATAAAACATTTTAATTTTTGTCTGGAAAAACAACTTAAGTCAACTTTCCCAGGACTTAAGACAGCCTGAAATGGGGTAAGAACAAAAAAACCAATAGCCTCAGATGTTCATGTTAACAACATATTTTTATTGTTCATACTAAAAAAAGAAATAACTGTCCAAATAATTTTCACCTGCTCTGTCCTTCCCATTCTTCCAGTGGCCACCCAAAGAAATCTCAGCACTAGGAGGACCTCAACCCACTGGATGGACTTGTTCTCTTGGTGACATCAACTGCTTTTTTTCTAGAGTAATTTTTTATTCTCCAGAATCTTTACTAAATTCTTAGATACTCCAAATCTTTACCAAGAAAGAACTCTTTCAAACACTTGAGTGGTTTGATAGAACGCCAGCTTTGTCAGGCAGTAATTTCTTTCAGGGCATTTTGGTAGATAAGAGCAGTAACACTGAGCAGAGGTGTCTGAATAGAGCAAATTGAGATCCAAATTAATATGTCTTAATTAATAGCAGCTTAAATCAGAGAAAAATTGATCATTTGTACATCACTTGCTCTCACTATTGTCTTACATCATGTCTCCATAAGTACTTCTCAACTAATTAATTATTTCATCAATGCAATCGCTTCCAACCATTACCAACAAATGTGGTCGGTTCATGGAACAGATCTTTAAGTAGCAGAGTTGGACATTTCCAAGTCTGTAAAGCCCTTCCAAGATGGGTGTCCCATCAGTGTTTCAGAAGACTGAGAGAGTCTAGCTCATCAGTCTAATAATTAACATCTTATAAGTGACATTCTGCAGCTCCATATTATTCCAGAAGTATATCCATGATAATTAGACTTTGCATTTTTCCTTCATGGCAGTTCTTGGACCTATATCAAATAGAGTGAGTGCTACTGGATGGTACTGAGCACACACAAAATCATTGCAGATAACAAACATGCTCTTTTATACTAAATGAAAGCAATTTTGTGTGCAGATCACAGCATCTGAATTTGCTCCCCAGCAACAATGAGAAGCCAGGCTATTCAAAGCATGTTGCACCACAGAATCAGCTCTTCAAAACATAGAAAATATTCATCTTTGAAGAAATCAACATTGCACATATTTGCAGGAATTGACAAATCAAAGACTTAGTTCAGTAAAAGGAAGTCAGGAACAAATTTTACAAAAGGGAAGGAGGGGTCAAAGTTCAGATGTCTAAATGAAGACACCTCTAGGGTTGTGACTTGGTTGCCTAAATGCAGAAATCTTGTGTCATCGTGTCCCATATGGAGCACTGCGTCAAGCTCTGGGGTCCCCAACACAACAAAGGCATTGACTTGTTGGAGTGAGTCCAGAGGAGCCCATGAAGATGCTCAGAGGGCTGGAGCACCTCTGCTCTGCAGACAGGCTGAGAGAACTGGGGATGTTCAGTCTGAAGAGAAGAATCCAGAGATCCTTCATTAGAGCTCTCTCTAGTACCTAAAGGGGCTACCAGAGAGCTGGAGAGAGACTTTTCATAAGGGCAAGTAGTGACAGGACAAAGGGGAATGACCTTAAGCTGACAGAGAGCAGATTTAGATTACATATTAGGGATAAAACCTTTACTAGAAGCATGCTGAGGCAATGAACAGGATGCCCAGGGAGGCTGTAAATTCACCTTCCCTGAAAGTGTTCACAGCCAGGATGGATGAGGCAACCTGGTCTAGTGGAAGGTGTCCCATGTCAGGGGGGTTGGAACAAGGTAATCTTTAAGGTCCCTTCCAACCCAAACTGTTCTATGATTGTAGTTGAGATGTGATAAAGGAGTCAAAACACCTCTATTATGCTGGCAGACATCTCACAGGACACACAGGAGATCCAAGCCCACCTGGAGCATCCAAAGGCCAGAAAGGAGATAGAAAGGTAACCCAACTGGCAGAAAATGCCCTCATAAGTAACTGAGTCCTTCACTTGCCATCTGAACTCTCTTTAAAGTTAGAGAAGATCTGAAGCTGACCCAGTTGCCCATGACCAAGGAACACAACACCCATTTTGAGCTGGCAGTGAAAACACTGGATAATAGAAACGTCATGGTCTTCTGGAAAATACCTTGAAACATCCCAAACAGCACTAAACACTTGAATTCAAGCAATTAAGTCCTGCTCCCAGCTTTGATTTTTCATTGCACAGGAGATAAAAACAGGCTTCCAATTCCTCAAAATAAATCCCTGCTAGAAACACAACAAATATTTCTTAAGCAAATCCTGAAAAGCACCAGGCTCAGAAGTTAGCAGTGGATCCACATAAAGAGAATATTTGAATCATGGCAGAAAAATAAAACAAAGAACATTTGCCAAATTGACATCTGTGCACACAAGCTACCACCACTTGGGTCCATTCCCATGTTTGTGAGTACACCAAGACACAGGAAGAGATGGGGGCTCCTTTCCAAAAGAATTCCACAGTCAGTCACAGATGGCTGTGACCTCAAAGAACCTGCAAAGCACCCGAGGCAGCAAGCTCTGCATCTGCAGTATTGCAGTAATGAGGTTTTTACAGAGACACAATTTTAGATGCTCAAGCTGAAAACAACATAGACGTTTTCCCCAAAAAAAAACCCTGGTCTGGACCAGTGCCAAGAGCTGCTCTAAAAACAACTCCGTTTCATTTACTCTCATGATAAATAGGATGGTTTAATGGAAACACTGTACGCAAAACTGTAGTGCTCAGGTAATTACCTTGATTGAAACAAGTGATTTTACAGAGAAAGCAAAATTCCCCTGGAGTTAAACCAAACCTCAACAAGAAGGAGACCTCTGTGGAGAAGCAGTCACATAAACAAGTACGTGTGCTAATTATTTTCCAGGGGCTCTCTTAATGAGTCACTTGCTAGAGTCCACTGGTCACAGAGATGATTACTTTAATGATGATTCATAGAAACTGGGTGTGCTTTGCGAGCACCAAGTGCTGCACCAGTTGCCATGGCAGGAAAATGTGTGTGTTTTTTTCCATAAATAGCAGAGTAAATGATTGCAGGACAGCTTGTTCCTCCTTCAGAGGGTCTCCCAGTGTTGGGAATGGCCTGCAGGGAGCTTGACATGTTCAACATTTCCACCCCCTGCTTTTTCCCAAGCTTGTGGATAAAGCCCTTAAACACTATTCACGTGCAAAGCTCATTTTTTAGCCTTTTTTTTTTCCCTGCACTGGAGACTTGGAGCTTCATTCAGGTCTGTCTCACCTTGCTGCAAATGAGGAGTAAATCCATTTTTTTCAGGATAACAATATTACTAGAGTCTCCAGCCAGAGAAAACAGCAGACAGAAAAGCAAACACTTCACACATGGCAATGAGAAACAAATTGGTATTTATGACAGGTAAATAATATTCATTTTAGCATCATTTAGGGATGCATTCTGATTAGTACTAAAACAAGATTCTTACTGAAATGCCTCCTACTCTTTACCAGCAATGCTCTCTAACCCATCCTAGGATTTTCTCAGAGAAATGGGTTAGGTTGGGTTTAGTCTGGCCCCCCTTGAAAAGCATGTGAGTATTCTAGAAAAATCTGGGTGTGATTTTGGCCTGGGCATTTTCTCAAGTCTAGATTTTGGAATTACTTTTAAACTGAAAATACTGAAAACCATCATCCCTAGAACACCAGCAAGGAAAGAGCACACAGTGAAAAAGAATTAAAGAAATATATCAGAAGGTGAGTTCCTGGCAGTCGTACCTTCTGACTAGCCTGAGACTAGCAGTGAGCAAAGGAATACAAGAGTCCCATAGAGAGATGAAGAGTTCTTTTAAAGGGGAGCATGTAAAGGAAAAAAAACAACAATGTGGGTCAGTCTGATGGAGGTGGGTTTTTCCACCACCTGCAGGACTGATAAACCTGCCAGGGAAGGTAGTTCTGCTTAACAGTTCACTTCACTGAGCCTTTTAAGCATCTGCTTCATCTGAAGGGTTTTTATTCTACGTAAATGATACTTCTCCATACGGCAGCTATTTGCTCACAGATTGCAATGCTCATTTCCCCACAAAGAAGCACAATAGCAAGGCTGAAAGCTAAATCAGACTTGATGCAGCTATCATTGGTATTAAGAAACTGCAGAGGGGAAAACCTTTCCAAAAGAAAAGATACACCCCCTCCATGTGACGGGTTTGAGCCCAGAAACAGAAATAAAAGACTGTGGGACAAGGAAGTGTAAAAATCCCTCCCCAGGAAAGATAAGTTATGGCATCTTAAACCCTTGAGGAGGTTCCCCTGAGCTATACAACCTTTTAACTGGTAGTTAAGTCTTTCCATCACTCATGTTCACAGGCAATTAATCATCCTACAATAACTGGAGTGCAGTTGAGATTGTCTCCTGTCTGTGCAATGCTCAGTCCTCAGGAAGGACTGTCTTACTCTGGGAAGTTCACAGGCTGGACAGCTGTTTGGGCTGGAATACAGTTCATTTTCATCCTAGTAGAGAGTATGGGGCTGTAGTTTGCTATTGTGATGAAAACAGTGTTGATAACACAGATATTTTTGGTTCTGCTGAACTGAGCTTACAGAGTCAAGGCCTTTTCTGCTCTCACCCCACCAGCAAGGAGGCTGAGGGGGCACAAGAAGTTGGGAGGGGACACAGCTGGGACAGCTGACCCCAGCTGACCCAGTAGATATTCCAGACCACATGGCGTCATGCTTGACATACAAAGCTGAATGAGAAGCAGAAATAGGGAATGTTTGGAGTGGTGACATTTGTCTTTCCAAGTCACTGTTCCATGGGATGGAGCCTTGTTGTAATGGGGACAGCTGAACACCTGCCTGTCCATGGGAAGCTGTGGATTAATTCCTTGTTCTGCTTTTCTTTCGTGTGCAGCTTTTGCTTTACCTGTTAAACTGACTTTGTTTCAACCCGTGAGTTTTCTCCCTTTTACTCTTCCCATTCTCTTCCCATCCCACCAGCTGGCAGTGACTGGCTGTGTGGGGCTGAGTTGCTGTCTGGAGTTAAACCACAACAGTCCTTTTTGGCACCTAACATGGGGCTTGGAGGGCTCAAGACAGCAGCAAAGATGCTTGATTGGCATGTGCTAGATGGATTTTATAGCTGTTATTGCTGTTCAGCTATTAATTGACAGCTCCTGTGCTTGCCATGGGACTCGTTTGCCTGACTGTGTATTAGAGCCCAGCACTTGTTAGTGGCTGCTTTTTGCTCCCACTGCTCACTGTGGTGCTGCACTGCTCGTCATCTGACTGTGCTGTGCCTGGGAATGAATTGATAACAGCAGCAGAGATGTGCCTGGGCTGGCACATGGCCAGGGAATCACTGCTGTGGACATACTGGAACTCCAGTGTGAGTCTGAGTCGAAGGAACAGTGATCTGTGGATGAGTTCCCATGGGAGCAGGACACCCTGGAATGTCTGTGGCCATGAACTAGTGCAGCCAGAGCAGGTACATCTGGAAGTGTCAGTGGCTGTGGCTGCATCTGTGCTGCAACTTCACACCTGGAGGGATTGTGGCTCCTGGGTAAGTCTGTGCTGCATCAGGTAGACCTTGAAGCATCAGTGGCTGTGCACAAGGTCATGCTGGAGGCAGCGCATTAAACAAAGACAAATAGGACAAAATATGTATTGGCATCCCCTGTGTTATGAGATGAACATGGAAAAAAAAAGAAATACAATAGGATTCTGCATTGATTTCCCAAATAGGGATGATTAAAAGGTTGTCCCTTACAGGTTTTGGAGTTATTACTGAAGCATACACAAAAATTCCAAAGTCCTCTACCAGGGTTTGCACTGAGCTTGGCAGTGAGCTCTGTATTCACAGGAAATAAGCAGTTTTCAGAGCTGCCACTGGTTTAGCATCCTAACAAACACTGAGGGAGAGATGTGAGAAATTCACTGTTCCAGAATTTGGGAAAGGGACCACACCACAACAATGATGATGAAAGTAAAGAACCATCTGCTGCTATGGCTTGAGCTGCAAAGCTATTTTCACCGCTCTGAAGGGGAGGAAGGGGAGGCAGAATACTGGTAGGAACCCAAAACACCACACTGAGAACCTAAACAGATGCAGAGAGAGGCAGAAGACTCTGCAGATGTAGCAATACTTCATTTGGCATCACCTGAGACATCACGATGAGAAATCAAAAAATGTCAGAAGCTGATGCCTGCAGTCCCAGAAAGGAAACAACAGCAGCTTGTCAGCCTGACCAAAAAAAAGGGCTCCCCCCCAGCTGAGCCAACAAGAGCCAATACAGAGAGAAACACCACTTGGATGATGCACAGCACATGGTTGATACCCACAATCTCCCTTTGGGCAGAAGGAGCCAAAATGAAGTTCCAGCTGGCAATTGAAGCAGACAGGGATGCTCAAAACGCTGCTCTCTGCATTTCTGAACTCTTGAGCAGCCTGCCAGAGCCCATGAGGCCAAAGTAAAGCAGGGAGCAGCAGCCACCAGGAGGTGAGGACAGCTACCACAAAACAGCTCTCAGGTTCAGCATCTCCACAGGTTTTCAAGCAGCAGCTGCTCATAAATGTGAATGCTGGTTCTTTCTCAACACTGGGCCACAGGAGATATTCCCTGAGAAAGAAGAGTGAAGAAGAGGTTACTTGGCCAGGGAAGGAGTCAGCTTTGTAGCAAGCACACAGACAGACACACAAAATTTGTATTTTTTTTTACTGATTAGAGCAGTATAGGGGGTGGGATCTCTGGAAATAGTAACAGGATAATAATATACTCCCACTACTCCAAGCATTTTCAGTTTGTCCATTTATGTGAAGCTCTCACAGACCTCACAGACCCCTGGATTTTGAATACTGAGAGAAGACAAAATCAATATTTTGATGTCTTTACTTCCCAAAGCCCTTCCAGCTTCAGGTCAGGAGGCTCCTCCACAGCAAGCAGGTTGAGTTGGGCACTTCAGCCTTTCTCCTACATCTCATGGAAATACTCTAGCTATTGCCTTGAGTTAGAAAAGAATTATTCAAACTTATAACCACCAAGCCTTACTTAGGTATGTTCTGACATGAGTGACCACAGACAGGTTCGCTGGAAGAATCCCTAGTTTCTTAATTCTAATGAATATAGAATCATAGAATGGTTAAAGTAGGAAAATACCTCTCAGATATGAAGTCCAGCCATCAACCCACAACCACCACCATGTTCACCCCTAAACCGTGTTCTCAGGTGCCGTATCCACATGTTTTTAGAACACTTTCAGGGATGGTGACTCCACTGCTTCCCTGGTCAGGGTGTTCCAATGCTTGACAATCCTTTCTGTGAAGAAACTTTTCCTAATACCCAACCTAACTCTCCTCTGCTGCAACCTGAGGCCATTTCCTCTTGTCCTGTCACTTAATTAGATGTGCAGTAAAAACAGACAGGACACACTACTGGCAAAATCTTGGATGGGTTGATAATTTAAAGTCCCTAAAGTTAAGCAGAAATTCTGTAGGGTTTTCAGGACCTAAGACTTTGAGTTGGGTGCTAAGAGTGCATGAAATTAGTTGTCTTCTTGAGGTGTCTTTCTTTGCACCAAATGTACAGGGACATCAGACAGCTGACTTAGAAAAGGCTCTTAGCTTTTAGGCAGCTAAAATTGGATGGCATAATCCCCTCACACACTCCCCAGCCATTTTATATATGTAGTCCTGCTGACAGCTGGGTCTGTTCTAAAGCACCACAAAAAAATGATACCACAGATCCTTGAAGAAAATAATGTTTCAGACAGTGATGGAAAGGAACACCATCTGTAACTCTGAATCTCAATTTTGTTCTCATTAGATCTTCATTATATCAGCCATCATTGTTGTGCAGAGACCTGAATCTATCCCCTCTATATTCACCTGCAAGCTATTTCCTTTAATTGCTGTGCACACAGAAAATCAAATGTATTCTAACAACGCTGATTCATTGGCTCAGCTGTTAAATGCAATTTGTGCATCTCTCTATACAGTTTATTTATGTATTTCCCATCCCTGCACCATCTGAATGCTTCCCAATCTTTTCTGAAGTTAACCTCACAAATATTCCCCTAGCTCCATAGGGCAGATGTGGAAGAATAGCCAAAATCTATTCCCTTTAGCATTCTCTCCAAATGTTTAACTTCCACTGAAAACACAAGTTTACAGACCCAAGTCCTAGGGATACAAAAAACAGCATGGACTAGCATCTGTCATACCAAGAGATGAACTCTTGGAGTGGAAATGTCTCAGAGGGGAGCTCTGAAGTCAAGTAAATAAACTGGGAAGTTAGTCTGAATTGGACTTTGCCTAACTTAGCCACTTACGTGACTGCCCTTTTCTAAGGAGATCAAACTCTTTGGTTGCTTCATTAGAGGAGTGGAAGGAATGTAATGAACCTTTAATTGTGCTGCTGGGGATGAAAAAAATATATGAAAACTCCAAATCAGATATTGTTGTTAGTCACTGCTGAATATACGTTGATTTCCTGGCACGTAGGAGAGTCTTTTGCTGGGACCAGGCAGTGAATTGTATACATTTAGCAAGAGACTTTATGTTACACAGTATGGCAATAATATCTTGTCATTATGTAGGATTATTTGTGAGATGAATTTGAAGAGCTGCATGGTAGATCTGGGGGTATTGTATTGTTTTTCTCTTCCTTCAGAGATCAAATGATGTCACCTCACACAGGAGATGGCTTCCAGGTTTGCCATCTTCCCCGTTCTTCTCAACACATCCTATTTTTAGGTTTCCTTAGCAATCAACTGCAGTAATGCAGCATTGCATTTCCATGTTCAATTAGAGAGATTCCGTGACACAGACTCCCAGAACTCAACATCCAGTCATCAGATTTTCCCATTCTCCCCACAAAAATCATGGACTCAGAGCTGGGAGGAACCCAGAGGGATCACTGAAGTCCAATTGCTATCACAGGTTTGGCTAAATATCAGGAGACTTAAAATGAACAATAAACATACTGGATTTGTAGTGGCTGCTTCTTCTTGTTTGCCATCTCATGTCTGACGTTTTTACATATTTAGGGTTTGATCTGGTTATGAGCAATTCTCAAAATCAGAAGTTTCATGGTGTGCTGTGTGAGCAGAGGAACCAGCAAAGCCCTGTATCTGCAGGTTCTGTTCTGTGCTGCAAGGGTTGGGCTCTTCTTACAGACTCCACTTTAGGAGGGACAGTTATTGAACCTCTCTGCTCACTCTAACAGCTAAATAATGTCTCTAGACTTCTACTTATCTAAAAAAAAAAATACCAGGAGATAATATATCTGAGACCTCTGTTATTCCATCCACTGTGGCAAACAGGCAGAGAAGTTACCTGGGTGAACACACAGCACAGAGCACACAGAGGAGACCCCACCACAGAATCTTTTATTTCTGGGCTTTGACATCCAAAATTAATCTCTCACAACTGCAGAACCTCATGATTCTGGGAGTTACGAATCCAGTGACATCAAGTTTTGTTGCTAGTTTTGATTGCACAGTCTTTCTGCACCTCTAGAGTTAAAATGTGAAGTGAATCTCTGGGAACTTCAGAAGTAGCTGTAAGTGTAGAACTATATAATTTTTTGAAGATGTATCCCCTTAAAGGTGTGATAATAGTTTAAAACAGCACAACTTTTTGCTTTGATGTGCAGAGCTATCAGGCTGACAAGAAGCAGAAGTTGCATGTACATGAAAATATATTAACACCTGGCTTAAAAGTAGCTTATTCAAGGCAAGAAAGGTGCAATGTGAACAAATTTCCCAAAGTTTCTCCAATCAGGCCAGCAAATGCATGGTAAAAATGCACCAGATGGTGGAGTTACAGTAGAAAACAAAATTACATCCCAGCTGGAGGGAACTAGACAGGATTATCAGAAAGCAGGACAATTTTCAAGAAGCAGAAGATGTAGTTTAGCTTGAAAGAGTGATCAGGGTTGGTTGTAGAAGGTGCTGAGTTGTCTGTTCCTCCACATTTTAGCACAGAAATATTTCTAGTCAAAACTGACTGTAGATGACAGGGAATTCTTCTGATATCCTTTGCAGAATAGAATAAAGGAAATAAAAAGAAATCTGATACAAGCAAAGGGAAAATAAAAAGAAGTAGTAGGAAATAAAAGCTTTCTCAGACAGTGGAACAGGCTGTCACAAGGCACCACCTAAAGTAAGAACTGGTCAGATGCAATACCCAGTTAAATTAATTTTTTATGGTTAAGAAAAATAGCCAAAGTTTTAAAACTAAAAACCAAAAATCGAAACAAAAACATTAGCCTAAATAAAAGTCTTCAGGCTTCAAGGGTTAAACTAGATTAACTACTCAAAAAAACCTGCTGTGCCTCTCCACAGAAATCTTGTATCGACCTCCAACATGGGCTGGTGTACTTGCTCTGCAGTCAGATTGACTAAAACCTGCTGGAGACAGATGATGCTCCTGCTGGATCCTGTGTCTGATCCAGACTGACAACTACAAATCACTCTCATCAAATAAACCTATGATCTGCTAACTGACTCAACATCCCAGATCAGAGGAGCATTGTGGAACAAAGGCATAAACCTCACCATGACCAACATACTGATTTTTCATCTAAAGTTTCGCACTTTTTCTTTTCCCTGGAATGTCTTAACATTAATTAAAGCCTTTTCTCTTTTCTTTTAATGGTGCAAAGCATGATCAGTTCCAATTTGCCTTGACATGATGTTGTCAGCAAAAAGGAAAAAGAAAAGGATTTCCTTACAGGAAATGTCAGCAGAATTCTGTATCTCTTGGAGGAATAAGATAAATGCAGGGGTAAATCTTGGCAGGGAAGAGGGGACAGCCACCTCTGCTGTCCATGGTGTCCATCCAGCCTGCAAGTGCCACTCTCTCTTATCTCTGTTGGTGACAGATGAAGTCAAACACTCTTCAGTGAGGTGCAGAGTCACGTGGGATGAATCCTATCATGAACAGTTCAGTTACTTTGGCTGGTGAATTCTCCTTTACCACATAACAAAAGCAATGTGGGCACCATAGAAATGATTGAGCTGCGCTCCAGCCTGCAAAACTCTTTAAAATATTAACTCCTAATTAAGTCAAACAAAGAATCATAGTATCATAGAGTCATAGAATGGTTTGGGTTGAAACAGACCTTACAGATCATCTCATTCTAACCCCCTGACATGGGCAGGGACGCCTTCCACTAGACCAGGTTGCTCCAAGCCCTGTCCAAGCTGGCCTTGAACACTTCCAGGGAAAGGGCAGCCACAGCTTCTCTAAGATAGAGGTGTGCTGGGTTACTACACAGCACCTGCCAGGGCAATGACATCTATGTTTAGGCAACAGAAACACATCCCAGAAACTGAGAACATGAAATCATCCTTGTTGAGCAGCACATGCAAATATATCCCCTTGCTGTGGTTAATTGTCTGATCACAAAATAAAACTAGACATGGTTTCAACCTAATATTTTTGGGCAGGGGGGTTGTGCAGCTTCCTGTGGTCCTGCAGCCTTTTAATGTCACCTCTACTACCCCACTGTTTTCTGGGATATAGCCCTGTCATTGAATGCTGAGCACAGAGGCAGAACAGAAGAAAAAATCCCCCTGCCCTGTAAAGACTTAAATTCTCGCTAGAGGCATGACATTTTTACAAGAAATCCACTCATAAAGCCAACCCATGTGTTGGTTCTATGTTTATCAGCTTTCAGCTCCTCTTTCTTTTTAAACAGCTTCAGGCTGATTTATCAACATCTCTATCAGCCTTTTGTTCCGAATCGCCCTTTCCTCCTCCACGGGCCATAGAGGAAAACTCACTTCCTAAGGCTAAAACTAACCTTTGCCAATTAAAACTGGTTATAAAGCAAGAAATCCATGAGACAGATAAGTTAATATATTTTTAATTCATCTCTGGCCACTTCAATTAACTACTGTCAGTGTAGCACAGCACTGCCTGTGTGTTTAGGGAGCTGCACCACTGGCAGCATTCTTGTTGCTGTGTGGAGATAACAGATACTGGTTATTACTTGATTCCTTGCATTGTTCTTTCTGATTAACTTCAATATAGCAAATTCAGAAACACTAAAAGCAAATCTCTGCATCTGCAAAAGCCTTGGGTTCAAAATGCTTTAGTCTGATCAGACATTCATGAGAGTGGTGCCAGACTGGTTTATGCTCCTCCAAATCATTTGAACTCAATTTGCAGAGCGTGGCTGTGTGAGAGTGAAAAGATTAGTCCAATCTTACACCATTAGCAGCATGAAAGATCTGAGAGAGCTGCATGTTGGCAGATAATTTGTCTTAGTTTTGAAATACCTGTGTGTAAGGTCTCCTCCAAGGAGATGCAATGAGGTGAGCTAAAGGTTAGGGAGGAAGGCAGAAGAAGTCAGAGGGGAGTGTGGGATGCCCCTTGCTGGGCACTGCTCCTTCTTCAGTGATACAGGATACATATCCTATGGAAAAGTGCTTAACACAAACTGACTTCTCCTTGGTCTCTGTTGCAAAGGAGAAATTTCAGCAGAAACCACCAATTCTTCACAGGCATTAAACTTGAAATCAGAAGCATTGAAATGCAAAGAAAGTTTAGGAGACTTTTCCTTGGCATAGGAATTTAATTTTCAACCTTTCATGATCTCAGAAGTCATATCAGGACATTATTAACAGCCAGCATCAAATACCTTTCCTAATGCTGATTAGCAGTGTGATTCCCACGGTATGTAAGAGAAAAATTAATAAGATCAATCTTCATGTACTACAACAGCTACATGGCTTAACAAGAAATACTCAGTATTGGAAAGAAAATTTCCTCCTAGGAATTACACGGAAAATGGTCAGTGGGATAACCAGCCACCATCTCAAGTGTGGCAGCAGTGAGGACAGGCCACTGCCTTGATGGACTATGACTGTCATGCTCAGAACTGTGCAAAAAAACCAGCTTGGATCCACCTTTTTCTCCAGGAAATTCCAGCCCTGACAACATCCGACCCTTGATTTATAAGAAATACACTGCTTTTCAAACTCTGCTTCTTCAAGTGCTATTTATAGCATGCAATTTAAGGAGACAGAGAGTGAAGGGAGAAGGGAAAGGTAGGAAAGCCATTTGCAAATGAGTCATTCCCCAGGAATGCTTTGACAGGCTGTCAGCAGAGATCTGATAAAGACATCCAAGTTAAAATACTCCAGTGAGGCTGCAGGTGAAGGAGGATTGACATTCTGATGGTGTGCACAGGCAAACTCCACCCAGGAGATGTTTAGTCTCGGTGGGAAGCTTTCAGATAGCCCAGATGACTCAAAAATCATTCTGCCTTTTAGCAAATAATGAACATACACATGAAGTACATAGAAAAAATTAAAAAAAAAATAAAAAAATAAAAGGCAAAAACTTACTTGGAATAATAATCTCCCCCACTAGCATGTCATGCATGGTTAGTAATGAAGTGTTTCTTCCAGTACTGTTCTTCAGTTTGCATTCCTAAGAGGTACCCCCACGTCCTGCACTCCAGGGCTGGAGCTGCCCACTGCCTGTTGCTGCTGCCAGGACTTCTTTTACCCCATAAAGAGTAGAGAAAAGCTGTCAGACACAGACACATCTCCCAGTACCTTCCCCTTTGGCCTGTTGAGTCATCTGATGATGTGGTTTGGTCTGTGGGTGAGGAGGAGTTAAAAGGTGTACTTTAAATTATAGAATGGTAGGATGGTTTGGGTTGAAACAAATGTGACGGATCATCGAGTTCGAACTCCCCTGCCATGGGCAGGGACACTTTCCACTATCTCAGGTTACTCAGAGCTCTATCCAACCTGGCCTTGAACTCTTCCAGGAATGGGACATCCACAGTTTCTCTGGACAAGCTGTTCCAGTGCCTCACCCCTCTGGAAGAATTTCTTCCTGATATCTAATATATTTAATATAATCCTGCCATCTGTCAGTTAAAATCCTTTTCCTCTTGTCCTATCTCTCCATGCCCTTGTGGAAAGTCCCTCTCCAGAGTCCCAGTAAGGTCCCTTTAGGCACTGGAAGGTGCTCTATGTTCTCCCTAAAGCTTTCTCTTCTTCAGGCTGAAGAGGAAATTGAACCATTGGAGCACAACTTTTGATCAAGCTCAGAGTAGCCAGTTTTCTTCCTAAAACTCTGCTTGTTCTAACCAAACATATGGAGAACAGATTTAACCAGGTCCTTTTTTTTTTTTCCTTTGCTTTTTCAGTTAAAACATACTAAAAGCAACAAGAACAAGATTTCTGAAAGGAAGTAGGTGTTAAACTTGAGGTCTAGAGGTTTCTGTGCACAGTCACTCTGTATAATCCCATTAGGAAGAGAGACAGGAGAGTACCTTTCTGCCAGAACTGCAGGACTCAAATTCAGGAAAATAACCCTTGTACGAAGCCTGCACTCCTCAGCATCTCTGTAGAGGTTATCTGAAGTTTTTCTATTCTAATTTTTACTGCTTTAAACCAGCTGTTTTAAGGAAATGCCAGACTGCCAGGGATGATAAAGATCTATTGGAACATGAAATAACCTCCAGTTGCCACGCCAATGGCACTGATTTATTACAAGCCTCAGGCACATCTCGCTGCCACATGTGGCTGTCTCAGACACCCTGGAGCATCTCAGCAAGTGCTGGACACCCATATTCCCATTGTTGAAGCTGAAGTTTAATGTCAACACCACAAACATACATCCAGGATTTGTCACACCTCAAGGATACCAGATTATGCACAAAGGCATTTAAGCAACTCACAGGAGGCACAGAGATTTTCCGTATCAACAGAGATACAGTGATGGATTGTACCACAAGTGCAACAAACTTGAGACTATCACTCACGTTGTTAACGACTGTATAACACACCCTTATGCAGGACACATAAAAGAAATTCATCAGGCCTCCCTTGACTCTGCTGAATGGTTCAGCAACCTTGGGATGAATTTACAATCTGTCATTGCCTTTCAAAATGCCACACACAAAAGCAGGACAGAGCCTGGGGAACTGAAGTGCCTAGAGAGGAGAAAAACAAACAAACCAACAAACCAGCCAAATTTGATTACATTTCAGCCTTTTGTTTCACTGAATAATTAATTTTAATTCTCCACACTTGAGCTGGCCTAACTTAAAGGAAAATGGTCATAATGTGAAATTACTCTCAGGCTACTTGAAATGGTTTGATGGATACAGAAATGCCAGGCGAAAAAGTAGATTGCATGTATTAGTCTGCTTTCCTTGATGGGCTCAACAAAATGAATTAAAAATAATGCCAGGCTGCAGTTACACTTAACAGCACACTGTTTAAGATTCAAATTATAATTGGATGTATGACCTTCCTTATAAATTACCTGCATTGTTCTTTTAGGTTGGCCTCATTCCTGTATTTTCTTCCACTAACCTTGTTAAAACAAAACAGACTTTCACAGAGAGAAAAGGAAGATGCTAAAGCCTTTAGACAATTTCAAGCTCATGCCCAACATTTTCTGAGCTCTTCTGAAGTTGTGCTTAAAAAAAAAAAAAAAAAAAAAAGGTGTTAATAAAGCCTTTGGGGTATTAGAAAATGCAGGACCCTGAACTAACACTGAGCCACAAAGCTTTGTGGGACCTACTATGGGCCAGATGACAGGTCCCATCTCACTTTCTGGAGAAGATTGTAGAAATCTGTGGTATTACCCAAAAATGCCGACACATGACTGGACAGAATGACTTTGGGATTTGTAGGAGCTCTACCTGCTCTGTGTTCCCATCCACAGCCCAGATACCATCTGCAGGAAATCACAGTACACAGACCAAGGAGGGATGAACTGAGCTCTGGCCAAATCTGGCTCCCAACCTCACCTGCACCCCAGAGACACTCAGTGTGTTCATTCACTGCTCCCTCCATGTGTATTTTCCTTTCATAATAACTAAGCACTGCTTACATTTGCAGCAGTAAAGGACACCAGAGAGACCAATTCCAAAGATCTAATTTGGAAGCGAGGTCCCTGTTCAGCGAGTTAACGTTGTTAAACTCACATACAATCTACAGAGGTCCTCACTTGTGCTGCCCATCATGAGTGGTTGTCATGCAATTCTGGAAAAATTCCTCTAAACCCTAAACCTTCCCTATCCAGGTGTCAAGGCTGCATTTTTTGTCCCCTCTAATTGAACTTTTGTGATTTATATTCATACCTTTGAGGCCTCCAGCATAATTCTGTGCTTTACTTTCAAGGCTTCTTCGTATATTCACTGCAGCCCTTCTATATTCCCTCTTTTTAATAAGTATCAGTCACATAAGGATAGTTTTTATCCAAGAAAATACAGGAACATGTATTTTTGTGATCTGTATGTGATCTAAGAGTGCTGCTGTTTGGCTGACCATCTCCTTTGGACCCACAAGTGTTCATATATAAAAATATGCCCATATTTATAGACACGCAGATTTTTCTTCCTCTATATAAATATAGGAGGAGAGCACAAATATGTGTGAAGATTATACATAGATTCACTTTACATACATATATTTATATATAGTGTGCAAATATACATGTATGAATATATATAAATTGAGTATATATATTCACATATAAGTGTATGAACGTAATGACTTAAACATTCTTTAACATGAGGGAAAAAAAAGAACAACTGAAGTTAAATGGGAATCGAAAATAAGAGTAAGAGGCAGGTTCGAGGTCCCTGATTTCACAAGGCTGTTGGATGAGCCCCAAGGTGTTTGGATGGGGGAAGTTAATTAGGTCAATCAGCCACTAAATTGCAAGGAGGGGTGGAATTATGAAAACACTGGAATGTGCAAAGTACTTAGAATAATATTTAAAAGTGAACTCAGTACCGTTTTTTCCCCCATTATTCACAAGATTTCTGTCTGTCCTACCTTTTCCCTTTCCTTTCAAACTCATTTTGGTTTGTGTTGGATAAACAGGAATTATATAAATTGAATAAAGGAGGATGGGAAAGTATCAAGACACATCATGACGCTCATCAGAATCCAATAAAATAGAGAGAATATGAAGATTAAAATTTATAGACAAATTCATTATGTAGAAGGAAGTAAACTGTAATATTCCTTTGTAATCCTGGGCCAGGAAGGAGGAAAGTTCACTGCAATATATTGCTGAAATATTAGAGGCAATACCAGGAGCTTGTGAGATTTGTGAGGTGAAAAATTATGAATCATAAGAAGTAGCTATCACCTTCTTTTGTCAGCAAGTGCCAACGTGCCTGCAATGTATTAGAAAACAAAGGCCCAGGAAAGTTCTACAGCTGTGATAAACTGTAGAAAAAAACCATGTTTATTCTGATCCGAATCCAGGCTGAGTGTGAATGTGGAAAACACCAGAGGATGGGATGGGGGGGGCCCAAATGGCACATGCTGCTGACACCTACAGTAGCAAGTCATCTTGATCCCAGCACACAACTTCCTAAATTCCTCATGGCAAGCAGCTCTGAAACAGGCAGTGGTTAAATCCTGATGACTCACAGAGGTGGGACAGGATAAAGGGCTTCATCACTGTCAGCTCCTCAGCTCCTCCTGGCTTAATGAGACACATCCACAACCACCAGCACAAGCCTATGAAGAAGCCATGAAATGTGGGGAGGGTCTCAAAAACTGATTTCCTTGTCCTCCACATCTCTGCAAACACCCTGGACAGACCCCCTGGAAGCAGGTCCCTTAGTGCCTGAATTATGAGGCTGTTTAAAATAAAACCTCTCAGTGCTTGTGAGCTCGAGAGGCTGAAATCAGTCATGTTTTGCATAAATTAATCATTCTTCCTGTGAAGGATCTCATTAAGCTACACTGCTGCTGGAGTGTTGCAGTGTCATTTTCCTACAGGACTCTCTCACCGAGCTTTGCATCCAACAACATGGTTTTGTGGGAGGAGAGAAGGACTTGGACCACCCTACAGGGATGCTCCTGGCCATAGGAGCTCACCTTGCTGGTGGGGATGAGCTCCAGAGGGGAATTGTTCAACCCAGGACTGTCCCAGTTGCTTTCCAGCACCCAGGCACAGACCCCAGTACAAGCTGTCAGGGAGAAAGGGTGGGATCTGAGCTTGTTGCAATGAGAAATGTGGTCAAACATCAGTGCTGCTAAAAATGAAAATTTGGCAAAGACTGAAAACAGTTAAAAATGAAGAAACAAAAAAAGGCCATAATTTTGGAATAGGGCACTGTATTGACTGGAACAGAAAACTGACTCTCTAGACAGCTGTCCTGATCTGATCCCTCCTTGGAGCTTGGTGATTCCTCCCCTCCCCTTCCCTTCCCTCTCCTCTCCTCACAAACTTTCTCAGCCTGTCTTCACACAGGAGGTTCTCCAGCCACTCCTCATCTTCGTGGCTTCCTCTGAAGTGCTTGACATCCTCACTCTGACTGGCAACAGGCAGTCAGAGAAGAGCTGTGTACAGATCCACTTGCCACATGTTTTTGCTCAAGGATTCATACACAGATTTCTCACTGATAGGAGAATGGATATGACCACCAGGTAATCATGTTAAGGCTCCTCCAGCCACTGCAATGCTAGAAATGTCTATAAAAATACATAAATGTGATTTGGATTCATGGAGAATAATACTGGACTTTGCCTCTTGGTAATGAGTTAGTTTTCTGAGGAGAAACAGATGCATTAACATTGCTCTGCTATTTTTTGTCACTCTTTCATCTCACTCCATCACAGCTCATTGCTTCACCTACCACAGTATGTTGAGAAACAAATATCAAAACCAAAGGAGATAAAAGTTCTGCTCCAATCTGATCAGAAAAACAGTATTGGTGGGGTAAGGGTGTCATACAGCCACTGGACAGCTCATCCCCACTGGATGGGGTGGCAGATACATCTGTGAAGTTTCCTCTTTCCTTCAGTTTGTTTTCGTTCTGCTTTCCCTTTCACATAAAAAAATATCCCAAACTGGCAAATAGGAGACATAATTCCAACTGACAGAAGCACATCAAAACATTTTAAAACTTCCACCCAGCTTTCTCTGTTTGTACATCAAACAAACACTTTCTCCAGTCCAGAGGAGTTGTTAAATAAAACATTAATACTTGGAGTTCTTACATCTCCCCAAGTGAAAACCAGAATTAAACAGAAATAAAAAAAAAATCAGAAAACATGAAGGATGTTGACAAGAGTTTGTCTTTGCACTTCTTTTCCATCTCATTTTTGGCTACCAAGGAAACAGTAAGAACAGTCAACTGATAAATAGAGTTTGACCAAAGCAGCTTTACCTATTTAAAAGGGAAGATGATGGCAGTGAAGCACTCACTGGAACAGTCCCAAAAGAGAAATGTCATGAGTGTTGTATCATTTAAAATTACAAATTACTTGGCATTGGTAACTTACCCAGTTTAATAATGAAGGCTAAAACTGAGCACAGATTGCTGGAGCTTTCTCCAGTTATACCCCAGATCATCAGTCAGAAATGCATCTCACAGATGCTTCTTGTTTGCTTGATATAATCTCCTGTTGACCACCTCTCATTGCCTCTGTGTTTTCTTCTGGTTTACACAACACAAGCACTTTGGAATGGTATGTACACACATCCACACACACTCTGAGAAAACCCCAGCACTTCTGTTTTCTTCTGCTAGGAGAAAATAAATGATGATCACCAATGAATTCTTTCACAAAAGCATTACACACCCATTTGTTACTTCTCTACAGGTAATGACACTTCTGGTCCTATCTCTATGAAATCCAAGGAATCTGGTCTGAAGCCAAGGTCAGGAGACTCTTGTTCAATACATGCTGATGTGTTCCTCGACAGAGGAGCTGGTATATGCAGATTCCATTTCTGATTCTCTTTCAGAGTTGGGTGGCTGGACTTATGAGCAGGGTCATGGGAGAAATTAGGCAACCCATTGTCTTTTAACAACTCAGCCCCACCTAGGTGTTGTCATTTCCTTTTAAGAGTGTTCCAGTTTCTTGAACTATATTTTAGGAGTAACAACAGGCCAAATAGAGGGATCTCAGTGAGCCTTGCAGAGCTCTCAGCCAGACCTGCTTTCACACCCAAGTCAATGCTCGTGTAATAAACACCAAAACCCATCATTGTTGCTATTATTTAAAGACAATACCAACCTCGGTGCATTTTGAAGAGACAGGAGTAGCATTAACGGAGAGGATGAAGAAATTTTTTTCCTCCATGACTCATTAACTAGTGCTGTTTCTGCTCCTGAATACAAGTGGCCACAACACTGCTGACCTTTCCTTATTCAAACACATTTATTCACCTCTGGACTCAGAGCAATTAGGAGCACGGGGTGAGACAGAACTATGTAAGCAACAGATTTTCCAACAAAACCAAACACAACAGTATGCCCAGAACTGAGGAAGCCTGTTGAGCATTAACACTGTACCCACAGCATCAGCAGATCTGCACAGGCTTTCAGGAGAGTAACACCCTCCAATCCACAGCTTTATGCTGGGAGGTGATTTCATTTCCACACCTGGCCAGGAGCATAATTTGACACTGTAAAGAGAAAGACATAGGCACGAGGGATGGGGAAAAAATTTACCATTAAAATGTAAAGGACACAAAATGTTCTTAGTTTATCATAGAACAGGAATCAAAAGTGTTTTCATTAGAGAAAAACAGAAAATTCAGGGGGGTGGGGGAAAATATTAGATGTACTAGGGCTAGTTTGGAGAAGGAATGCAGACCAAAACCCAGTGGATGGAAACTAAATCCACACTATTTCCTACCAAAAATTAGTCATCATTTTTTATAAGGCTAAAGCTGATTAGACTGTAGCAAATTCCCTGAAGGAAATGATGGATTCCTCATTTGTCACATCAAGCTTTGATGCCATTTTAGTCCAACACAGATAAGTAGAGTCAAATAGGGCTTTGAGGGTGAGTTCTAATGGTGAAAAGACTTTTCATTTGTAGATTATGCTGAGCTTGATTCATGGTAATATTGAAATTCAATGGAAATGCTTCCCACTTTCAGGAGTGAAGGCTAACTTTCCTAGCAGGCAATAGCCCAAAGAGCAGTTTTAAGAGGTTTACATATTACTGGTGTGTGGGCAGAGGGTATTGCTTTCTATAATGAAATGTCAGCTTCTTACAGGAGGGAGAAAAACGATTTTCTGACAACCTTTTTGTCTTGTACTGACTATTCAACAGCCAGAATATTGTGCACTGCTCCAGTGACGCGCAGCAGTTCCTCTGCCCCAAAATAAAGGCATCCAGTGACCACCCTGACAAACACCAGGCAAGAAAGTCATCCACAAGGCCAGCTGCTGTGCAATTTGTTTGTCTCGGGATTTATCAATTTAAGTGGCTTGTTCTTTCTCTGTGGTTCATTCTTACTCATCCAGTTCCCTCAGACTCTCTAATTTGACCTTCTTAAGCCTTCTCACCCCTGCATGGGGGTGCAGGAACATCATTTTCCCATGGCTCATAGGACAGAGCTGAAGAATGGGAAAACTACAGGTGATGCATAAATCTGTCAGATGGCAGCAGTGAATGTTTATAAATCTTTATGAATTTAGAATACACATTTCTTGTTCCATTAGAGAGTGACAATTTAAAGATTTCCGGATTACAACGAGACTAGTGATGTGTATCTGGGCCCTGCTGACACACATCTCCTATTACATGGTGTTTGACTACATGAAAAATTAACTGCTCAGTGCCAGCACTTTGTGCAACAGCTGCTGAAGGAAAATCAGTGATGGGTAAAGGACTCTTCTGCGATTTTCTTCAGAGAATGTAGGCATAGGAAGCACGCAGATTTCTTCAGTCATAGGGTGCATATTTTTGTTCTTGTTAAGCAAACACAGATAATATCATTACAGCCCCAGCAAAGATAAGAATATGCATCTCTTTTCCAGTAAGGACATCTGAGCTTCTCCAACAAAGATTTTCCAGATATCCTTAACATCGACAGAATGCATTTTAGGCTTCCTTGGACCAAAATATTCCCTGTTAATTTCTCATGGTAATTCCTCCTGGGAAATAATGGCAGAAGTTCACATCAAACAACTTAGAGATTTATAGCTGGAAACCTCAAAGACCAAAATGATGTATTGGATTTCTGGGTCCACTTAGAATAATCCAGAATGACTTATATGTTTTATTATTGGAATAGCAAAGTGTGTGTGTGTGTGTGTGTGTGTGTGTGTGTGTGTGTGTATTGCTGATATGAATGAGCAGTAGATGCACTGCATACACATCCACCTATAGGACTGAAATATATATGTCTCCTTCACTACAATCAACATGAGAAATATGTTTTTGCAAGTAATGAAAACCAATAAATACTTCCAGTAAAATCGGTTGAATGAGCTCTGAAACTCTTTTTTTATATATAAAAACTTATTCTGGAGTTTAAGGCACCAGATGGATTGCAACATGGGATAAATTAGGGGATGATAGTTGTTAGCAAGGATTATAATAAATAGCATAAATGAAGCTGCTGTGAAAAATTAGGTAGAAATGACAGCCCAGCAACTTGCTTTACTGTATTCTAGCTCAGCTAAACTACCAAGTTATATTAAAATACATCTGCTTAATGTTAGGCTTTTTTTCTTACTAGAAGAAAAGAGGTATCTAACACTGGAGCTCAAGGATGATCACCATGCCTGGGATTTACTTTGCAGTTTCTGCCTGTCCTGCCATATTAATCTGCTTAGAAATATAAAAATACAGGCATCCTGACAGACTCTATTTCTGGAATAGAGCTGAGAAGTGATCCTAAAACAAAAGTCAAAGTTAAGTTGTTTGTTTCTTTTCCCAAGTCATGTTTATTTTCATTTGTTTCAGAGAAATATTTCTCAGATGATATAAATCTGACAGTGACACTGCCAGAATATCAATCTCCATAGCTGCTGCTGGAAGAGCATTGGAGACAGTCACAATTACCCATAGCTGAGGAGGGAGAGCAGGCAAAAAAATGGTCAGGTAAGGGATGGATGAGGTCTATCTGGCTGAGTTGTCACCTAAATGGAGTCAGTCCATAACAATGAAAAGAAGAATGCTTTTTGCACTATCAGCCTACTAGTGCAGGTACCCCAGTGTTTGATTACAGTCTATAATACAGTGCACCTTTCTCAGAGATAAGAAAACCCAGGCTCATAAATATGAAAAATTGGACAAAGTGAGTGACCTTCAAAGCTTTTTAGGGTCTTTTTCCTGCTGATTTCAGGCTCAGACAGCTCATATTCAATTTTACACATCTAACTGAGGTAGTTCACAGAATCATAGAATGGTTTGGGTTGAAGGGATCCTAAAGATCATCTCTTTCCAGCTCCCCTGTCATGGACAGGGACACCTTGCACCAGACCAGGTTGCTCCAAGCCCCATCCAACCTGGCCTTGGACACTTCCAGGGATGGGGCAGCCACAGCTTCTCTGGGCAAC
>JAWWEE010000074.1:147608809-147755180 GCA_035221455.1 Xenops minutus | reverse complement strand
CTTGGACACTTCCAGGGATGGGGCAGCCACAGCTTCTCTGGGCAACCTGTGCCAGGGCCTGCCCACCCTCACAGGAAAGAGTTTCTTCCTAACATCTAATCTAAATTTTTCCACCTTTAGTAGAGAAGCTGCTATAGGTACCCTCAGTGGGTAGGATGGAGTGGTAGACATTAAGCTGATTTGATTAATCTTCACTTCTCTCTGGAGACCTGAGGGAACTGGAGGTGACTAAGTTAATGACAGGCTCCCATTTAACATCTAATTGATAATATTATATCTCAAGGCTGTGAGCCCTGGCTCTTCATGAGGACCTGGAGCAAAACAACCAGCTGAAGTCAGGACCAGAAGCCAGGAATAGATCCTACACCCCTCATGGGTGCTCCAATTGTTGGATCATCCCAATTTTTCTATATAACCAAGAGAGAAAGCCACCAGAACCAGTCCTCACAGCCCATCAGATGCTTCCCATTCAGGGACTTTGCATTTCAGCATGAACTTTTCCCACTGGCACTTTGTATGCAGGACTTTTCTTCAATGAAAAACTCAGAAGGTTGAAAAAAAGACTCAAACCCAAAGCTTGTTTGCTTTGGTTCTGAATTTTCACCAGTAACATTTTGTGTGAATTCATCTCTGAGGCTGATGGTAAATTAGGGGCACTGTGCATAGCATTCCCCAGGATCCTGGTACCCACCTTGAGCTTCCCCAGATGCTCTTGGCTCCTCTGTGCAGACTGCCAGGTGCTCTGCCTTCCCCACTTCCCTTACCACTCACTGCTGTTTGCTCCTCAGGTTTCACTGCTTACTTTTTCCTTCATCAAGACAGAACATATTGTCACATCCACTAAATTTATAAAAGAAAAAAAAAAAAAGAAGGGAAGGACTGTCAGGCATTACCTGGATGATTGTGATGGTGTTGCTAGTTCTGTAGTTTTATGCAGCCATCTGCTTCAAAGGTTAAGAAAGGAGAGGCATCTCTGCTAGCAGCTATTAGCAGATTTATCATCAACAGAAAGCTCCTTGTGGAGGCCTCAGTGGGAGATGATTCCAATAAATTTCTGTTGGGACACCAAACATGTCTCTGAAATAGGTGTAGCTGTGTGCATCAGCCTTGCACAGATCCCTCTTCAAAACACATAAGAGCTTTATTCATCTGTGGGTTTTATGCAGGACACTGACAGATGGCTTTTACACCTCTTCTGTACATGAGTTTTAGGAGCAGAGGGATCATTGTCACATCAAGTCTGAAGTAGAACCAAAGTGCTGTTATCCATACCACACAGTTTCCACAAATATCATTACATGGGTTCTGTTTATTTTCTGTCAGGGCTCTGGGTGAGGTGACTGAGGGCACCCTCAGTCAGTTTACAGCAGACACCTCTTTGGGTGAGAATGTTGATCTGCTGGAGGGCAGGAAGCCTCTGCAGAGGGATCTGGACAGGCTGGATCAATGTGGCCAAGGCCAAGTGTATGAGGTTAACAAGACCAAGGGCCAGGTCCTGCCCTTGGGTCACAACAGCCCCATGCCATGCTACAGCCTTAGGGATGAGTGGCTGGAAAACTGTGTCAGAAAAGGACCTGGGGGTGCTGGTTTACAGCAGCTGAACGTGAGCCAGTGTGTGCCCAGGTGGGCAAGAAGGCCAATGGCATCCCTGGCTGTACCAGCAATAGTGTGGCAAGCAGGACCAGGGCAGTGATTGTCTCTCTGCACTGGGCACTGCTGAGGCCACACCTCAAATCCTGTGTCCACTTTTGGGTTCTTCCACCCTATGACTACAGTCAATCCATACTACCAACTCGTTGAATGGTAGTACAGTTATCTCTTGCCTCTATGTCATAAGTATATTGCAGATCAGAGGTAAGAGTACAATTATTTGATAAGGGGTTTTTTTTAGTTTAAGTGTCAGAATTAATGTTAATTATAGAGTATTTCACATAATCAGATGATTGGATGTGGTTTACATGTTATATTGGCATAATTTGTCTCATCTTCTGCCAAGCTTTGGTATACAGAATGATTATAAACAGTAAACACAATAAAGCCAAAACTAAAAGAACTACAACTGGATGCAGTATCAAATTCAAAATTCCAGTTGTTGTTAATGATCATCCAAAAACAGTTTCTCAACAATAATATTCTCTATCTTTCTTCACTCTTTCTAGGACATGGTGTATCTTCTCTGCATCTTGATGGATGGTAATCAGGTTCTTTGTTGTGCTGAATTCCTTTTAGCAATTAACTTGGATCATGATGATGCAACAGTTTTCTTAGCAATGTGAGATTCACTCCAACAGGGGTAGGCAATAAATATAATTGGATTGTAGTAATTGGTGGGTCGTGACAGGAGCTGAGCACTTAAAGTGACATCCCATAATTTTGATAAAAGTACGTATATAGATATTCAAGTGATTATATGCATATTCAAGTGATTATATGTCTCTACAGTGATGTTTTCTATAAATATAGGATCACAAAATGTTCTCATACAAATACACCATTTTCCAACATATACAAGTACAGTCTCAGAGGTTTCATCAGGATGTATTTCAAAATAACATTTTGTACAACATCAAGGCAAATGACTTGGGCCTTAATAGTATTATTTTCACAAATAAATCCTTGCTGTTCCTATACAACCATGCATCAACAATAGCTTGCCCTCTTTTCCCATTCTGGGCTCACACTTGTAAGTTCTAACAGATGGAGGACAGTTTCTTTGTGGTTTGATCAGCACAAAAATTGAGTATTTGGTGTGTACTGCAACATTGAGTACTGGTAAAACAAAAGCTGTGGCTTTACCATCAGTGGGGTCATAGTGACATCAACTAGATGCTGCCAAGATTGGGAAACCCTTTCAAATTGAGTCTCATAATCCAAAATGCCCTTTTGGATCTCAATGGTCAGGGTGCCCTCATTGCCTTCCCTTAAAATAATTGCTGCTACAGGAAATTGCAACCACAATTAAGAAAGATATACAGTGCATAGTGCAGAATTTACTATAGTTATCTTATTGATTAGAATAAATAAAAGAAATTAGGGTCTTCACCCTGTGGGTCAGGCTTGTTAATGTGTGAATTTATTTTGGTTCTCCCTAGAAAAGGATGAACTATTCTCAAAGTCTGGTCTCCAGAGGATGCATGCTGGTATCATTCCTGATACCATAGAATCACAGAACCATTAAGGCTAGGAAATACCTCCAAGATCAAGTCCAATCTTTGACCAAACACCACCTTGTCAACTAAACCACAGAACTGAGCACCATGTCCAGTCTTACCTTGAACACTGCCAGGGATGGTGGCTTCACTACTTCCCTGGGCAGCCCATTCCAATGTTTAACCATCCCATCAGTTAGAAATTCTTCCTGATGTCCAACCTGAACCTCTCCTGGTGCAGCTGGAGACCATTTTCTCTTGTCCTGTTTCCTGGAAGAAGAAGCTAACCCCTCCCTTGCTACAATCTACCTTCAGGAAGTTGTAAAGAGTGATAAGGTCTCCCCTGAGCCTCCTTTTCTTCAGGCTAAATGCCCACAGATCCCTCAGCCACTCCTTATATGACTTACTCTCTCAACTGTTCACCAGCTTCATTGTCCCAGAATTCCTAGAAAGGCAAAAAAAGCCCAAGTCTCATTGACAGTTTTATGGACAGGTCAACCCTTAGTGGCTCACCCTTGTTTAACAGTGCATATTAAAGACAAAATTTCCTTTCTATGCACAGAATGTCTCTGTTCTGTCTCTTTAAATGCAGTTGAGTTAAATATTAATGGCTTTTCTGGCTCACTCAGCCCAGTTTGGAATAAATTACAACAGATATGATGTTCTGCAAAACCCTGTTCTGCTGTAATAGGGTCCTGGGGGTGTATTTGCCTCAGTGATTCATAAGTCTTTAATTCCTGTATTGGGGTTTTGACTGCCTTTTCATGTTCTAGGTTCCATTCCCACAGTTTGTCTTTTCCTGAAAGTGAATACAGTGGATGAGCAATTATAGAAAATCCTGCAGTACCGTAAAATACCAACAAGCTGCAATTCTTTACTAGATTGGGGCATCTGCAATTGTTGTATTTTAATTTATGTGTCTGGCAGAATTGCCACGCTACCTGCAATCCACCAAGTATCTAAGAATTTTACTTCTCTACCCAGTTCTTGATATTTCTGATGGAAGGTGTCCTTGCCGATGGCAGGGGGGTTAGAACTAGATGATATTTAAGGTCCCTTTCAACCCAAACTATTCTGTGATTCTTCAGGTGAAACTTGTGAAACTACGAGTTTCACATCCTGAGACTGCCCATAAAAATTCAGTAAAGGCAGCATGAATAATTGTGGGTGAATGTTTATACCCCTGTGGAAGGTCCATTTAAAACCTTCCCAAGTAAAAGCAAACTTCTCTTTACCCTTTTTCTGCAGAGGGACCATAAAGAACATATCCCCGACATCTAGCAGTGCCATCCATGGATGTGAGGCTATTTGTAGCTACTTGTAGTACTACCACGCTACAAGTGAATTACAATATTGGGCACTGCAGCCTTTAGTGGAGCTGTGTTGTCATTTAGGTGCCAATAATAAATTGTCAAATGCCACCTCCCTATTCAGTCTTTGGACAGGCCAGTGGGTTCTGGAAAGAATGTTCCATTTTCCCAACTCTCGTGTTACATCTGAAATTCCCTTTTGTTCCACAACAAAATTCAGGTATTGCAGTATAATGGTACATTTGGAATCAGGGAGCACAGGGGCTGCATGGAGAGCACACACTGTAGCCCCCCAGTTTCTACTGGAGTTAGGGTCAGTATTTGTATAGAAGGACCACACACTGATATCTGTCAAGTACCAGTTTCATCTGGTCAAAACATCAAAATCCAAAACATTTTCACTGTGCTTCTTAATCACAAAGAGAGTAGATGAATGTACTTCTTGCTTGGGCGGCATAAATTATCTGTCATGGTTTGGTGAGCAGCACTTGCTCCATTCACTCTGGTGATTTTGACCCTCCACCACCCGGATCACGTATTCAGCTTCTCAGCATCCTATTATGTTAGTACTGAAAACTGGGCTCCTATTTCTGTTAGAAGTTTCAGCACATATTGTTGAGGACCAACTGAAATCAGATTCAATCTGATTTACTGATGGGTACAGTCTCATATTCAGAGTAATCTGAGGGAAACGACAGGTCATCATTTCCCTCACCACGATCATCAGGATCACCCCAAATATTGCCATCCCTGTCCTCTGGGGACACCACTAGTTTCCTAATTGGCACGGGGTTAGGGAAATGTGGGGCCCACACGAGCATCATTTAGATCTTTTCTTCCAGTTTTTGTGTTTTCTTCTTTTCTTGCTGTAGCTGCTTCTGAAGCTCTTCAATTTGCAAGAACAGTAATAACTCAGCTGCTTTCCTGTCTATTTCCTCTCTTGAATATTCTTTGTCTCTATTATGCATTTTCCTATCCAGACAGGTGGCTTCCAGGCAGCTGCCTAATGTCTTACAAATAATGCCTTTTCCTTTACCATTTTTAATATTTCCTCATGCTAATTTTAGTTGTTTTTCAATAACACTCAAGTCATGACAGTGGTCATCAGCCCATTCTTCTGAGAATTTGGGACTCAGACATTCCATGCTTCCGTAAGCAATCAGTGGTGCTACTTACCATTCTGCCAGCTACACCAGTCTATTGTGAATGGGTGATTTAGATCATTTAAAGAACCACTGTCAAAGGCACTCGTAAAGGTGGGTTTAGTACAATATTGTAAAAGAGTGATTTAACAAAGTTTGATGGCAAGGTTCATTCTATTATTCTAAACAAATTTTTCTAAACTACCAAGGCACATATCAAAGTTGTCATACTACAATTTTGTGCACATTATCAACCAATTACCAAAGATCTGCCTTTGATAAAAGGTTTCTCTGCCTTGAGAAGCAACCTTGAGGATCATTCCAGCCCCAGGGGAGACTACCATCATGCAGCCATGCTGCTTAGCTTGAAGAGGTCGGAGAAGGCTCACTTAGCCTGTCCTCTTTATGGAATAAGGCAGCTGACTCATAGTCAAACTACACGTGATGGGAAAGCTATGAGGTTCCTTGTACCCACAACTCCCTTTGTTCCTTTATAAATGAGTCTTGAAAAAAGCCATTCATTCCAAGCTCATATGCACTGATGTTTATGATGTCACTCTGCTCCTCTGTGGGTTTTCAGAGGACAGAAACCAGAGGAGATCCTTAGAGCCTGTCCAAAACTTCTGCTGGTTTAATTAAGGGATCAAGGGCATGCGCCACACAGGGTGCCCAGGGAAGTTGTTGAGGCACCATCCCTGGAGGTAATTTAAAGATATGTTGATGTAACATTTAGGGACATGGGTTGGTGGTAGACTTGGCAGTGTTGGGTTAACAGTAGGACTTGATGACCTTAAAGTTCTTTTCAAATCTATTCTACTCTATGATGGTCATCTAGGCTGATATTCATTATCTGATAGTCTTTAGCAAATGTAACATCCTACCTGGCACTGACAAAATTTGTTTGTTATGTAAAAGCCCTGAGCAGAAAAGCAACCCAGATTTCCCCATTCACTTTCTGGCATAGCAAGTTACCCAACCATTGCCAAAATGCAGGGCAGAGGCAGACCCTCCTCAGCTACCTCTTAGAGATGATTTATTATGAGTTATATGAGAGAAATATCCCAGTGCCATGGAATAGTTCACTGAACATGTTAACAGATGGGCATCAGACTCTCCTTCAGTTTTCAGACAGACACTTTCATCTATCAGACAGATACCTTTCTGGAAACAGCTGCTTTCTGCTTTTCTTCTGTTACCTCTCTTTATTTCTTTCTTCACGCTATAGATCTCATGTACAATGTTCACTTGAAGTCTCTTAGAGTACTTAGAGACTGTCTCCACTGCATTTCTCACAGATTTGCTTGACATAATAAAACTTTTTTTACATTAATTACATTCATATTTTTCTGAAAACTGCAGAGGAAAAAAAAATCTTTCCTTATTGTATATGGATATTCCACCCCACTGCTAGCAAATCTTTCCCATGGCCCATGCTATAGTGAGATGTGGTGCTAATGACACACTTCTGGCTGTGAAATACTCTCACAAATTGCCTCTGGCAACCCCCACAGTACAATTTGAATTGTTTACCTTTTGCTCCCATTGTTTTATAGGTTTTCTTATACTGGGATGAGAGGTGGGGGTTTTCAGTCCAGCTGTGAAAATCCTTTAGTGAACTTTCACAAACATTTTTAGAGTTAAAATGTTCTTCAGAGTTTCATGGGAAAGGGTTTCTGCATGGGATGACTGACAGTGGGATTCCTTGACACCTCAGGCACAAGTTTATCTGCAACTCCCTTCAACCCTTGAGGCAGAGTTGTCTGCTGCAAAGGTGTCTCCAGCAAGCACTGAAAGGGTAATCAATGCCTTGCACAAGTAGGGAAAGCAAAGCTGTCATGGTACTACTGTAAAACTAATTCTCAGCTGCTCTGAGATCAGAGAAACACAAGCTCCAGTTTGCCAAGCTCTTTTGCCTGTAGGACCCTGTGTAGTGCTGCTGAATTCAGCATGGTAGTGATGCTCAATATTAAGTATTTACAACACCACAGACTTTGTCAAACACAATGAAACCCTGCCCAGAGAAGGGTCCTTTGAAGTATAAGCAGATCAGATGAAGGTTTCCAATACATGAACTTCATGAACACATGAACAGTGTTTCCAGCATTGAAAACTTCCTGCCATGAGGACCCATTGTTTTAAGCTTTGCCCTGTAAATTACTCAAGTAATTGCAGCAGGTAGTGGCTCTTAGGTGAGAAATATGGGGAGAAAGATGAGAGAGGAACATGAATCTGCATCAGAGGATGCAGTGCTGGGTTAGAGGGCCTTGAACCAGCTCTGAACATGCTGACATGACTCTGGACAAAGCTCCACGCCATAAACAAAAGTCTTGTGAGACTCAGAAAGCTGGATAACTTTGCCAATTCTCATCTCTGGTTAATTATTCCTGCAGTTAACTAGGCTCGGTGTAGTATTTGTCCTGGTGGGACAGATGTCTCTGGTTCTGGAGTGAGGAGGTTTGGCACTGGATTGCCATAACGTTTTGGATTCAACAGCTGAGATCCAGATCATATTTTTACTGTACTGTCTATAATCTATGGCCCCTATAGAGCAGAATGAAATAATCCAGCCAGAATAGGGACCACCAGGGTCATGGGACCCTTATAACTCCAGTCATAAGGGATTGTGGTGACTTCAGTCACCAAAGGATGAACAACTTGTCTGAACACTTTATCTCAAAATACTGAGCTTGCATAAGTCCAGTTTCCCTCAGTTTTCATTGGATATTTGATTTAGGCCTCCTCTTCTCATTGCCATGACCATTTTCCTGCTTCAAGGGCTACAGCAAGTGTCAGGTAGCATCAGGGCAGTCTGAAAAATTCCAGTAATACGCAACACATGAAAGGGAAAATTAAAAGAAACATGTGAATTTCCTGAGAAAAACATAAAGGTTTTGCTTTCTTGGAAGAGTTTTCAACAAGGAAGGCTCAACCCCTGACCTCAGCATGGACAGCCTGAATTGAAAGATCCAGTATTGTCATGGAAACCTCTTACTAATAGGGAAGAAGGAACAGGTTGCCCAGAGAGGTGGCAGATGCCCCATCCCTGGAAACATTCAGTGTTGGATGAGGCTCTGAGGAACCTGGTTTAGTTGAAGATGTCCCTGCCCATGGCAGGAGGGTTGGACTACATGATCTTTAATGGTCCCTTCCAACCCAAACCATTCTATGACTCTATGCCAATGTGAAGAAGGAGTGTCAATTCAGCCCTTATCCTGGGCTGGAGGCCTTGTACTCTGTTCTATTCCACTCTTTCTTACCCTCTGAAAGCTCTTAGGTAGATTCAGATCCTCAAGAAACACTTCAGTGAGCCCCGATCCCTTGTTATACACACAATAATCCTTTTTATTGCGTGTCCCAGGCAAATTCCCTATAAACATAAAGAGAGGCATCAGGGTCTGCTCCAACTGACTGCCCACGGTCTGTCAGCTCCTCTAGCAACAGGGAACTCTGTTCACCATCTCAGCCACACCACCCTTTATCCCAGGGATCACTTCTCAGCTCACACCAGCAAAAAAGGCCAGGAACACAAAGGAAGGGGCTTTCTTCAGCCACTGCCTCCTCTGCACTCCCTCTCCTTCACCTCAGCTAACACCTGACATTCCCCCTGTCTGCCAGACACAGCTGATGTGGCCGGGATTAGGAACATAAAGAAGGAAAATTAGTTACAGCTGGAGCAATTGTCAGGCAGGAAGATAATTGAAAGCCAGCAAAACGATCAACCATTTAATTGCTTACATTAAAGAAATGAATTGACAGCAATCAAGCCAACCTATAAAAAGTACTGAAAAAAAATTACATGTGAGAAAATAAATTAATTTTCATAAGGCACAAGTAAAAACAAACTTGGGAAAAAAAAAAGAAAACCCAAGCTTGTGGTGTTTATAAGCCTTAATCAATTTAAAACTCATTTTCAATGTATTAAACTTTACTATTTAATGTCTCCCAATGAATTCTGCCTGTGGCATTGTTCAGCAGCCTCACTGAAGCCTCGTGCAGTTAAAAAAGATTATTCACCAGCATTACCTCTGCCAAGTGTGCTTAAATCAGGAGGCAGTCCCCAAAACCATAAGGAGGGGGGCACTGTGAGAATTTTTAGAGGGAATTTTTCCCACTTGGGGGACTTTTATTTGCCTGGAAAGATTTTTTTTTTAGAGGGAAAACTGCAGCGCTCTGAGAATTTGTGTTTTCAAACCTTTTACTTTGGTCTTAGCATTGACTGTTTGCATCGAAGCAAAGGCAAAATGGGGGTAAGGTGGGAAGGGTCCTTGTTTTCAGTCACACAGCAGCAGTAACATTTCACACCTCTTTTGGTTCACATTTTTTTTCCCAATAATGTGCCTGAAAAGTCCTTTAGAAGACCAATGAAGCTTTGCTTTGCCCCTAAGAGCAGGACCACATCTATTGACATGGGGAAAACAGATTTCAGGTGAGCTGCATTCCTGCTGTTACAGATGTGCTGCCTCCAGCCCACCCCACCACCTGGAGCTGTCAGCCTTTGCTCTAATGCTTCTCTAACACAAAATCCTTCCAACTCACAGGAACCCCTCCTGAAATCTTTAGACACAAACCTGAGGTGAGCAGGGCTATGAATTGTATTGCACCAATGTATAATATGGTTTAGAAGGTTTGCAATGGTGAAGGAATGAAAAGACGACTACTCCAGAATGGACCCTTGATATTTCAAACCATGTTTTTACAAAAAAAAATCCCCATGGAGGTGGAGTTTTTTCCACAGTTATGTAAATCCATTGAAATATTTTATTTTCAGAGGAGAAAATAGATTGTATACCATCAATTTTTCTCTGTATCATTATTTTTTAATTTCAGGATAAAAATCTAATGTTGTAAGTGTGGCATCCAAAAAAAAAAAAAAAAAAGAATGAAAGAAAGAAAAGTTCTGAATCCAAGGGCTCAGTTTGTGGCTGCCAACCAGCCTCACCATCCAGCACACTGAGCACAGGCAGAGTTAAACATCCTCCACCCAATGATTCCCCTATCATTGCTGACCTTCAAGTGAGTTATGAAAGTCCTACATAAAATCAATACCTTTTTAAGCTTTTTGATCTTTTCTGTCTTCCCTCGTGTTTTCATCCTCACAATCTTCTCACTGAAGTTGTCCATTGTCCAGATATTCAGGGGTTTTTTGCAGATCAGTCACTCCAGGGTTGAGTTAAGCAATGTCCCACCACAGGCTCAGTGAGATCTCCAAGGGCTCAGCAGGGATGGAGAAGCAATTGCCTTTCTGAGAACACAATACAAAGACAAAACCTAAACCAACTTCATTTTCTACTATAACACATTACTAATAAACCAGAAATACTAAAGTAATAAGGAAAAGGTGTTTCAAAATGAAAGAAAAGAGTCAAATATTTCCCTTCTGGAAACATCAATATTTCTGATTACTCCACTAAAATTCTGGGAACATAGGACTGGGTGGAACTGTGTGTACCTACAGCTGCAGGTACCAGAGGTTAAATAAAGGGGTACACATTGCATTCTGTCATGCCACAGGATGGTACCTTCCTCCCCAGAGCAACCCCAAGAGCCTTATTACCTACAACCAAACAGCCAAGACACTGCAATGGGCCACAGCAGAACAGACCAAGGGTATCCCATGCAAATTCCCATTTTTCTTTCCATTTTCTGGACCCTCACATTAGAAGCAGAAGCATCCAGCATTTCCCCAGTGAGTGATTTGTGCAGAAATTCAACAAATCCAGGACTTGCCAGAGTCACTGCACATTGGGATATACAGGTTGTTGGGCTGCACTTTCTAGATATTTGAAATATTTCCTGGTTTTAGCTCTGATCAAGGCGCCAGATGGCAAGAAAGATTAGAAAAATGGTTTACTCCTCCCTTTTCTTGCCAGGGCAAAATTCTGGGTGCAAAAAGATACTATCTTCTTTAAAACACGAGTGTAGAGTATCCCAGCCTAATCCCCACTGTAAAGAAAGACATAAAGGTCACCAAAAAAATCAATTTTATTTGCCAGTTACAGCTAGAGGGAATTATTTTCTGAATTCAACCTTGTATATTTTATTGACAGCAATAGTTATGATCCTTATAATGGTCTTATAATTCCCTGCCTTGCTCTAAGACATAGTATATGGTGAAAGAAACTAATGAAGCAAAAGACACTCAATATCATCCTTCAAATGAGCTGTTTATGAAATCCTTTTCAAAGGAAAAATAAAACAGCCATCTTAATAAATTAGAAGCCCTGATGCACAGCTTGCTGGATGGCAAGTCGAATCAAGAGGGTTGACATGTCACACTGTAACTACTTCCCAGTGAATGATGACATAATTTGCAGATTTGCCCTTCTTACTGGCATTGATACATTCAGGCAAAACAATATATCAATCAGTCTTTAGGACCTAAATGCCTGTTATGAGTCAATCTTCTGGGGCTCTCAGCATCCCATATCTCTTAAGAATCTCAGCAGTGATTTGTAGCCTTTTGAGTTGCTCCTGATGCTTCACATCTCTCAAATTGGTTAGAGCCTGACACCAGAGTTCTTGCTCTGTTTCACGACAACCACAGTATTTGAATAGGACAAATGTGTATTGCTCCATATTCTTCTTACCACAATGTTAATGCCAGATTCTAAGAATTAAAGGTGGATGGAACCCACTGTTATAACACACTTTTAAAAGGTTTATTGCCTGGTTTATCCCTGGTTCATTTTCACAGCCCGTGTAACTCCTCAGCAGAGCTGCTCCTGAGCATCAGTGGACAAAGGAAGAGCTGCTGATGTCATCGACCTGGAATTCTGTGAGGCTTTTGATTCGGTCCCCTGCAACATTCTGACCTCTAAATTGAAGAGACATGGTTTTTATGGATGGACTGTTAGATGGGTAAGGAATTGGCTGGAAGGCCACATTCAAATAGTTCAAGTCAAGGCTCAATGTGCAAGTGAAAACCACTAAAAGTGTCATTTCTGAAAGGGTCCATTCTGGGATCAGCTTTATCAAATATCTTCACCAACGACATAGACAGTGGGATTTTTGGCACTGACAGTTTTCAGATGGCACCAAAATGAGTGGTGCAGATGATAGACTCAAGGACAAAAGTGCCATCCAGAGGGGTCTTGACAGGCTTGGGGAGTGAGTCCATGAGAACGTCATACAGTTCAGCAATGCCAAGTGAGAGGTGCTGCATCTGAATCAAAACAATCCTCAGTCTCAATGAGAGGTGAGATTGTGAATCTGGAGAAAACTCTGGAGAGACTTTTTGAAGCCTTTCTTTGTATAAGGGGAGGTGGGGGGCATAAGAAAACAGAGAGTTTTTACCCAGGCCTGCAGTGACAGGATAAAAGGCAATGGTTTTAAACTGAAAGAGCATAGGTTTTAGACTTGGCATGAGGAGGAAATTTGTAAAGGTGAGGGTGGTGAGACACAGGTTGCCCAGATGTAGATGCCTCATCCCTGTAAGTGTTCAAGGCTGGGTTGGATGTGGCTTGGAACAACCTGGTCTAGTGGAAGATGTTCTTGCCCATGGCAGGGGGGTTGCACTACTATACTATGTTCTCTTTAACCCCAAACAGTTCTATGATTCTGTGATACCATATCAAAGTATGAATGAAACACAGAGAAAGTGAAGACAGATGGCTATATGATCCATTATGTATTATACAAAAGATTTATATATGAAATACCTGTACTCTGTTGCTGGATGATATATTTGAGATAAGTGCTGACCACACAACTCACATGCTATCTCAAGCAAAACAGCAGAGGATGTCAGGTAAATCATATACTCTTCCTAAGGAATAGATCACTTAAAGAAAGCAGTCATTTAAAGGTTTTGAAGTAGTGACAGTCAAAAGGAAATGTATGACCCTCCCAAAGGTTCAGTTTTCATATTTCATGATGCCTGAAAAAGCTTGTCATTTTTATGAACCTTTACTTCTTTTCAACAGGTTATTGGAACTATAATAATATTGTAGCAGGGGGATACTCATGTGAAAACCAATTCACTGCACCTCAAACTTCAGAACCCAAGTTTGAAATCATGTAAATAGATCAGAAAAGATATTGTATGGGTTGTAAGTTACAGCCATCCACTGACTTTTCCTCATGTTGAAGTGTTTTGGGTTTGGGACAAAATGTTTTGAGGTAAAACCCACCCCAAGACCTACTAAACAAATAGTTTTTAATCTTTTCAAGTTGTTTTTTGTATTTTGTTTTTTCTTCCCCTTCCACCTGTCCTCCTCCCAAAAAGAGAGAGAAGAAAAAAAAAAAAGATTTTTAAAAGATGGTTTGACTGCAGTAAAAATGTCTATGGTTGATAAAGGAAGACCAGAATTTTTTATCATGGTGAGGTGATCTTACAAAGAAATAAACTAGCAGTCTCAAATGAGACCTTTCAGAACCCCATTATACCTAATTAAAATCTTTTTCTTGAGGCTTAATAGAAGTTCTGGGTGTGAATAACTTTTCCTAAGCAGATTCACAAATCCGACTGCAGTAAATTACAGATGAGACCTCCCAGGAGCAGAACAAACCCCATCAAGACCCTCATAAACAAAATGCCAGCATCTGGAGCCAGAGAGAAAAGCACAGACAGGATAGAGAGAAGAATTACAGACCTGGGATTAGCCTATACATCAACACCATGTAAGGTGAAAAAAATGTCTTTATTTATTGCTTAGCAGCCTTCAGGGTGTGAGTGCCACTCAGCATTAGCATTCACCTTTAGAACTGTGCCGTGATTTAGAGCTCCACCCCAGCACAGAGGAAGGAGCCAATTACATGTCTAGGGGACCATGCAGGCATTGAGTACATCCCAGCTGCTTTCTCCTTCCTCTTGTACAGGATGCTTACATTGAGATTTTCTTGGTCTGAGCCCGAAATAGAGGTGGGAGAGATGGGATCTGATCTGCATTATCAGGTGAATGCCGAAAGAATATCATGTTCTATAGAAAGTCCTGCTCTTGCAGTTTAACCTGTAATAGGAAGTTTAGGAGATATTAGACACAGAGGGCATGTTTCACATTACTCAAAGCTACTCAGCTTCTTTGGCCAGGACCAAACAGCTAAAGGACACCAAGACAAGGGAGGTAACAAACCCTCTGTATTCCACTGTTCATTGTTAACATGTCTGTGACTACTTAGATATGTACATCAGACCAAATCCCATGCTTTATGTCACACCTGGGTGATTCCACCCCTCAACTCTAACCAGATCTTCTCCCCTGCTCCCCTGTCCCCCTGCCCTCCTTCTGGTGTTCTCTGTAATTCCGTGCTATTCACTTCCTTGGGTTGTTCCCCACTGGCACCCTGAGCTCAGCTGAGGATCCTGAGCCCCTCTCAGATCCAGCCTTCAAACAAGGCTGGATGCTCAGGCATCACTAAAGGTAATAGTTGGCTCTTGACTGCTCAGAAGTTCAATTAATGTCCCAGAACCCCATAATGTCAAGGCCTTTTCAGTGCTGATTATAGAATCATAACACATGGAATGGTTTGGGTTGGAAGGGTCCTTTGAAGACCATCCAGTTCCAATCCCTCTGCCATGGGCAGGGACATCTTCCACCAGACCAGGTTGCTCAGAGCCTCATCCAACCTGGCCTTGGACACTTCCAGAGATAGGGCATCCACAGCTTTTCTGGGCAACCTGTGCCTGGACCTCACCACCCTCACAGCAAAGATTTCTTTCCTAATCTCTAATCTAAACCTGTCCCCTGTCAGTGTGAAGCCATTACCCCTTGTCCTGTCACTCCATGCCCTTGTCAAGGGTCCCTCTCCAGCTCTTTTGTGGCTCCTTTAGGCACTGGAAGAGACTCAAAGGTCTTCATGGAGCCTTCTCTTCTCCAGGATAAACAACCCCAACTCTCTGAGCCTGTCTTTGTAGGAGAAATGCTCCAGTGTACTTCTGAACTCGTTTTTATCTGTTATGTTTGCAAACAAGTGCTCTTCATAGGCTCACAGCTTTCCACATCACAGGTCCACATCATCACTGGTGACAGATGGATGCTACATATGGTGCTCTGACTTTTGCTCTCTGAATTCAAAAGAGCACCCACGTCCAAGACCAGCCATGCCACCCACCTCTGAATACACAAAGGGCTTTTGGAGGCTCACTACAGATGGTTCCTGAAGATTTGTTTTTCTGGCTGCCAGATCACAAGTGAGAATGAAACCAAGGACATTTTTCAATGTTTATTTATTTATTTCAGCATTGCATTTATTTTGTTCATAACAGCAGAGACTGAAACGTTTCACTTTCACCATTAGACAAGCAAGGAGTCCCAGTCAGGCTGCTTTATCTAGAAAAATTGAAAGTGAGTCTCCACAAATTCAGATAAATGTTATAGGCAAGATTTTTCCTTTGGTTTCCAATAATATTAAGCTAATGATCAGGGGATGCATCTTTAACAGGTACTCATTAGATCTGAGAGTTTTGATCCAATCCATTTTCCCTCCCACGTTCCCCTAAATAGGCAGCTCCCAAGAACTCCAGAAACTCCCATGCACAACAGCCCATGCACTGCACCAACATTAAGAGTCTCACAACAGCACAAACTTTATCCCTCCCTAAGGAGGAATGAAATTACTAATTTTTTTTTCCTTAAAGGTGACTCAGAGGACAGACTGTAGCAAAGGCTTTGTGCGTGGAGGGAGAATTACTGCTTAGATTTTATTAGCACATAAACACTATGACGTTTTTGATACCTCAGGCTATAGAAGCACAATCATTACAAAGAAGACCATATTTCTTTCCATCTTCCCATTGGTCCTGTAACACACTGAGCAATCCATCTTGCTCATATACTCTACATAGTCATATATATATATATTTTTATTTGCTTCTCACAATTAGTGTTGGCCCTTTTGAACACTGCAAGTGGTCTGAGGTGTGAGAGCACCCACTCTGCAGTTTCTACCTTCCAGCATAACCCAGGTCATGAACAGGTAGAGGACAACCATGGCACTATCAGGTACCAAATTTGTGAAAACTGCTACATGGGACTCTGTTGGTGCTGGAAATAACCCTCTCCACCAAAGCAGCACAATGAGGATGGTTGGAATGAGTAGCAGAACATTGACAGAGGGTATGGACTAAACTATTCAGAGGTAGCAAATATGGGTTTGCTCACAGACAAAGCAATGCTGATATTTTTGTCCTCTGAATGTCATTCAGATAAGACACATACCACTGATTCATGGAATCACAGAATTATAGAATGGTTTGGGTTGGAAGGGACCTTCTATATCATCTAGTTCCAATTCCTCTGTAAATTATTCTCTTAGAGTTGTAAACTCATAATTTAAAGACTTATCAGCACAAGCAGAAAAAAAAAACAACAAACCCCCATTCTGGGTTGCTGAGGGTTCAAAGCACATTTAAGAAATAAGGACATAATCTTTACTGGAAAGAAGCATAATAATTATCATGCTTCTTTTTTAGATTGTGCAGAAAAAAAAAGCAATTTTCTGAAATTTTATTTCAGTTTTTAAAGGAATAGAAAATACTTCTGCCACAATACCTTAAAAGAAAAGTGCAAAACTGAATCCACTCTCAACCTCCATTTGGTTGACTCAGTCATGTAATGCGGTTTCTCTTTAATTGAATGATTTATATAACTGTGAAGCCCTCTGTGAATTTTACAATTGAATATATCATTGATGATTTTCTGCAATGAGGCTTGAAGCTGAGAATTAAAAAGTTATTAGTATTTTCATTAGGAAAGTTCAAGAGCTTAGATACTGAAGACCAAATCCCAGAATCCCTAGCAGGCTTGTACTGAATTTTTTTCTGCCATTGTTCAGAATTTGCTCTTCATTATGAATTATTTAAATTAAACCCTTCCACAGACAAAAAAATTCAGTGCCAGAGGAGGCCTTTGCGATCATTCAACCCCGTCTACTTTGTAATGCATATCACAGTCATCCCTTTATCTTCTCACTGGTCTCTCCAATTAGGCCATTTGGTGTGTCCTAAACTCCTGTCCTCTGCAGTAACTTCCCTGTCCTCATTCTCAGCACATCCCAAAGCCTACAGCAATGCCCTGGTTTACTGTGTCATCTCAGATGAGGTGTTTTGTGCCTACATGCTGTTTTATCCTTTGGGATATTTCTTTACACTTCTCAGCCCTGCTTTGCACCTTTCTTTTCCTCAGTCAGACAAGCCAGCTTGTCAGAGAAGGACTATGCAGCTGCAGTGAACCAATAAATAATACTCATTTTCAACTGCTAATAATATTCAATAAATAATCATTAATTGCATAAAGGCCCTCTGAGGCTATTTCCCTAGAATAAATTAGTACTGCTTGCTTTCAGGTAATGCCACTAATAGAATCACAGAATCACAGTGTGGTTTGGGTTGGAAAGGACCTGAAAGATCATCTCATTCCAATACTCCTGCCATGAAACCTTTCACTAAACCAGGTTGCTTCAAGCTCCATCCAACCCAGCCTTGAACACTTCCAGGAATGGGGTATCCATCACTATTCCAGTGCCTCACCAGCCTCACATGAAGAAAACTACAGGTAAAGGCTGATCCATGGATTATTTACTGTCTTCCAGCAAAATCCCTGAATACAGTGAGAAAAGGAATGTAAAATTTCATCTGTACAGAGGACTTTACCTTAATGCTCAGTTTAGAGAGCGTGTGGCTGCATAGCACAGAAGTGAAGCTGTTTTCCAGCATGCTCAGGGTACCAAAAGCTCAGCCTAAGACTGTGCCTGGGCCAGGGGTGGTGGGTGGAGTGAACCACTCATTCATTGTGACATAGTCATGCTCTAATGTCTTTCTGTCTCACCGTCACCCCTCTTCACAAGGGAAGAAAATATGACAAAATCTATTCAAATTCTCATGTAGTAATCATGAAAGGTATCCACTCTTGGCTAGGAGAGTCTTGCTGTCCATAAGGTGTGCACAAATGGGAGTTTTTGTTCTCAGGACAAAAATCCACTGTGAACAAAACCAGATTGATTACATTTAGAACTGGAGTTTAAATAGAGTTTAAATATCATAGAATCATAAAATGGTTTGGGTTGGAAAGGATCTTAAACATCATCTCATTCCAAACTCCCTGCCATGGACAGGGACACCTTGCTCAGACTAGAAACCACTTACATGAGAGCAGCACCACATGTTCACATGGAAGGTTGATGATGGTCTGACATTGCTTCAGCAAGGGTGCAAGGCCTGGGTTTCCCATCCTAGAGATTTACTACAATTATTAATGGTCTTTGCTGTTGAAGAACTGTTGGATATTCTTTTGCTCCTTCAACAACAACCATGTAACTCCATCATACAGCTCAAGATTTTCCAGAAGAAAATTTTATCAAAACCCCTTTTTGATTTGTTGTTTGGGTTTTTTTCCATTTGTTTCCACCACCAACCCAAAACTCCACATTTTGCCGAACCATTTTGAATTTGAAAAAATAAAAAAAGAAAAATATAAGAAAAACATTCACTATTAAAAGGTCTTGTTTCTTTCTAATGATATCCTCTTGGACCTCAGAGGCTAAGAAGGTCCTGGCTAAAGCACAGAGAACAGTAATCTAAATTTTAAAAACTATAGTAACTGTAACCCAAAACTGGTTATGAATAGATAAACAGCAATTTTGCTCTTCTTTGCCTATTGAAACATTCATGCTGCTTCTTTTATTGACTTGCAGCACACTGAGAAGCCTTCAAAGCCATGAAAATGAAGGTTCAGCTTCTCCTCCAGTCTTCAATGCTATTTCCATTTTTCCTTTAAGGTTATGGTCTTTATACTGCTTTTTACTTTCTGTTGTTGTTTAATTTTGAGGGATCCACAAATGTCTGACAGAATGCATTCTGTCCCCACCCCTTTCCAAACAAGGATGCTTTATTGGAATGTCCTGAGCCAACAGAGTTCAATACTAGGAAACACAGCATTTTCACTTCATCATTCATGTCATTGACAGATAATTACAGAATAAATAAGTCCAGAGAATACTTTGGACATGACAAACTTAAAACACCACAGCACTGTCTCCACTTTAACCCTTTCTTTCCAGTTGGGAACAGAAGCCTGTGCTGGTAAACAGATGGTAGGAGATCAGCTCTGCTTTGGAAAATGTGATGGGAAATGTAGTCTGGAAGGATATTGTAGACACAAAATAAAATAAGAACATGAGATCCTAGTGCAGGAGAACAGCTGTAGCTGCACTTCAAATGGAAATCTTTCAGCTTCATCTACCTTTCTTCTTCTTTATACCCATCTTTATTCCTTCCTTTTCTTCCCAATTATTGATTCCTCCAACATTTATCCCTGTGTTGAAAATGCTTGTGCAAGTTTTTAGAGCTTAAAAATCATTTAAAGAGAACTTCAAATCCTAGGAGTTCTTTTCAACAAAGAGAACAAATCAGGCTACAAAGAATCCTCAAAAGCTGAAGGAACTGGTTTCTCCCTACGTAGAAATTAAACACATGTTGGCAAGACCAGCAGAGCTTCACTGATCTTCATCCCTTAGAAATGTAAACCTTTCTATGATTTGCTCTCAGTAAATATTTCCAGGTAGGTGATTAAAGCAACATATCCCTCATTTACTCACAAACTTGGTTTATAATCTAGTCATTATTGGTTAGAATTGCTATTTATACTGTCCTTCTGATTTTTCTCCAGGCACAAAAATATCTCCATTTTTTCCACTTAGCACAGGGCCTGTCATGTCCTGACCCCACAACTATTTTCTGAGCTCAGCAGGCCATTATTTGGATTCTGTGATGAAACCCTGAGGTAAGGACCAATACGGGTGATTTTAAAATTCCTTCCAATCCCTGCACTCTGAATATTCAAAAGATCCTCAAAGGCACAGAAGTTACTCATTTTCCTAGGAAGACCTGGGTGTACTTTCCAAGATGTATTCTTGGATTTCAGGGTTTTACGTGTGTCTAGTGACCACTTTCCTACAGAAAGCAGGAAGGAAATTGCAGAAGAAACAGTATCCACACATTCCAAAAAACAGCTTAAACTCTTCCCAAAATCCAAAAAGGAAGAGTTGTCCCAGACCCCAGTTCACTGCAGAGCTCTGATACTCTCAAGTATATGTCACTGCATGGGTAATTATAAAGAGAACATCGACAATTATTTATTTCTCTTTATCTTGTATTATGTTTGAATTCCATTAGGATGCAACTGCCTGTCCTGAAAAGAACAAATAATGTCATTAGAGAGGCACTGAGATTTAATCCCTTTCCCTCAGAGCGAAATCAAGCTTTTGGCACAGCAGAGGTGGTTTCTTCTGCATTCCCAGGTGATTAATATTCATTGGAAGAGGCACTGGAGATGATCCCTTATAAGGCAGGCCAATTAAGGCAGTGAAGAAATTAAATAAAAGTTGTGTCCCAAACAGAGCACTGTGTATGCTGTCATTATTTTTACAGTCTTGGCACCCAGGTATTTGTGTCACAGTTTGAAAGGCTGAAAACCTGCCTGCATAGGGCAATGTTTCTTATTCCATTGATATAATGATAGCAGTTTACTTGTGTAACTGCCTGGCCAGCTTTTTCTTCAGTTTTATTTAGACCATTTAGAAACTAAAGCAAACCAGAACAAGTAATGCTGTTCTGAATTAGGATATGAGTATCTGTGTGGGAAGGAGTATGAATGAGATTATTCTGCTTACTAATCACTCCTTACATCAAACCAGTATAATTGCATAGACATTTTTTTGGAACACTTCAGTCCACCTCCCCAACATGCCTAATCTAAGTCAAAATGCAGATCTTCATTGAATTCTGTCCAGTTCTCAATGCAGTCTTACCCTTGTCAGCAGTTGGAAGCAGTACTTGGACTGTCAAGGTATGGTTGTACATTTTATTCTACCAGCTCTGATGGGACAAGCTTAGGATAGACTTTAAGAAAGACCTGAAGGTGAGAAAGACTCAAGGATGACAAGGTTTTAAAGAAATGGAGTGAAATACAGCCAAACTCATCCATCAGAACTTTGGACCAAGATAAAAAGAAAAGAACAGCCTCCAATATGCTCTTTTTAAACACCTGAACAGTGACATAGAAGGTACTTTGTCACCTGCCAAGGAGTTAATGGCTTCATAACCCTTCACTCAGGATAGGAATGTCTGGTGAAAAATCGGATGTCCCTTCATATCATGTAAAAGCTCATGTAGGTTTGATTCTTGGAACTTCTCAGAATTTCTGATGGATGAATGACTTCTAAACTGGAGACTGGCAAGACTCAGTAGGAGACTGGTCAGAATTCAAGAGGCTTAGTTAAACCTCAGTAACTTTGGGCTGAAACAATACCAGGCCTGTGGAGGGATTTCTCTTCTATTCTTACAAATAGGGTGGGGCAGCCATTTGAAACAGCAAATGTAGTTGATCAAGTACATTTTAAAGAATTAGTGTTGATAGGGATAAAACTATTCAGAAAAAAAAATTCCCTCGTTGTGAACAAAGCCATGGATGTTGGGATCAAGTGTCCAGGGACCTGATCTTACTCCTCAGAAGTGAACAGAAAAGTTCCAGTGGCACGAAGGGTAAAGGACTGAACATTTCCTTAGTACTGAGGTATTCACATATCCTATCCACATCACAGATACGTTTTTATATGCAAAACATTTTTCTTCTTTCAGTGGAGAAGGAAATAAAAAAAAACTATTCTTGGTACTGTAGAAATGTCCTCTTGCAAGAAAGTTCCATATTTACAACCTTTTATAGATTGAATTATTATTATTGCTGTGGAAAATTGGAAATAGGTATCTAAACTCCATGGGAACTTTTTTTATTTATGCACTGCCTATTAAAATATATCCCACCCGCAGGACAGGGCAGGATGTTGAGTTTTCAGAAAAGAAAAGGTCACAAAATACAGATGATCTAGGGGAAATGTTTTAATTTACCAGTTCTACTTAGTTTTCTTCAGTTGTAGTCTTTGTATCTTAATTTAACGGGTAACATAGCCTTGTTCTTGGTGAAATCACCCAGAGCACACACAGTACAACTGAAAGCTTGCTATTTGTTGCTCAAAAGGAAAAAAGTGCTGCTACCCACACCTGTTAAAAATGAGATAAATGTGTGAAGTGTAACAGAACTGATACCCAAAACGAGAACAGCTTTGACTGCCTACTTTGCAACCTAAATAATGGAGAGAGGGATTAGCAGATGCCCCTTATCCATCCCTTTGTATAGATGGTAAAGGAAATACAGCCACATGACATAGTTTTAATTGGATTTTCTCAGATTGCGTTCCAATCAATAATTTTGGTGGGAGGAGAGGAAATCACCTCTTTAATGCTTCCATCAGCATTAATCACAGCTCATTTGTTTCTGCAGAGGCCAAAGACAAAAGGACTGGAAAGACATTAGAGGCACCAGCAGCTTGTGGGTTCAAGGAACAAATACCCTGGGGTTCTCCTTGTGCCACTGAACCCTTCTCCAAGTTTTCTAGGAGCAGTAGAAAATAAGAAAGCAGAAAAGGGCACAACTACCACAGTGTATTCAAAGTCATCTCACCAGCACTGAGAAACACTATTTCCCAAACAGAAAACATCTGAAATCCTGAAATTCTCAAAGGTATCTTAGATTGCAAAACACCCAGCACACTTCCCCTCTATAAACCACACTCCTTTGATTCATTGCTTCTGGAGAAATCAGATATTTTTAGGTTTCACCCAAGAATCCCTTTTTAATACACGAGACATGGACAATGAGAGCAAAGTTCTAAGGCTCAGCACCTTCCCCTTCTTTTTCTGTCCCCACACTGTTAATTGCTGAGGTCACTGCATTGCATCTCGTGCACTGGTGGATCTCCATGCCAACTGGTTTGCAAAACTAGAGGAACTGTCTAAATACAGTTTAAACACAGAGCACAGAGATGGTTGTCAGAAGCAGCATGTTCCCTAAAGACAAAAATGAATTGTCATTTAGAGACTAAGAGGAAACTGCAGCAAAATGAGATGGTTCTGTTGTTGTGTAACATTCATCAAAGGTATCAGTATACTTAATTGCTGGTATGAGAACTCCTTTATTATATCATCTTCTATTCTGTGTTGGAAAATACATAATAGTTTAGGAAGGGAGCTCTGTTCACTTCAGAAGCAGAAAACATGCAGAGGTTTGCATTATAGTCAATCAGCATCTTCATTCTGCCATTATGCATAAGCAGAGCTACTGTTTCTCCTACAGAAGGTCTGCCTAAATATCCCTGCCCCTCTGAAAGAGCTTGTCTGCTCTCATAACCATCTAAAACAGCTCAACATCTGAATCACCTTCTGCAGGACCCTTGTTCTCTTTACTGATTCTCAAAGAAGCATAGGGCAAACATGCATCCTCTACAGATACCTCAGTTAAGTGATTCATTTCTCCCTCTCCACATGTCCACTAGTTCAGACAGAACAAGGTTGAATACCCAAACTCCAAGTCTAGAAGAAAACTTCTCCTTGAACACGAAGCCTTGGGTACCTGGAAAATACCTAAAACTTCCTCATATTTACAATAAAAAATGCATCCTCAGGCTCTCATACTAATAGCCAATTAAATAATTTCTATCAATGCGCTTTAATAGGTATTACACTGTGGGAAGGGAACAGCTTGATAATAAATTAACATTCAGTATTTGAAAGGATCTGGGAAAAAAAGGAGATAGAATAAAGGGTTGTCATGGCAGGAGAATTCCTTCCTGAAGCATGGAAAAAGTCACCTTTAGTTTATGAGGCCATGTCTCATCTTTGGGCTTCTGATGAGGATGTTCTTTCCTTTTCATCTTTGTTTTATATGGTCTTTAACAAGGCAAATTAGTGTTAATGTTCCATTATTTATACCTCACTAAACATGTTTGGTTTAGGGTGTTTGTTTTTTCCCTTCTTGCTTCCCTACTTTTAAGAACAACACCCTGACAGTCCTCTGGGAAATGATATAGTCACTTTGAAGTTCTCAGTTTTTTAAATCACTTTTTCATGTGTGTTTTGTTTCCTTTTTTGCAATCTGTATGGTGGAGGTTTTGATTTCTACCTGTCCATTTTACGTCCCCATGTCCTCTGTTGTATTTGTTGCCCAGATGCAAGAAGACAGACAAAGTGGCCTTTTTATTCTTTCCAGTCCTCCCATTTTGTGTCTGTGAGCCCATGATATTTGTGAGAGGTCACTTGTCAAAATAGCTCACATAGAAATGGCATTTACTTTAAAAAAGAAGGTATTTGCCCCTTTGGTAAAAGGAAATGAGCTTACTAAATGCCACGTTAAATTGCATAAGTTAGTAGGTAGGTTTAGACCATAATACATCTTCTGCCCTTCTAACTGTATGGGAAAACAAATGGTGGGACAAAAGGAATTGTCCTTGTGAGCTATGGAGAATTTCCTGGGATTTATGAGCCTTTGTCCACCATTAAAAGGACTTTATCTGGTGTTAAATGCATATATCTGCCTATCCAGAGCCAAAAGAGAGAGCACAAATGAATAGCACTACATGAATCTTTAATGTGTATTGGCTTTGTCTCTTTAATGTATTTATGGTTGCTTCCCTTGCAGCACTTTTCATGGAGTTTTGTAGGTAATTATCTTTAGGGGTCCTTCCATCTCTCAGTGCCTCTACAGTCTTGCTCTCTCATTTCACCCCATCAGCTCTTGCAGAAGCAAAGCCTAAGGCAGTTTAAACCACATTTGATAGAGATGTAATTGTGTCAAAGTTACAATAATCCTATAACATTTGTGGAATTTCACATCTGGCAAAAAGTATATACTAGTTAGCAACATGCTCTCTTCTGGGACCTGATTCATCTGACCTATTTTATACATCTACTGAGATATTTAAACTCCATCAGATGTGTCTGACCCTAGAGTTCTTATTTCTTGCCAGCTAGTACAAAATTAGTCTAGACACTTAGATTACACATCAACTCATTCACAAAGGATATCTAAAGATATCTGAATCCCACCCTTTTTACTTGAGCTCTTTCCAAGGCAAAATCCAGTGAGAAAAGGTAGCACAGGTGACCTGGATTTCATAAGCCTTATGCCTGGATCCCTCCTCTCCTCACTGGCCCACTGGGCTTTGCTGCTTTCTGTTCTTTTGGTGAGACAAATCATCCCAAATATCCACTGACTGCATTGACTAGATCTCTATTAACTGTGGTGCAAACTGAGGTAGCCACATTTATGTGCCAATCCTCGACTGAATCACAGAACTGGGACTCCAGTTAGTTGCCCAAAATAGGGCTTTTTAGTGACACTTCAGGCATTGTAATGTATTGAGACACCTTCAGTTTCTGTGCCAGTCTGATGTGATAAACAATGTGCAACAAACCGAGTCCTGCTCAAACAGCATCTGGAGGGAATCCCAGAAACTATTAAAAACTACCCAAGTCTCATGTTTAGACAAACCATTCTGTGAGGAGCACAAGGAAATCACTCATGACTGTATGCCTTCACTTGCTTCCTTTTGCCTTTTAGATTGGATGAGATTTGGAGCAACTTGGTCTAGTGGAAGGTGTCCCTGCTGATATCAGGGGCTTGGAACTAGGTAGTCTTTAAGGTTCCTTCCAACCCAAACCATCCTATCATTTTATGGATTTAAGGTTCTGTGATCCTATGGTTCTATGTTCTCCCTCACTATTGTTTTATTCTTCTGCTTTGCCTCAGGAATGGATCCCCTGAGGAGAACAGAAGTGCTATTGGTCTTCCTTTGCTCCACCTACTTCAAGATCTACCTATGATTTCCTGAAGGAGCCTCAAAAAAAAGAAAGTCCATGTTTCCTCACCCTATTAACCTCATTCAAAATGAAATATTTAAATGATTCGCTCATATCCACCTCTAAAAGTCTTTAATTCAGTTTTATATGTCCAGTCAGGAAATTAAAAAGCCCTCCATTTGGCTCTGTTGAACAGTCACGCAGTGGTGGTCAATGTCCAGGAGCAGATGCATATGAAATCTGTTGGCATGAAACATTCATAAAATTTTTCTGCATATAGATTAAAGAAAATAATAATAATTTTTAACGTGCCCTTTTTGAGCAGAAATAAAAGGCTAGATTAATTAAATACATGGAACAAAACAAACTGTTTATTCTGTGTCAGATGACAGAAACAAGGAGCAGCTTTTGAAGTTGGCACGAGCACAGCAGTGAGCGCAACAGCCCCTTGAAATCTTGTGGGAAGGGCATTCCCCTGATAGTCAGACCTGCACATGTCAAACCTCATTTCTCCTACAGAAAAAAGCTTTTCACAACACCATCTTGGCAGAATAACCACCAAATCTAGCAGGGTAGGTGTCAAGAAGTGAGACCAGCTAGGAAAAATCTGTGAAGTGGGAGCAGGGGAACTGGAATTGTTTTTTCAGCATTACCACTGGGGAACTCAGCTGAGGCACCAGCTGATGCAGTCCACTGATGTCTCTGGAACTTTGATATCAGGAGTTGGATTTCAGTGATCCCTCTGGGTGCCTTCCAGATCAGGCTCTTCTATGGCTCTGACGCCTAAACTCCTGCAAAAGACTTTCAAGGCAACAGGGAGTTAGATGAAGTAGCCCTTTATTAGAAGCTTCTAAGGTGCACAACTAAAGCACACACACCCACATCAGCCACATGTTGCAGTTTTTATAACTTTCAGTAATTAACATATTTGATATCTACAACCAGCCCATGATACCACTTTGCCCTGGTGCCCACACTAAGAACCCCTCAGAACTCCCTGTTGGAGCCCCTCCAAGGGCTCTGAGCTTATACTCCTGTTTTGACTCCAAGCTATCCTGTGGTTTCAGTTGGAGTCCTTGCAGGTGTTCTTCAAAACAGCGTGTCCTTGGTAATGTGTGTCTGACAGAATTTCAGGAATGTGTGAGAAATTGTTCAGTAACTTCTAAATACCACCTAAAGTGTGAGAAACTTAGGAAAACTTATTCAACTTATACAACTCTATGAAAATCTATAAAATACACATTACAATCCTTAGGCATCAGTTCCTTGCTCTGAAGGTCCATGACAAATTGTGCTCAGGAGCTGAGTCCTTTGACTTGTGCTTTCAGGCAGAATAAAGATGACACTTGACAGAAAACAGAAAACTTTTTAAGAAATGACAAAATTACATCTTTGCCTTCTACTGAGGAATTCAGCCCTCCTTCATCAGCCTACAGAGAAGCTGAAAGGTCTTGTTCAACCACTCAAGGCTAGAGCAATTCCCCATTATCAGCTTCCCAAAAGCCTTTTGCTTTTAGCTTTAAAATGTGTTTTTTCCCATCCACCCAAACACAGAGTTGGCTGTAGTGGACCATGTGTTTCTAAGCTTCAGGCTGGAACACCCAGGTTTGCCATATCTGAAGCTGAATGTGAATATGATGTAAAAACTCCATCTGGTACCTGTTGCAACAGCACAATGTTCCGTGGCTCAGCTTGTGCTTGTGTCTTGCAGTTGGTTTTTCACTGGCTCCTGGTGCTGGAGAAAGGTCTGCATTCTGATTTTCAAATGATTTGATGATGCATATCCTGCAGACACATCAGAAATTGAATTCTGCAAAGAATTCAACCACCAGCAGCTGTGGTCCTCTGGGGCAAAATGAATCACTGAGCATAGGGCTGAGCATAAAGCATTTTTAGTTAACAGAATCAGCTTTGGGGCAATCTTTTAGAGGAGATTAAGCGACTTGGCACTCCCTAAGACTGCATCTGGCACTTTCTACAAAGCACCCTTTAAATTTTGTCTTCAAAGATTGCTTCCCTTCAAAAACAAGCTGGAATATTCAGGAATCCCTCTGAGCCAAATTGAAATCAGAAATAGTAATTGATAAAAACAGACTCTAGGCTGTCAGTGTAGGAAGAGGATTTCCAAGCCTCATAGATTTAGGTGGTTAAAACCTTTTATTTACATGGTCAAGACTGTTTCATGATCCAAGACCCCTGTTCTTCCTCCCCATAAAACCTTCTCCTCTTGATGTCCACACCTCAAGCACAGGCCCATGGCAAAAAAATGAGGTTTACATTCCTTTTCTGCCAGCTCAGGGTATTTTCACAGGGGAGGGAAGGATGCAGTCATCCATCAGACAAGTTGTCTATCTGTACATCAGTGTGACAGCCACTTTGTTATATTGATAGATTCTAACACAGGCTGGGAGTAGACTTACTTACTGATACGATTCATTACACTTTAACATATGATGCTCTCTCATTGCTGTCTAGAAACATTGACTAAGTAGAAGTCCAGCATACTGATTTATTGGGGCGGGCAACTTGAGCCCAATGAAGAATCCAGTCCAGGGAACTTTTTGCCAACACACAGTAACTTTGTTTGCTCAATAGAGGATGCATCCATCTTTCAGCTGGCATTGATTGCTCTTACATTTTTTTTCTAAATGTCCAGGCTGTAAAGAGAAAAAAAGAATCCCATCATGGAAAGTGATTTGTTTTGGCAGAGTAAAAAATGTTAAATCTCTATGCAGATAAACCAAACAAGGTGAGGGAAAAAAAAAACAATTGTCCTCTTCTGTAGCATAAAGATTTTAATTTGAAACACATCTCAGACAGCTGATTATTTCCTGGCTTACAAGGAAAATATTCATTTAGACACAAGGAAAATGCCTTGATTTCTCTGCCCTGAAAGGCCTTGAGTGTTGTAACAGAGGGAGGTGGGGAATGGAAACAACAATCCTGTACTGGCACACAAGTCAAGATATTCATGGGAAGAGGGTATGAGAAATCCATGGAAGACTTCATCATTCACACAGACACACATGAACGCCTACCAGCCAGCTGTGGTAGGAGGAAGGAGTCAGGCTTGAGGAACACCTAGTCTGGCTTTGGGCAGAGGGTTTGTGCTTTTACATGACAGAGAGGTAGGTAACTGGGAACTGCCAAAACCTTTTTTCTATGTATTGACCATAGAATCATAGAATGGTTTGGATTGGAAGGAACCTTAAAGACCATCTAGTTCCAAACCACTGCCAAGGGCAGGGACACCTTTCACAGCTTGCTCAGAGCTCCATCCAACCTGGCCTTGGGCACTTCCAGGGTTGAGGAGTCCACAGCCCCTCTGGGCACCTGCTCTAGTGCCTCACTGATCTTTATTTCAGGTCAGGACCGCCCACATTTCACATCTTAAAAACCTTGAATGACACACAAGACATGTTTTATTAACAAGTTCAGCTATTCCTCTGCCATATGCACAAACGAAAAACAGGGATCTTTGGAAAGTAAATTGGAGACTGTCAGGAAATTTGAAATGTCAACAAAAAGCAGGAAAATGTTCTGTGATAGCCTCCCACAGAATTGTTTCCATTTTTTACTGAACTTTCCTGAATGACTATAGCACTCTACATCTACAAAACCCTGAAGTGTTAGAGAGACAGTAAATAACAAACCCAACAATGCAGGAGGCTTGATCAGGAGATGGGTGTTACCTGTTCCACAACTGTTTGAGGTGACACGTTCAGGTGAAACTGGTAACTTGAGCAGGGTTTTCATTTTCCAGAGAAACACAGCAAATTCTTACTGCCCAGATTTACTGGAAACTGGGTCATTTGTCTGCTTGCATCTGTAAATGGAAGGTTAAATGTGAAGGCTGGAGAATCATTCAAGTACTAATTGGTTAGACAAAGAAGAATAGGGAATAAAACTTGTCAAATGGGTTTTTAATCATTATTTTCAGACAGAATTAATATAAGTTTACCATTCTATCTCCATGTTTTTGACATTTTATGCAATTTTTCTAAAAAAAAAAAATAGAAAATAGAAAATTTTCTGTAATAAACTTTGTTGATGTGGTCCTGAGGGTCCTGGTGTGCAACAAGATACACAAGTCAGCAGTGCAGCACTGCAGCAATAAAGGCAAATCAGATTCATTACTGCATCCACCAGAGCACTGCTAGCAGAGATGGAGAGGTCTAGGCTCTTCGTTTCCTCATCTAGGCATGTAGTGACAGAGGGAAGGGCTTTAAACTGAAAGATGACCGGTTTATATTGGATATTAGGAAGAAATTCTTCCCTGTGAGGGTGGGCAGGCCCTGGCACAGGTTGCCCAGAGAAGCTGTGGCTGCTCCATCCCTGGAAATGTTCAAGGCCAGGTTGGGACAAGGCTTGGAGCAACCTGGGACAGTGGAAAGTGGAAGGGGGATGGAACTAGAATTACTGAGAATTTCACACCCTGAGCTGGGCTGATGCAACTGAAGATATTCAGAAAATTTCCTACTGCTTATCTGCAAATTCTGCAGTTTGAAAAGTCTAAGTCTCATTTGTTTCTTAGTTCAAAAACCACCAAAAGGACAACTTTGTTGTCCTGAGTCATCAGGGAAATTAGCCACAAGTAGATACACAGGGTCCAAAAAGGGAGATTTGCAGCCTTGCCCACATGTTCTTACAATGCTCTCCCACCATGAAACACTGAGAGTTCAAGGGTTTAACTTTCTCTCCTCCATTTGTTCCCACGATCATGTTGGGAACATGTAGAGGACACCTCCAGAAAAGGACAATCACCATAAAAAACCAGAATCTACAAGCTCGTTCTGCTGTATTTACTCACATGGAGCAGCAAAGTTCTGTCTTCAGTCTTGGTGGCAGAGAGAAGAGGAAGGAATAAAGTTGATTGTGTAAACAACTGCCAACCAGGGGAATGTTCAGTGCAAAATGTGTCAACAAAAACACAGAGTCCGACAGAGTCAATGTGGTTTCTGGTAAACCAGATTAAAGCAGCATCATAATTCTGGATAAAGGATTCTTCAGCTCCTACATATATTTTGCTATTTTTTCTCTCTGCAAGTGAAAACCCCTCTCCAGGAACAAAGCAAAAAGAATCTTTTGGCATTCAACAAACCTTTAGAAAGAGTAAATATGTGCTGCCAATTGCACTTTCCACACAGCACCCCTCCCACACAGAGAGCAATGAACACTTAGTGCCTCAGGAGTGCAAGGAGGCAGTTCCAGGTAAATGTTAAGTGCTGCCTGTTGCTGCCTTCCAAATGTCATTTCAAACAGTCGTGATTGAACACAAGTTCTGTTGCATCCTTCCCCCACCAGCTTTCCCGCATCCTGACACGTCGCTCTGAATCCATATCCATGTGTAAACGTGCTGCATTCCTGACAGTTCTGTGCCAAATGGAGTGTTCCTGTGCCTGGAAAAATGCAGGGGAATTTCACCTGATTTTGTTATGTAGGAGTCAGACTCCCTAAGGCTGTTTTCTAAAACACATATGGTGAACGGTGCCTGGGAGCCCATTTCCCCCCACTGTTTGTACAGGCAGTAGAAGCAACCAGCTCAATGTTAGGCATCAACACTGTACAAACCTACCTAAACTGCCCCAATATTGCAGGTGAGGCTGCCCCAGTGCAGAGCAGAGGGGGACAATCCCCTCCCTTGCCCAACTGGTGATGCTGTGCCTGATGCCTCCAGGACAGAGCTGGCCCTCCTGGCTGCCAGGGCACTGCTGACTCAAGTGATGTATAAGCCAAATTTTGAAATTTTAGGGGGAATTTCCTTAGGCAAACAGAATCACAGAATGGTTTGTGTTGAGAGGAACTTCCAAGATCTACTATTTGCAACCCTCCTGCCGTGGACAGGGGCATCTTTCACTAGACCAGGCTGCTTAGAACCCCATCCAACCTGGCCTTGAACACGCAGGGCATCCACATCTTCTTTGGGCAACCTGTTCCAATGTCTCACCACCCTCACCATAAAGATTGTCTTCTAATATCAAACCCAAACCTGCCATTCTGGGCAGGCCAGTGACCCATGCAGTCTGGTACTTGTCTCACAAATCATGTACAACACAGAAAGGAGTTTCTTGTCATTCATTGGGGTGTTTATTATCAAACAATGACTACCAGAATTCTTGATTGTATTTTAAAATCCATAGAACTGTATTCACTGCATTCCTTGTCTAAAAGGCTGTTGGCTCTTTCTATGAGAAATTAATCATAAAGTTAAAATTGAAAAGCAAGAAGGGAACAGCACATTAAAATAGATTTAAAGGAATTTAATTTGCCAGTTCTTCAAACATTTTTAATTGGCATAGTCCCTCTACAGTCCATTGAACTATGGTGATTTTCAATAATCGAGGGTGTAGGAAACATCTAAAAGAGAAAAGGAAGGCCATGCGATGCTACCTGTGTGTAAATCCTACAGAAACAGTGGAACCAGAAGGACTATTTAGGATGGGTGAGGAGGGTTAGAGGAGGGTGATCGCTAGAACAAGAGAGGTTAGAATGTGAATGGGATTTAGCTGTCATTGTACAGCTCAGTATAACACTCTAAGCCAGTGTCCATGGAATTCCACAGCGTGGTACTGACAGGAAAGCCAGCTGGAGTTATTGCATTAATATTCCAGTGGTATGGAAACCTCCAAGCAGTCTGAAGAGGTACAAGAAGGGTGGATGAAGATACAATGAATTTGCTCTTTGATCAGTATCATTTATTACAATCTGCACCCTAAGTTCTTCTCTGAGAAGTGATCCTGGCCTAGGAGTCTCCTCCTCATCCCAAAGATTAGTTTAAATAAAAACCCAAACTTTACAATAAAAGCAGCTCTTGAATGAAGCTCGTACCCAGTGGAGGCAATAAACAATCTTAAACACCAAACCAAACTGTACCAAAAAACTCCAAGCCCTTGTTGTGAAATGAACTCTTCTTTTTTTCCTTTAACTGCAGATCTCAGCAGGTACTGTGATATAACACCCTGTGAGATGCTTGATAATAAACTCAAGCAGCCTCATTTTCATTGCTTTACCCATTAAATAGATTATCACAATTGGAAAGAAGGAGAACAATTTTCAGCATAGGATGGTTCATTATCAATTTGTTCCATCCTGGGTAGATTCCCTCTGGGGTGGGGGTTAAGTTGTTATCAAATTAGGTGATTGTCATTTTGACCAGTGCTTGCTGTTCTCAGAAAGCTAATTCTAGTCAGGAATGGTGTGAATTTGCATTTTTATGCCTCGTGGGTTCCTGCAAGATCCTGGTCAGAGAGCATGAAGTTGTATTTAGTGAAAAGCTCATTAAAGATTAATCCAGCAAAGACCAGCCATAAACATTTAGCACTGTAATGCCATAAAAGTTAATGGGATCAGTAAACAGGATGCTGGAACAAGCCAGGCTCCACGAGTCATGGAGGGGGGAAAACAATCCCAGGCTGGAGTAGCAGCTTGCATGTGGCATTTGGAGAGTGGGAATTGATCCCATTGGGAAAGGCTGAAGTGGATTTTCTCTATTTTGATTTGCTTCGGAAAATTGTTGTCTACCCTATCTGTTGTTAGGGAATGTTCCCTGCAGAGAGAGATCTAGTGTTGGTCCTTGGGAGGAGTACATGGCACAGGCAGGTCAGAGAACAGCTTTGCTAGGAATTTGTGATGGTTGGTGTCTTTCTCCAAGCAGCCACACCTGAAGAGGGAACATGGATCCATCTGCATTGATCCATTCAAATGCAGCTGGAAAAGGCAGAGAGCTCAGCTGGTTAGAACATGGTGCCAATAACACCAAGGTGGTGGGCCCTTCACTTAACTGGACTTGAGATTTGGACTTGATAGTCCTTGTGGGTCCCTTCCAACCCAGAATGTGATTCTGTGAACTATAAACTAGAAAACTGCATAACTAATGATATTTGATGGCAAGAAATTTCTTCCTGAACAGCATCCCTTGTTGAATTTCCACTGAAATTGTTGCTGTCCCATTCATAAATAGCATTTGTCTTTCCTTTCTGTTGCTGCTGCTGTTGATAATTCTTTGCATACTATTTATTATGTGCTAACATTACATACACAATGGGATAAAAAGTCATATTTTTCCTTAGAAAAGCAGTCTGAAGTGCAGACAATGCCATTATACATATTCATGCCTACAGGCTGAATGCCAGTGTTTTTCTAATGCTTTATTAATCCAGAAAGGACTTCATAATCTCTTAATGCAACAGTTATATTCTATTCAACTGTCCTATTAAACAAATCAAAGCTGGGAAGGGTAAATAATTATCTAATCCATCAAGACTTTGAGCATAATGAGCATTGACTGTTGTTTTATTTTGGGATGTTTCAAAGCAATTCCCAACTCTTACTCCTCCTACCCCATGACATTGAGTATAGAGGTAATAAAGGAAAACACCTTCCAATAACTTGCTAACATGTTAAAAGGCAACAAAAAAAAGGCTAAAATACACAGGGAAAGTTCAGAAGAACAGCAATTATTTTAGAGTAATACCACATTAAAAAAAAAAAAAAAAACCTGCTTCATATCAGAAAAAGCAAAGCAGCATGAATTATGTACTTACGTAAATAAAGCTAATAGGCGATAACATTAATTAATGGCATAAAACTTCTGCTCATCATTCTGCTGATAGCAGGTATTCGTTTGTGAGGATTAATTTATATTTTAATTAGAAATTTACATATTTAGCAGCCTTGCCATGAACAATTAGCAACCCCAGTGCATTTAAGGATTTTCAATTTAGACTAAACATAGTGACTTTCAAAGGGTCATTTTGGAGCAATTTGTCCCGTTTCAGAGCAATGGGGAGTTACACGTTCCCTTCATACCCACCTGTTACCTTTGGATAAAAACTCCTGAGAAGTAGTTTGCAATGCCTAAAACATGTTTTGGTCTCTTCTAATTTATTTCTCATAAAACATTTATGTTAAAAATTAATTGGTAGGGAAGGTCTCTATGGAGGCTGAGGAAGATAAAATTATTCGCAATGTAATGAGTTCGGAGCGACCATAAATCAGCCTTATGTGTGCTGGGTGAGTGGGAAAGTGGCAGCAGTGGTTGGTTCCATGTATAATTAAGTTTTAGGTAAGATTAGTGAATCAGAGGTTAAATAAATTTCAAATAATTCTATAATGTGCTGGCAGTATATATGGCATGAGGTTTGATCTATCTAGAAGTAATGAGAAGAGAAATCTGAGTTGGATGGCTTGCATGATTTATTCCAGATGAACAGATGGAAAGATTTGGGCTCTGCTCCCCATAACATCAATGTGAAGGCAGCAGAACTGCACCACAGACACAGGATGAGATGCCTCTTAACCCATTAGAAGTTTTCACATCATGACATCCATCAAACCCTGGCCTAAAAAAAAATCACTTCAGAGGTGTTTCATTGCAAAAAGTGGAAGAATCTTTCATTTCTGAGCAATCAGGTTAAACTCAGTTCAGAAGAGCAATGGCTTGTGTTATATTCCCAGCTGACTTGTGCTCACTCCTCATCCTGCATCCCTGGGCTCGAGGATTATACTTGGGAAGCCCAGAGCAGTACACCAGCACCTGAAATCTCCCCCAGTGCTGGTGGGGAGAAGAAATACAGCCCTCACCTACAGCCTTCACTTGCCACCATGCAAATAACATTGCAAGTGAAATACAAGGAGGAGGAGGCAGACTGATGGAGCTGCCCAAATAATATCTGATGGCAAGGAATTTCTTCCTGAACAGCATTCCTTGTTGAATTTCAATTGAAATTTTTGTGGTCCCATTCATAAATAACATTTGTCCTTACTTTTTCTTGCCACTGCTGTTGATCATTCTTAATATACTACTTATTATATGATCATATTACATACACAATGGAGCAAAAAGTCATATTTCCACTTAGCAAACCAGCCTGGCTTGCAAATTCAGGAGTAGGAGGAGTCTGACTGATACACTATGATGACTGGACCCCAAGTTTGGCTAGGACTGATGTTTCTGATGAAGTATTCTTTTAATCAAGTAAAAATTTCCATCAGGACACGGTCATTTCCCTCTCTTGGACTGCTGCTATGGGAACTATCATGTGCCAGGATCAGGGGACAGGGGTTCAATCTCACCAGCTCCTGCATGGGGGCACAGGAATGGTCTTCACCCCAACACACACAGTGTCTTGTATGATCCAAGGCAAGATGAGCCTGGGTCATTGAAACTCTTCTTCATTCATTTTTTCTAACTGGTTAATAAAATTGAATTCCCATTAAAATTACTGAGATATATTTATTTGAAAATTCATAGTGAAAATTATTATCAATCTACCCTACAGGATTTCCCTGAGGCATAAGGAATACAACCAGAAGCATCCTTAGATGGGAGGTTGTCCAGCCCTGACATCAACTATAGTGCTGGATGTTAATTCTTTCCCCATGGCCAGTCCTGGTCATTTTCTCAGTACAGCTGTGCCATACAAAGCAGGGCTTCACTAATCTCTGTCTGCAAAGCTCACTGATACAGCTTAGAGAAATTAAGGACAGGGGACACCTCAGAGATAATCTACTTCACAACTACTGGTACCTTCCCCTCTGACAATACTTCCTTTCCCACATAAACAGCACCCTGAAAGTGGGATTTGAGAAGTGTGTGTAATATCTGTAGCTGGAAATACCCCTCCTTTGAGAAAGTGAGGTTTTGCCAGCAATTGGGTAGCCAGCACTTTGCTGGCTCACTGCCTTGCCATGAAGGATGGAGTAGTTTTCACCTAATATTCCCTTTCTCAATATTTCACAAACACCTCTGAATCCTTGTGGTGCCTCCTCAGCCCTTCTCTGCTAATTTAAGAAGCACTGGCCATCCTCCTGCACTTAGAGTTCATCTGAGAGACCAATATTTCACTGACCAGCCAGAAGGTATTAAAATATAAGTTAACTCTTGGCAGCTGGTGCACAGCCCTATTCTGCTCTCAAGGCACTACTGACACCTTTATTATTTCTCAAGTTATTTGATAACCTGTGGCTTAAAATGGGCAGTGATGGGCAGATCAAGTATCACTTCCACTAGTACTTACTTCCCAATAGATTTCTTTTTTTGCTGAAGACTGAATGAAATGTTTATATCCTTTCAGAGTGTAGAGACCTGTTGTCTCTTTCATAATTGAACCAATCCCATTATTACAGTCCATCCTCCTCAGTCATGGTTTTCTTTACCTCCATTCATCTGGCTGTTTAGCCAAACATCTGTCTTTTTCCTTTGTTTTCTGTGCTACAACAAGAGTTTGAAGGTCCAGCCAAGGCTAGTGATGGATTATACTGGATGTTCCATGTTTGCAATTACATGCACACAAGCACATGTATTGTGGGAAAGACCCCTTGTGCCCAAGCCTTGGATTTAATGCAGGATTGATAAAAGGCCAGTGGATGCTCAGGAGGAGATAAACATCACCCAGGATCTGTGCCACACATGAACAATGAAGTCAGGTTTTGGGTAGTCAGAGTCACACACAACGTGTCCATTCACAGCCACGGAGGGATTTAAAGAAAAGAATCTGGCAGCCAGTGGCAAAGAACCCAAGCTGAAAGGGGGGAGAGGGGAGAGCCCTGCAATGCAGATGAATTTCTCTCATGTCAAATGCTTTATTTTCAAAAGAGCTACAGAACAAAAAATACCATTAATATCCTGTGAATCCCTGCAAGTGCTTCACAAAAGCTCTTCTAGCCAGGACTGACCCGAAGCCTTGCAATTATTGATCATGATTCTGTCATATATTTGCCTTGGAAGGTGCCAGATGTAGGCCCATACAAATTATACCTTGGTTTTTTATCCCCACAGTTATGACACTGCCATTTCCCTGCCCTGGAAGCTAACACTACTGTCCCACATCCATTTTTCATTCAAGCAAAATTAAAATCTCCCAGAATCTGCCTCTGCGTCAGAAGTTTTTTTCAGAACATGCCAATTTCCAGAAGAAAACAGAGATAAAAATTCCCAGACAGAAAATATTACTATTTAAAAAAAAATAGATAAAGACCCAAAGGTAGCTTTTGACCTGCATCTATTAGCCATCCCCTTCAGAATTGGTAAGTTGATATCTTCATATTTTTCAGACAAAACAGCAAAATCTGCTTCACTTAAACCGTCTTTCTAAGAAAAGAAATAATTACTGCCTTCATTAGGTGTATCTGTCAGGTATGGTAACCTCATGCTAAATATTCCACATGGTGGAAAGTTCTGGATGTTTAAGCAACAAGCAGCACTTTGGTGTTATTAACTCTCACACCCACCTTGGTAATTAGTCATCAATGCCAGCAGTGGCATCAGACCAGGCGAGCACCTCATGCCAATGGCAGTGAGACACCGACCACCTGCAAGGGCTTGGGTTTCAATATCTGTCACCTGCTTGGTGACATTCTGTGACATCAAGCACAGGATTGCCAGGGGGGCAAGAAGGAGGATGTCTTGTCATCTGTGGGAAGCATCTGTAGGAAACGTGTGTGTTCTGCGATGCTTCTGGTTATTGAAAACTTTTCATAAGGACATGTAGTGAAGGGACAAGGGCAGATGGGCTTAAACTGAAGGAGGACAAGTTTAGTTTACATATTAGGAAGAAATTCTTCACTGTGAGGGTGTCGAGGCCCTGGAACAGGTTGCCCAGAGAGGCTATGGCTGTGCCATCCCTGGAAGTGTCCAGGGCCAGGTTGAACTGGGCATGGAGCAACCTGGGAGAGTGGAAGGTGTCCCTGCCCACAGCAGGGAGGTTGAAAAGAGATTATCTCTACAGTCCCTTCCAATCCAAACGATTCTATGATTATAGGAGGCAGACCAGGTGGTACCCACCTCCTCAGATTCACTGGAAATCAGCCTGAGAGAAGTTGATTTTTTGGCCATCAAATCTTTTAGGATGAAAATTATCCCATAAGTTCAGAGACACCTGGCTAACTACTATTCTAGGGTGAAAGAGCATGTCTGGAGTGGTTCCTGGCCCATTAAGGTGTTGGAAGAATCCGCATTCATTTCAATATATGAGTCATCAACATAGACATACTGTCCTGAAAAAATGACACCGTCCTGAGCCAGGCCAAAAACAGCCACTGATCCTCACTGACAATGTTTGGCATCAGAAAACACTCCAAAACAGATGTGAACTGAGTCCCAACAGCACAATCGATCCCAAATTCTCCTACCTTGGAGAAGATGGTTTAAGCAACCCAGTTCAGCTCTTCCCCAGCCTTCTCCAAATAGAAGGAAAGACTCAAGCTGGAAATGTCAGGGCAAGGAAGTTGTTTTGTTGCTGTAAATGACATAAGGGAGTATAAGAAATCTGGGATCTATGCTCAGAATTACATTATGCACATATCCTAAACTCAGCACTTTAGGATACAATTTCTCTAAGCATTGCAGATAAATATACATTAAATGTCCTTATTCTATATGATGAGAATGTACTAAATACTAAAAATGTAGGTGTGAAAATCTGCACTTAGTGAAAACAGAAAAATGTATATGGTGAATAAAATTAATCTGTAAACAATAAACATTAAAACAGAGACCCACAGGCAAATATGACAGAAAGTAGCATTTGATATTCTGTTTTCACTGAAAACATTTTAAAGAATTAAAATATAAAATGTGTTTTCTTTATCTCTTCCTTCTAATGTCATTTCTATAGTAAAAAAAAATATTTATAAAAGGTTCTTTCCTTCTTTTCAGCTGTTCTGCAAAATCAGGTTCTTCACCAGAAATGCTGTGTCTGCTTTTCTTTTCTTAATTCAACCAGAACATTACACATTGGGTAACAGTATCTTTTACTGAAATATATTTAATTTCTTTTTGTGTATCATATGATTGAAAATATTTTGGAGTTTTTTTCAGTTTAGGAAATATATTTTTTTGTTGTTGTTTTGTAGGATCTTGAACAGAAAAGAAATCAAGCCATCCTACACATTAGTTATTCTTGTCAGGATTTCACTCAGAACTATAATCATCTGTGAAGCATCATGCATCCCTGGTTGTAAATATACATAAATGACCAATCAAACAAAACAATGACAGTGGAGGGTTTTCAACTGCCTGAATTGCAGTATGTTTGCTTCCAAAATGTTAGAGCCATCTTCTACTGCTGGGAGACATTAACAGAGCAAATTACTGATACAGAGCATAATCCTGTTTGTGCTGAAATCATTCAAATGGATTTGAATGGTCCTGATTTGAAGCTGCTTTGAAATCACCCACAAAGTCAAAGCAGGTTGTATATCTTCATACACAGGAGATATTTTCAGGACAGCAATGGCCACCGTGATCACCTTGCCCTGGTAGAATCACAGAATCATTAAGGTTGGAAAAGACCTCTGAGACTGAGTCCAACCTTTGATCAAACATCAACCTGTCAAATAAACCATAGCTCTAAGTGCCACGTCCAGTCATTTCTTGAACTCTTCAGGGATGGTAATTCCACCACCTCCCTGGGCAGCCTATTGCAATGCCTGACAACCCATCCAGTGAAGAAATTCCCTGGTTTCCAACCTGAACCTCCCCTGGTGAAGTTTGAGGCCATTTCCTCTTGTCCTGTTGCTGGTTTCCTGTGAGAAGAGGGTGACCCCCACCTGGCTACACCCTTCTTTCAGGGAGTTATAGACTGATAAGATCTCCCCTGAGTCTCCTTTTCTCCAGGCTGAACACCCACAGCTCCCTCAGCCACCTAAAGTGCAGTTTTCAGAAAGACTTCTACTCTGGGCTTCATCTCAACTGAATAAAAGTGTCAGCCAAGTGTAAGTCCCAAGTGCACCAACCTACTCTCCTCCACCCAACTATCAATTTCCTTTGGAAAACTTCATATTTATCTCGCAAAACATAACACAAAAGCAAGTTAAAGGAAATTGCACAAATGATATCTCTAGGTCAGAGGAGTAATATGGGTTGAGTTTGCAGCTTGATACAGGGCTCAGCTTTGAGTGTGGTGTTGCAGACACTCTACAAGTTGTTATCGATGGATTTGGGATTCAGCTAGATAGATGGTTCTTTATATGAACCTTTTGTTAACACTTTCTTCAAATGTTATCCATTTATCTCCTATATTTAATCAACCTTTTTCATCTGAATGATAAATTATGTCAATACTCCCTGTAGGATTTTTCCCAAATGGAGTAATTTAGGAAAGGTCTGACAAGCAGGATATAGGAGCAGAAGTCAGGAGAGATACCAGGAAAAAAATCTTGGTTCCACTGAAGCCTGGAAAATTATATCTTTTTGCACTGGGACTACAGTTTCACTTCTAGACACTCTCAGTTCAGCTGTTGACTCATTGTGTGACTTTGAACCAACTTCTCTGGGTCTCAGATCCCATATCTGTAGAAGAAAATAACCCTTTCAGGTAAGTATTCATACTGAATTTACATAGTATTTAGTTTAACCTCACACGGCACCATTCTGCAGTTGCTTCTCTCATATTCTCCTACTTCTTGACCTATATTTACACCCAACTTCCCACAAAACTGTTGCCTCTTCCCTGCATTTTACATGCAGCTGTGTGGTGACTCACAGCCTTGACCTAACTCTTCATGTTTACTTCCAGATGTGGTCTCTGCTGTCCATTCACTTTACTGCATATCCTATAATCCATGTTATTATGCAATTCACACCACTTGTCTCCACAGTCTGCTTCTGGGAGATTTACTCACAGGTTTCAATGGGACAATAAAGAAAATACATCAGAAAGGAAACCAACTTGCCACACATCTGTAGAACAGCCTTGACTTTTTGCACCTCTGAGCTGAAATTATTTGGACTGACATCAGAAAAAGAGCTTCACAGCAAAAAAAGCATTCAATTATTCTCAACATATCTTGGTTTTGTTGTCACTTAGAACAGCTTTCATCATATACAATTAGTGCTTTGAATGGAAAAGTTTTAGCAGCATCACACAGTGCCACAAAGCCCTTCTGTTATCTGACATTGCTGGATGCCAGGATGCACTTAATGCATTTACTTACACTTCTGGAGCAGATCTTCCCCCCCTGCCAGGCTATGCTGCCTGGAAACAGAGGCTGTTCACTGCCATCATGGTTAGACATTCACGTGGCATCTACTGGCCAACCACATTAAGAACCAACATGCAAAGCATAATATAAGCATTTGCATCTTACTAAGGTGAGGCAATTTGCTTACCTGTGGGCAACTTAATCAAGTCAATCAATTAAATTGTTCCATGGGAGTTTCCACTGACTAGAATGAAATCTTAGATACCCAGTGCACAGATAGACATGTACACTTAGGCTTCTAGGTACAATTTCCTTAATCTCAAACTGAATATCACTTTTCCACATACTGCTTTTCTACCGGGCAGATATTAAATATTTCTTGTCTCAAAGTATAGTCAAATAATGCAGAAATATTAGTCAATAGCTTTAACAAACTTCCTCTCTTGCTCAGTTTGCTTCTTGCCATCCTGGAACATTTCAGCAGTAGAAGGTGCAACTGCAGTATGAGACCAAATGGTGGTTTATCTTCCTGCTGTCTACTCTTCCCACCTTCAGAAGTTTAAAGATATAATAAACCCAACATGGGCATTCACACTCTAGTTAGCTCTTTGAACAGACAGAAAATTTGCAATACATTTGAAAATGAAGTAAGAATGGAGGGAGTTCTCTGTACTTTGAAGGCAAAGACTCTTCACTGGAGCTACCCTTACAGACAGCATGGCTACTTCTATAGTGATAAATTAAACATACAGCAGACCTTTCTCTGTCACCATGTTCGTAAGAAGCTGATTTACACTCTGAGACAGTGTGACCATATCCAACATCCTGTTACAGGGAATCATTAGCCTTGATAGCCTTTAAACTGTCTCAGAAATAACTTGAGAGGTGACTCCATAGCCCAGGCCAAAGAAAGTGCCAGTATCTGAGGACATTTACTTGCACTGGTTCCTTTAGTGATGTGAAAGAAGTTTAGATACTCCAATACGTCTTATATTTTATTAACCAATTTGTTCTATATCTTGTTCACACACTGCAAATACACCTATGCACAGACATAAGCCTTCAGGCCTGTCATGACCAAAATCATTAGCCCTACAAATATTGTTATACTTTGTGCTCTTTGGGGCTATTTGAGAACATGCTCACTATTCAGATTATGTGCCATGACAAAAACTGAAACCTGGGCAAGGGAAATGTCCAAGCATCCAATTCCTTGTTTTTCTTGCCTTTGCCTATTACCACCCTTAGTGTCTAGCTTGGACACAACCACATGCCTCCTCTTTCCCCTTAGTCATCAGGGCAGGAGAGGTGAAATAGGACAGTGGAACTAGATGATCTTTAAGGTCCCTTCCAACCCAAACCATTCTGTGATTCTGTGAAATTATAGGTTCTCTGTGTGTGCTGGTTCTCGAGTCCCTTTGCAGTCAACACAGAGAGATGGGTCTCTCTAGAGTGCCCATCATCTCATCCTGAGGTACATATCTGACCTACTTCAGATGAATTTCCATCTGGACACACTTGTTTGTCTCCACCAAGTCAAAAGAGGTGAGCTGGTTGAAGAGCTGTGCACTGAAAATATCTGAAAAGAGGCAGGAGGCACAGCTAAACCTGCAGCAGATACTAACTCAGAGTCCTGGAGGGAATGCAAGGTCATGCAGCAAGAGGATAAAAACCGAGTTAGCACCGGCAACATTCTTCTCCTGGAGGTGAACACTATGTAGGGTGGGCTGTCAGAAAATGAACACTATGTAGGGTGGGCTATCAGAAAATGAACACTATGTAGGGTGGGCTATCAGAAAATGAACACTCTGTAGGGTGGGCCATCAGAAAATGAACACTATGTAGGGTGGGCCATCAGAAAATGAACACTATGTAGGGTGGGCCATCAGAAAATGAACACTATGTAGGGTGGGCTATCAGAAAATGAACACTATGTAGGGTGGGCCATCAGAAAATGAACACTATGTAGGGTGGGCTGTCAGAAAATGAACACTATGTACGGTGGGCTATCAGAAAATGAACACTATGTAGGGTGGGCTGTCAGAAAATGAACACTATGTAGGGTGGGCCATCAGAAAATGAACACTATGTAGGGTGGGCCATCAGAAAACGGCACATGCTCCCATCTCCACAACCAAGTTTCCCAGTCCAACACACCAGCAGTGAAGATGGACTGACAGTGACATGTGTGATAGCAACTGATGAAGGCGTGGATGCATTTTTGATGAAGTTTGCTCCAGGCAATTCCAGAGCCTGTCTTTCTGTTCATGTCAGACCTGCACAGCCTCTTTGTGCCAGCCCAATGGGCAGCAGTGAGACCACCCTGCTTTCTGTCTCACTTTTTTGTTGTTGTTTTTTTCCCACAGTGTTGACCAGACTATTTTTTTCCAGATCAAGTCTTCTTTCACACACAAAAACCAGGCCTCAACCCCAGAGTCTTTCACATCACTTGTGCAGCTTCATTATGTGAATATTTGCTCCCATCCCTCCATTTGTCGGTTCAATGACAAGCTTTCAGAGTATATCCAAGGGCTGATTTCCAGTGTTTGAGTTTTGGTAAAATTTCTATTGCAGATGCTGCTTATTAAGTAGTTTACCAAGTCATTACCCCTTAGGATGTATCTTCTTGCTTACACTGGAACAGCTAGGGAGTAGAAGGGATCTCTCAGAATTTGGTTAATTAATCCAGCTGCAAACAGTAATTAGATTTTATCGTAATCAACTAATTAATTCTTCCAACTCAGTAGTCAATGTAATGAGCAGAGGAAACACAACCAGCTCTTGCAAAACATGAACGTCGCCTCAGAAAATAAAGGAGCAAAGGCCATTTAAACCAATTAAAGGAGAGTATACATACTGAGCTGCTCAGAGGGAAAGTGGTTGTGGGATACATGGCACAGTTAATCTGGTGTTTTTCCTTTCCAGCATTTATTTGGAACTGATTTCTAACCACAGTCAAATGTCTTCTACATTTTCCAAGTCATGTGCTGCACTTGTCTTGTCCCCTCTCCCTCAACTCCTCTTGAATAACTATCCTGGAAGTTGTATTTTATTTTCTTTAATTCTCAAAATAATTCTATTAATCCAGCCCTTAGGAGGCAGAGGATGTTCTATTGTGAATATATCAGTGCCTTCTCCTCGCATAAGAGCTTTGCTGGAATGTCAGCAGGAGCACAGTGTTCTACTGATGCATTGACCAGCACGCTGCCAGGCAGACCCCGAGCTGTCCCACTGGCCAGCTCCAGTGCTGGTGACAGGACAAAATGACATCAGCATCCCTGAGACCAGGCTGGGTAGGGCCATGCAAGGGCTTGTTTGGGAATTTACACTTGTTTTCTTAGGGCTAATTGAGGCGTTTTACGGTGTGGACACGTCTAAAAGAGTGAACAAATTTAATCATATCAGCGTGGGATATCACACTAAGCAGAAGAATCATAGCAGCTGTGGCTGTATTAGCATTTGTATGTAGATTCATACAAGCAGAACTACAAATCACAGTGCTCATGGCACCTCTCCAAATGAGGTTATATTGGCACTGTGCAGGAAAAGCAAGCTCCTCCTCTCTGCACACACCGTGTTTGGAACTAGCAAAATTGGGCTTGGAAGTGTACAGGACAGGGAAAGTTACAGAATGTAAATAGACTAGAAGGGTCTTGACACAGTCTCTCATAAAATCCTCATGGACAAAGGGATGATGTATGGACTAGATAAGTGCACACAGAGGTAGACTGAAAAGTAAGTGCAGTGTTGGGCACAAAGGTTGTGATCAGTGGCACGGAAACCAGCTGGAAGACAGTCAACAACATAGTATGCCAGGGATCAATATTGGGGAAAATACACTTTGACATGTCTGTTAATGATGTGGATGGTGGGGCAGAGTGGACCCACAGCAAGTTTGCAGATGATATAGAACTGGTAGGAGAGGTTGTTACACCACATGGGTGTGCTGCTCTTGACAGGGAGCTCGACAACCCGTAGGAAGGGATCAACACAAACCTAAGGAAATTTTTGCACATCAGAGGATTAACCCCATGCACCAGTAGAGGCTGAGGGGAAACCCCCAGAAAATAACTGTGCAGAGAATGATCTGGTGGACAACAAGCTGAGCACAGTCATGACGACATCGTGCCCTTGTAGCAATGATGGTCAACAGCATCCTGGGCTGTGCTAGGAAGAACATTGTCAGCAGCCCAAAGGAAAAGATTTTGACCCTCTACAGACCATTCAACCTAAAAAAAAAAGCAGAGGGAAGGGAAGGATTAATAGGACTACAAGCCATTGCCCTTCCCACCAGCGTAATCCAGTGTGCCATAAATCCTCCAGTCCATGCCATATGCCCTCTAACTCCCACAGCCCAGGTCAAGATTGTGGAATCCAGGGAGCATTGTTGATGCAGCTGCCATGAGAACTATTTAAGGGTAAGTGACTCCCAAAAGTTTCCAGAGAAAAGTGGTGTTCCAGACCAGTACCATCAATTGAAAGGATACTTCTCTAAGAGGCAGGGGAAATGTCTGGTAGCTGTTGGAGTTAAAACTTTTTACTGTGCAGTCACCACACGTCGGACTCATGCATTCAGTCATTAACTGTGTTCAGCTAAAGAGAAATAACTTGTTAAGCTGAGGTGACTGAAGTCCTTGCACATGTCCACACAGTGCCCAGCTACCTCCACACTAATAGGGTTCTACCCTGGGTAGTGACACAGCTGTTATAAAAAAGCATTTCATCTTTGTGAGACAGAAAATCTATTAAAATATTTCCACACAGCACTCATTTACCCACCATGTCCTTGAACGCCCTTTAATTAACTCAGTGAATTTCTGAGCAATATCAAACCCTACCCACTTGTCTTGTCCTCTCTGAGGTCTGTCTCAGCCTCCTGATCATCTCTAGATGTCTTTGGGGTCTGCACATCTGCAGGTCTTCAGCTCTGTGCTAGGCTTTCCTAACCTATTGCACTGTGTGTTCAGCTGCTGTTTGCCAAGGATGGGTTCAATAGGAGTCCAGAGGAAAAACACACTCTTCCTGTTCCTGACAGTGCATCTGACAGGCTATTTTCAAGAAACACAACGAGCTCAGATATATAAAACTGACATTGTCTATCACAGTACACTAAAGAAAACACTGCTGTCTCTGTCTCTTCAAGCATCACCTCAAATTTCCCTGCCTCTGAGACCTCTGATAAGTTTTTGCTGAAGTGCTGTATGGCATTACTGCCTTCAAGGACATCAACACGTGAAAAATCCAGATCACTATCTGTGATGAAGCCAGCAGATAGTGTCCTGTGCCCTGAACTGCTTATGTTTCAAGCATAGATGACACCTAAACTCCCTTCCTCACTACCAGATGCTCCAGCTGCTCACCTGAGCAGCACCACCAGGCCACAGATACATCAATCCAAGCCAGGTTTATCATGTCTCTGCACCTTTTTGGACACTTCAGTGACATATGTCAGGCTGTGAGCTCAGTGACTGAGGTCCAGATATCTGCATCCTTCTATATCCTCCCATCCTGGTAGTGTGATGGCCCCTGGCAGGAGGTGGTTGCATCTCACATCACTGCAGCAAGATTTATCTCCCCATGTCTGTCAGAGTCCTAAATCATCTGGCAGCTCTGCTGGTGGCTAAAGGGACAGAAGCACAAAAGCAGTAAAGAAATAGCTTCCCATAATTCTTAATTCTTTTACATTTGAGAATAAGATGAGAGAATGGCTCTGTTTTGCTCTCCCTCTGGGGAAGGGCTGTAAGTCAGCCAGTGATGCTGTGCAGGAGAAAATAGAAGTGTTACCCCAAACAGCAGCACTGCTGTGAATATTGGTAACTAATGGAACTATTCAGCAGGCACTGTGTAAGCCTGTGCAGGGCAGAGAGGAGACAGAGCAGGTTATAAGGGGTATGTAATCATGCATGATGTTTATAGATGAGGGATGTTTAGATAGATCTAGTGGTGATGGATGAATTACAAAAGAAGGGAGCGAGGGAGAAAGAGTGGTGTGCATTACAAAACAGCAGAAGAACTTTAAATAGTAAAAAATTGGCACCAAGGAACTGTAAGAAGTTAGAAAGGGGGTTAGGAATAAGAGGGTCACTTGTAACCTCCTCTGTCTGTCTGTCTGTGTAGGCATTGCTAGTGATAATTTCACACTTAATTATCAAAAATTAGGCCTGGCAGGACATCAAGAAATCATGTAGTAGCCTAATTCCCTGTCCCAAGGTCATTCTCTCCAGATGTTCACCCACACCAGCTATAAAGCTTTCTGGGACAGAGTCCACATTTAACTCAGGCAATTTATTTCAGCTTTTTTCAACTATTACTCTCAGAACTTTCTTAGTATTAGGGTTAGTATCTAATTAGTATCTAATCCAATAATTCCCCTGTTGTATTAGCACTATTTACTTGATGACCCTCTCATTAGGGACATGAGAGCAGCTCATGAGAGCAAGAGAATAACTATTGTCTCCCTTCTTTCAACTTTGTACTGCATTATAGAATGGTTTGGGTTTAAAAGGACTTAAAAATCATGTTGTTCCAACCCCCTGGAATGGTCAAGGACACCTTCCACTAGACCAAGTTACTCAAAGCCCTGTCCAACTTGGCCTTGAACACTTCCAGGGATGGGGCAGCCACAGCTTCTCTGGGAAACCTGTGCCAGGGCCTCACCACCCTCACAGGGAAAAATTTCTTCCTAATACCTAATCTAAACCTGTCCTCCTTCAGCTGAAGGCCAATTCCCCTTTTCCTGTCACTACATGCCATTGTGAAAAGTCCCTCTCCATCCCTCATATAAGTCCCCTTTAGGTGCTGGAATGGTGCTATAATGCCTCCTGTATACAGTTATTGTATTTTTCCTAGGCTAGATCATCCCTCTTCTCTCACTCTTTTATCCTAAATCATGGTGAAGAATTCTCTTGCTTAACATCATGGTAAGTGACCCCCATCCTTCACATAGCTTTTCTTTTAATGTTGGAATTCCTGAGGACTTCCTCTAGACTACACTCACTGCCACTCACTAAAGCCTTTGTCATTTTTACTACCCGGGTCTTCTGCCCAATTTTAGGCTTTGCTGTGCTTCAGTTTATGCCTGCAGAATGCAGGCAGTGTTTATTCATGTCCTATCACTGCTTGCCCTTGGAAAATGTTCTTCTCCAACCTTCCTGTAAAGCCCCCTTCAGGTATTGGAAGGTGCTATAAGGACTCTCTGGAGCCTTCACTTCTCCAGGATGAACAAGCCCAGCTCTCAGCCTGTCTCCACAGCAGAGGTGCACCAGCCCTATGAGCATATTTGTGACCTCCTCTGGACTTGTTCAAACAGTTCCATGTCCTTCTTGTTGTGGTGGCCCTTGTAGTACAACACCACAAGGTTTAGGCCACCTTCCCCACAGCTCTCGGCACATAAAAATGGATCCTTTCTCCCTGCAGTGCTCACAGCACATAATTCTTTTGCACTGGTGTGTCATGGGACAAAGGTTTATGCTTTACCACATGTATGTGAGACACCTGGCACAGTGGGGTTAAATTTGTCAGAGCCACATCCAGAGAGCAAAAGGCTGTTACCAAAAAATCTCCCTCCTAGACAAGCTCATTTGCTGCTCTGCACTGAAGTGCATTCATCAGTTTGTGGTTTGGGTCCCAATTCCCCTCCCTCTTGACTTTCTCCTTCATTTTAGTTTTTTATTCTTTGCTTGATAAATCAGGAGACTTTCCCATTGCATTGCACTCAGCCCTTATCAAGAGGCTTTATAAATAATAGTAATGACCACGCAAAAGATGCAATTCAGTTAACAGTGTAATGACTACAGGGATTAGCACTGCTGTATATTTTTTATGGGCATAATATGTCGTTTTCGTTCTGTTGCTGTAATGAAAATAACAAATTAACAGAAGCATTATGCAAATTGTACATTAAAAATGTCATGTTTATTAATCTATCTTGGCAAAAAAAGAAGCCACAGCAACAGCAGTGTTAACTGCTTAATAACCATGTTATAAAATAGAGAACGAGCTCAATTCAGCACAGTCTGGCTTGGCATTGGGGTCATTTTCAGTGACTTCAGTGGCAATGTTTGCATGCTCAGGGCAAAATATATGCTTAAATACATTTCTGGAGAACAAGATGTTAGTAGCAGTTTCAGTTCAGGGGTATTTATCTCAATTAACTATCTTTGGAAAAAATTCCCCTCAAAACATCCTACTCTTTGCAGCTGCAAAAGAGTTCTGTGACAGCTTTTACCTTAAAGTCTTGCTGCTAATTCAGAAGCTGCTACGAATATTTATCCAAGCATCAACTCTATTATGTTTTCTGCAGAAGACAGTTCTGCCTTGTTCTCTTTGACATTAAGGGACATTGGGAATTCCTTTTCCAGCGTGTTCCGTACTTAATTTTGCCACTAACCTTGAGGCAGTTTATTGAAAATCCAGAGGTGATTGTTTTCTTACAGCCTTCAGTGATTAACACTTAGTGGTAAGAATTTCTTTGTCCTTGTGTAAAGAATTTTTTGCTCACAGGAGAAACAAAGATTAATAATAATCAGGAGAGTCACACTTGGCTTTTGTTAGTAACTCAGTAATATAATACAGTTATGACAGTTCCATAATATGCCATATTATTCATCAGAATCTAAAGACACAAGGAAATTAATTTTCTGAATGAGATTCAGATTGAAACAATGATAGTGCTGGGAGCTGTATATTTTTTTGCAAGACAAACAATCCCTTCAGTTTGGATTTCCATTTAGAGAGCAGGGAGATGCAGGGAAACCACAGGCCTAGAATGATTAAAAGGGGTAGTGTCTTGTCCAAAATGGTGCAGTCAGGATGAGTATCCACATTTCAAGGCTTTCACATCCCTAGCTCACTGCCTGAATCACATCACCTTTATACACTCATGGCTGTGTAAATTCCAGATCTGCTGGAGTCTCCTTGTGGTGTCAGTGGAGACCTACGAGTTCTCTGTACACACCCAAGGGGAGCAGATGCTCTGAGCTCAAAGTCTAATTAAAAACCCCAATAATAAACATAATTAAAAAGAAAAAGGGGGAGAGGAAAATAGCCTTCAGACAAGTTCAAGCACAAGCCAAACTAATCCAAACTTGAAAGAGAAGTGTTTATTTCATAGTTACTGTATTGGAATAAACATGTGAAGTCATTTTCACAGGAGTTTAAAACCCAATAACAATAAATGTGAAGCTCATGGAGACTTGAAAATTCTATTCTGTGGAAATTATGACATCTTCAGAATAGATTTGTTATACTGAACTGAAACAAAACCAATTTTTGACATTTCTCACAAAATTTAATTGCCTGAAACATTCCTTAATTGTTTCGGCTCAGTCAAGGCATTTCATTTTGTTGTGATGCATTGGAATATTTGTAGCTCATTTCACCACTGAAACTCAACCTAGTTATAGAAAAACACTCTTCTTAAAATCAGGATTTGGTTATGTTTCTTAAATTAAAAATGTAAAGTGGAATGAACCTCCATTGACTATTCTAAACAGGCAATTGGCATTCCAACTGTACTGGTAATTAGAAGTTAGACTGGTTATCACTGGTAGTCTGATCCCTCAGTGACCAGTAACTGGTAATTACAGAACATGAGCAACATCTCCTTATCAGAAATCTGTGTGGGCACTTCATCTTGATGATTAGTTTCAGATCATCTAACACAGTCAGGAGGCCACATTTAGATCAGAAACCCAAGTCTCACGTAGGTCTCAGCCTGCTCAGGAAATAGTTCCATGTAATAAGAGTCTGTTAAAGCCATGAACTAATAAGAGGAGTCATACAGGACTGGGTGAGACAATAACCAGGAATAGCAATGCTCAAGCTTTTCTAAAAAGAGAAACTGAGCTGTTGAATTATTTCTAAGATGATCAATTTTTCATGCCTTAGGAAAAAAATATTGTCAAAATCACCATTTTTCAAAAAACTTTGACATTTTACAGCAAAAGTTGCAACTGGAAGAATATTCCATGTGTGAATTTTAAAGAGTTTTCTTGTCCAAGAGTGGGATTCAGCTCCATATTTCAGTACTTAAATGACACTGGACCAGCTGACTGCATGTACACCAGTGGCAAACAGCAAAGGAGCTATGTAAGCAATTAAATTCTTCTTGAAATGGATTCATGTGATCATAAGATCATAGAATAGTTGGGGTGGAAGGGACCTTTAAAGGTCATCTAGTCCATGATGTGAGCCATGAGGATGGGGTACCCTCTATATATATTTGCCAGGTAACTAGAACAATGGTTCCTTCTTTTTCAAGTACCTTTCAAAATATACAAACAAAATTATGGATTGAGTCCCCAAAGGAATTCCCTTGATCTCATATGGACACTGGTTTTGAAGCTCCCCAAGAGAAAACTTTTGAGTATGTGTGCAAGTCAGGAGCAATAAATGGAGTGGAAGGTGTACCAAACCTTCTTACTACTTATTGTTGGTCTTACGTTCAAGATTTTTAAAAAGGGAAGGGAGAGAAGGAGATAAAAAATAGGGATGAGTCATAGTGGTTTGGGAAACCTGGAATGCAAGGAACAAAAATGGGAACTGACCTTCTTTATCAAAGAAAGAGAAATGAAGGAGATCACTTGGCACTCTAACTGAAGTGGATAACATGGTTTTGAACTGAAATAAAGGAGTTTACACTTGGAATCAGGGGGAAAAAATACAAAATCAAAAAACCCACCTCCCAAAAAAGCCACCTTTCTAACAGGAGCGTAAAGGAAGTCTGGGATGGACAGCATAAGGAAGAGACATTCTCCATGTCCAAAAATGTTGCATGTTCTCCAAAACAGTGCAAACATCCATCATGGAATAATACAGAGTACTTGGTCCTATGCATTTTCTGAGTCCCTTCCATCTCTGTTTTCTCTCAGGCTGGAAGACACAGGAATGGAAAGGCATGAATTCAGAACAAGCTGGTTTTACAGAGGCTAGTCTTGATTAAGAAGCAAACAGGTAAAGGTGTGTCCTAGAAGGATCCTCATCCATGTTCTGTTGGATACTCTGATTCCCTGGGTGGCTCATTACATCCCTGGGATTTTTCACAACGGATCCTGGGAGCGATGTGGGAAGAGCCATTCATTCCTTCCAGCCTTTTGTTTTATCAGTACCTCCCACAAAGATTCGTTTGATGATCTCTGGGAAGGGGGAGAAGAAAGAAATCCAATCCTGATGAGTCTCAGTTTGCCAAGTTTTTGCTGAACCAATGCATTATTCATGTGTTTATGACAGAGAGGAGTGAGTTTAATGTGCAGAAATGAGCTGGGAGAACTGTGGGGTTATTGCTGGGGATGGGACGTGCTCTGCTGTGGCTGTGCAGCAATTTGTGCTGGTTGTTGCTGCTGTGCCAATGCCCCAATGCAAAATGCAATCCCACCATGTAAAGACTATGAGTGCCTCTTGCTTGCATTGTTTTTTTGGATTGCAGATCCTGTTATCGCTTCCCGTTTGTGGTATTTACCAGTTTCTATTGGAAAATCTTAATGAGCTGAAAAAATGTTAACCAATCTCACTGCAAAATCCCCAGCTAAAGAAAATATAAAATCATAGAATTATTTGAGTCGGAAGGGACTTAAAGATAATTTCATTCCAACCAGCCTGCCATGGGCAGGTACACCTGCCATTAGACCACCTTGCTCAGACCCCCCATCCAGACTGGCCTTGAACACTTCCAGGGGTGGGACAGCAACAGCTTCTCAGGCAATATTCCACATTGCCCCTTAATTTGTTAGAATCCAGATGCCTGAGACACAGTGGGCTGAAGTATTTCATTTTAACTGACACCGAAAAGAAAGACATATATTTTTGATACCTCTTTTGCTTCTTCAAGCAGTCAGCTGGACACCGAGAGAAGGACTTTAGGAAACATCCTTCCCATCTTCTGATCTCCAGGAATACAAGGGTTGAAAGGAACCCCTTCAAGAAGAGCCTGAGGTTTGTTCACAGGGGGATGTACCTGAAATCATTCTCACCTTGTGATGACCTTATAGATTAGGAAGGTTTGAACGGCTTGTGTTGGCCGTGTCCAATTAGCTGGCTGTTCACAAATACTAAATCAAAACTCTGGGAACTTACAAAGACACCACCAAGTGTGGCCAGCCTATGCTTTTTCAATAATGGTATAATGCATCAGACTAAACCTAATGATATGTGTAGCATTAATGCTCCAGACCAGTGACAGCAATTATGGCTTTTCAGTAAACATTGAACTGTAGCAGAAAGGAACACGTAAAACAATCCTGCACTTGTCCAGCTTGCCATACCTTACTGTTATCTATAACAGTTATCTGGCAGTTTTGGAAAAGAGAGTCATCAGCAACATGAAAGTAATGATGGGAGAAACCTCATGAGCCCACCCATTATTTCATTGCATTTTGTGTTGACTGAGAGGCTTTAATATTTTCCAGATGGACCTCATATCCTAAATGACACTGAAAAACACATGGAAAGACCTCCAAGGGCTATGCTGAGCTTTGTCCAAACTCTGTAAATCTGTTACAAAGAGATGTGCTGAGAGATAAACTATGCAGTGAAACTTCAAGTCAAAAGCAGCAATCATCCCTTCCCATCATCGTTTCTGTACTGCCTTTCATCACATCTGCCAGAGTGCAAACAAAATAGAAGCCCATTTATACTATTTTTCCTTATATAAACATAAAACAAAGGTAATATTTTTTCATCCAGCATAATTCTGACCTCCCACATTGACTTCCACTAAGATTGTTTGAAGACTTCCATAATTCATAAATGTAGAGCCCAAAGATGCTGCCATTGTTTTACAGGATATTTTCTTATCCTACATGTAGTGCCACTGAAGTCATTTATTTCCTGTGGAATAAGTGATGTTTAGTCTAACTTTCAATTCTCTCCAATATATTTCTCCATGCTGTAGCTGTAAAGGTTAATAAAAACTTTGATTGTGCAAATCAGAATATATTAAGGTGGTATGTTAAGATTATTTTCCTTTCTTTTAGTTCCAATGGCCCTAGTGCAAGAAGGAGCATTGCAAATCATGCAAAGTTCACAATATGATATAATGACACGAAATGAGCCTTTGCAGGAAAAACAGAAAGGGCTCAGTCTGGTCAGTAAAAAGAAAGTTAAAGAGTCTATAATGAGATAATAAATTTCTATGAAGGAAAAAGGATATTCTGTAACAGGGGCTTTCAGTTTAGCAGAACACTGAGTGAGAATTTAAAAATGCTTGTACCAGGTACCCAAAGGATCCTTTGGTTTCCTGCATGTTGGAAAAGCATCTATCAAATAACTAGGAGGTTAATGTTGGCAAGTGCAGAGGGAAATGAAGTTAAGACTTTAATTGCAAGGGTAGTGAAGCACCAAAAACTTACTAAACTTGCAGTGGATTCTCCATTGCTGAGCTGGGGGTAAGAGCTTTCTTTAAATTTCAAGGTATTGTTCGAATTGTAATGAATTCCAGGAAAAGCTGTTTTCTCTTCTGTGGGAAATCAAAAGAAGCAATTTCAGTCGTTCCTCTGGCTGTGTCCTGTGTGAATTTGTTGCTGGTGTAAATTCCAGATGGGTCAGGATCTTTCAGCCTTTGCACTGTTGTGTCTTCCATCCAACTTGCAAGAAGGGAGGGAGGAAAAGTAACATGAGATGTTTGGATATTGCTGAACAAACACAGTTTTTCCTTCCTCCAGAGACAATCAAATGAAAACAAATGAACCAAAACAGATGGCACAGAATCATTAAGATTGAAAAAGACCTCTAAGATCATCCAGTGCAAGCATTAACCCTCCACTGTCAGGTCCATCACTAAACCACCACATCTACAAGTTTTTTGAACACTTCCATGTTATAACATTTATAATTAGGACTGCTAAAACTGAGAAAACAAATGCAAGCAGAGAACTCATGTTCCCAAAACTAGAAGAACCACCTACTTCATCTCCTGCCCATGAAGGTTCACTCTCAAGAGCGTAGCACTTGACTTATTCAGAGGTGGTATATTTATTGCCAAGCACCTTTTGTCTTATGCAGAGATTTCACTCAGCCCAAAAATGAATATAATCATTTCAAATCACAACTGCCTAATACCCATTAATTTGTTCAGTAATTGTCATAATAACATTAATCCTGATGAGCTAATGTATAGCTTTAAGATGATCACCATTTTTATGCTGCTCTTTTTTCTGTTCAGTGCTCAGCAAACTCAACCTTTGCCATCACAGGATGTTTGCAAATAAACAATTCCATGCTTATAAGACTATTTAAACACCACACCAAGCATTAAATGATGTCATTACTTAGGTGGGTTCCAAAATTCTGGTGATGATGCTGAGAATCTCCAGACTGCAGCAAGATGAAAGCAGAAGAATTTAATAAATGTTATTGTGCTTTAGCTAACAAGTGGTACAGATCAGCTGGCTTTGACACAGTGAGTCCAATGTTATTATACCCACAAAACTGACAGCAAAACAAGCCCTCTGAGTATTGCTGATCTGCTCAGAACTACAGGAAAGTCACTCATAATCATTATCCCTACATACATCCAGCCTTCAGAGAATGCTGTAACCTCCCCAACACCACACCCCTCTAGGAAACAGGGGATTAACATCCTCATTAGAAAGATGGAGAAGGAGTGGAAGTTGGAAGGTGAATGACTTGGAAGGTGAATGGAAGTGTGACAGAGCTGCTGATGGTGCCAAAGCCCTCTGGAGATTGTCTAATCCCACCACCTGCTCCAAGCAGGGGCAGCTGGAGAAGGGTGCTCAGGACCATGGCCTGACACTGCATGTCATATGGATGAAGACTCCAAAACTACCCGGGTAATGAACATCAGTGTTTGCACCTTCCCTGTGAAGAAGGCTTTTCCTCATATTTATGGTCGTTTCCTGTATTTCTCTTTATGCCTGTTTACTCTGTTCCTGGTCACTGGACACCATTGAGGAGAGTCTGACTACATCTCCTTTATTCCCCCACACTGGGTTTTTATACACACTGATAAGATGTCAGTCTTCTCTGTGGCCAGGACACATTGATGGTTCTCCTGTTGTCTACCAGGACCCCCAGGTCTTTCTCTTCCAGCTGCTTTCCCTCCAGCCCCCAGCTCATGCTGTGGGTCAGGCTGATCCTCCTCCCTGGGTGAAGCCCTTCTGCCACTTTTCTTCCCTTCCTGAATGTGAGGATGGACAATTCCTGACCTTGAAGGAGGCGATCCTTGAAAGCCACTCAGTGGCTACTCCATTCATTTGCAGTCAGTAGGTATGTCCACAATGGAAGGGGCAATCAGGACACTATGCCTGCATGGGGAGGTGACCAGAAGGAAGGCTGGACACGTCCAAAGATGTGTACACCTTATAGGACATGTCAACCATTTTATTAACAAAGGCTGCTCATGTCTGGCCAGCTCAGAGCTCAGAGGAATGAGATGGGGTGTCTTGACATCTGTGGTGTGGTTTTCTGTAGTCAAAATGAGGATCTAGATGTTTCTCCCATATTCAAACTACACCAGATTCTGCAAGGTGAAGTACCCTGTTACTCTGAAAGGTAAAGGTGATGTCTAGGAAAAGAATCCTTCATTCTGAGCTGCTACATTTGTCCCATTTCTAGAGCAGCTGCTGGGTCTGGACAAACAGTCTCCAAACCAGGAAAAGTAAGAAAAAGTTCATTAAAAGTGCTTCTAACATGAATTTTACTGTTCTTCAAGCTTGAAAATCAGATCATTAACTTTTAACCAGGTCACGACATCTACCTTTTTACCCAAGTCATGGAGGGTATCGATCCTTGCTCAAGTCCCAGTATTAAGAGCCAAGTTGCATCCCACCAAAAATTCTTCAGGTCCAGTCTCAGATCCTAAAATTCAAAATAATTGGCAGCCTTGGAGATCTTGCTGCCTCACTGGGTCAGGCATAGGCAGCACACTCTCCATTCACCAGTCCAGCACAAGGAATCCACACTGCAAATCCTATAAAGGCAGATCTCCCAAAACCTTCCAGATGTTAAGATGTTCCCATCACTGCAAGATAAAATGAGTATGAAAATCATGGCTTTTTCTTCATGCTCTCAGGACCTAACATTAACTAAGGTCTGTTCTTAAACCAATTGCTTCCTGCTTGACATTTATCTGTAGCTTTGGCTGTGAAAGTCTCTTTGCACCGTCTGTTCTGTTTTCCTGGAGGGAAATTACCATCTGTATTTGCCATTGTTTGATGATTAGCTACAAGTAGTATTGCACGCTGTTTTTTCAGGTGTTTGCTCTGGAGAAAGATTCACCTGTTTTAGTGGTTTGACTTATTATAGATTTTAATTCTAATTAATCTGAAACTTTCTGTTCTAAAGAGCCTGTTTTGTCCCAGTGGAAATGGTTTCCAGCCATGATATTATACAGTTATGGGGTACCACTATCAGGAGTGACTGTGAAAAACACGTTGAGGTCCACTGAGCTGGCAAAAGCCAAAGCCCAGACCACAACTCCCTGTTTGAAAAAGATACGGTTCATTATTTGCCTCATATTTGTTAACTGCTCTTGGCACAACAAAAATATCAAAAAAATATATGGAAAGAAACTATAGGATATTTCCATGCTGAGAAAACAGTATTTCAAAACCACATTTCACTGTAACACTCATGAGACTGGTTTTAGTGTCTCTGCAGAAGAAGGGGAAACCAAGACATGCTTGGTGAAAGAAGGCTCTGCTCTAGAGAAATGACTTGGAAAACTAATAAAAAAAAAAATTGAAAACACCAAAATAATATTGACTCTGATTTTTCTGTTCCTTTTCTGGCACAATACCCCTGACTATTAAGGTATTCTTTTTGGATCAAGCTCTTAAAATGGGATATAACACCCTTTTTCCACAAAAGACACAAGACATTGCTGGCCAAGTTCTCCCTTCAAATAGTGAGAATTCTGTACTGGTGGCAGGAAAAGAAAAAAAGTGGAAAACAGCTTTGTTAAATGTACAAGTAACTGGCTTAGTGAGGGTATCACAAGAACCTTAGTGCTTGTTAACACGTTTTGTAAGTTCTGCTCTTCAGACCCATGGACCAAAGATTAGGGCAACCTCATCAGCTCATTGCATGAACAGCAAGACTCTCAAATCCAAGAGCAGATTTAGACTGGGCTCCAGGGTTTTTTTCAGAGGAAAACAGAGACTATTTACAAGAGAATGTAGTGACAGGATAAGGGGGAATGGCTTCAAACCAAGAGAGAATATGTTTAGGTTAGATATTAGGAAGAAATTGTTCTTTCTGAAGGTGGTGAGATCCTGGCACAGGTTTCCCAGAGAAGCTGTGGATGCCCCATCCCTGGAAGTGTCCAAGGCCAGGTTGGACAGGGCTTGGAGCAACCTGGGATAGTGGAAGGTGTTCCTGCCCACAGCAGGGGAGTTGGAACAAGATGGTCCTGAGGGTCCCTTCCAACCTAAACCATTCTGAGGTTCTGTGAAGAGCTGCCTTCACCCTGGTGGGATGACAGCATGGAGAGCTGGTCCTCCACATCAGTGATGAGGACTACAGGGATTTTTTTGTGTATGCAGCAACTGCTGTTTCTCTCCTCCTACTGTTTGCTTCTCTTCCTTTCCAGGGTCATGAAACCAGCTCAGTAGTACACCTGTCATTTGCATATTCATTACTCAGGTGAATAGAAATGTGATGTATTGATGCTTAGGTGGCAACAGACAGTTGTGTGTCAACACCCAACAGCCCAAAGACCACAGTACCCTTTAAACACAGCACCCACCTTTCTGAAGCATTATTCTGCATTTACTGGTGGGTTCCTCTCTTATTAAAGTGCTGCATTTACCATGCAGGTAGCCCGTGCTTATCTGACAAACCCAGAGCTGTAGCAGCCTGCAAATTGCCCCTGCACCGTGTTAGCAAAGTAGAAGCCTCCTGGATGTGCTAAGTATGATCTTCAGTAAATACTGTTTGTGTCTTCCCTCTGCCCATTGCACTCCAACCCTTTGTGCCATTTGAGACACTTTGGTGTCTGAGACACCTGCACAGGGCTGACAGCTGGGGCAGGAAACCTACTGGTGATGCAAAACCTTCTGCAGAAGCACCTGGAGGCCACAAGACATATTCATAAACACTTCCAATGGTGTGGGACAGCTTTATATGGAGCCTGTAATAGTAATTTACTGTCAACCAGGCATAGTCTTCATGGAAAAATGGGACAGTGTTAATCATATATGTATTAATAGAGAAAACATGGGCTTTGAGTTTACCTTGCATTTTTTTAGGTTTGCATGCTCCCCTACAAACAGAAAGGACACGAGTTAAAAATAATCAGAGGCATCAGGAACCCCCACCTTCATAGCAAAACTCACAGTGTGTTTGAGTAGAGCTTGTCAAAACTGTCCCTGTTACAGCACTTCTCTGTACAGAAAATCAGAGTGCAGAAAGACCAAATGAAAATAATGAAGCAAAAAATATAGATAAGAATATTAAAAAAAAAAAAAATTAGGCAACTACATGAGTTTTTGTGTGACCTAATTATTTTTTTACTACCCAAATCTTTTCTGCCTAGGCAAGAACATGTCACCCCCATGGTTTCTATTTCTCTAAGAGAGGTTATTAATCTGTTCAAACTACTCCAGACTGTAATTGTCACCCTTTAGCGTGAAACAAAAGCTTGAAACTTTTTGATCTTTGGTATTATTTACTGAAGCTGTCCCTGACTCAATAGCAGTCTCATAATAAAAACTGCAATCAATATCTTATTATGGGAATTTTTTAAATTTTTTTGAGATAAAATTGCTTTTATGCCATAGAAACCTGTGCATTTTCTTGGTTTAGAGAGCCTTTTCTCTCTGGATATCTACTCCCTTTTCATTTAATCTCAAATCAAAAACCACATCCAATGATTTATTTTTAAAGGAAGCAAAACAAGTGGAATTTTTAGAAGAAGAATGTCTGTACAGTGGGACCCAAGAGACCTGAATGCTCTTGTCTGGCTGTAACATGAGAGATCTGACACTGAAAGCATTTCAAGCTGTAGTCACCCCTTTTCCTTCAGCAATGGCTCTACTGTGTCTTCTACTGAAATAAAATGGGTATGTTTTGTTACAGCTCAACTATAACTGAGAAAAGAGCAGGTACAAGAAACAGATTGTGGAGCAATACTGAACTTTTGTGTGTGTTGGTTACTCTAAACAATACATCAGACAGGGAAAGCTCACAGCCCCTGTGAAAAACCCTTATAAAGCCTGAAAAATTCCAAATGCAGAGAAGATGTCTTGCTATCAACCTGGCTTTCCTTGGTCATTATCCTCAATTAGCATTAAAAAAATAAATAATCCTTTTTTTTTCCTTATACTGTTCAATTTGTAAAGAGAGAACTGCAACATGCAACCAAAATGAATGACCAATATTCAGGGGTGTACCTGCAGCAAAAGTCAGTAAGTTTTATAATTATATTATAAAAGTATTATAATTCATGGGCAGTAAGGTCACGGTAAGGATACTTTAAAACCTTTAAAGAAGTCTTTATCACAAACTTCATTAAACAAAAAAAATATGTACAGCTTGAACGAGTCAACAAATTATGTTCAGACTATTATGTAATGTGTTAAAATAATAGAAATTAAATTGGGAAGCTTCCAGCAGCAATATAAAACTGAATTGAAGTGTGATGGATAGGTTCTGAGATATGAAACTCATCGGAATAAATGAGGTAAAAGGACGAAATGACAAGAAACTGTTTAGAACCATGAACATGCTTGATGGGAAAAGGAGATGGGAAAAGGAGCAGACTGAAATTGCAGAGCAGGAGGCACCTTTGCTGCCGTGTTGCTGCTCTCTCAATTTGATGCTCAAGTTCACACGGTTTGTGAGTCATTGTGTGCTGCAGGTCATCTCTACAGTACCTATGTTTGGCCAGAGAAATTAAAAGCAAAGAAATCAAAAGCAAAGAAATCAGTATTCATATTGTGTACCCTATGTCTTTTTTTCTATGAACAAGACTGAGCTAGACCTGGTTTCCACTAACCTCCCATGAGCACTGAGGAAGCCAAATTCACTGTGGCACAGCGCTCATGGGTCATATGGCACAAGTTTATCTTAATCCTGAATCAAAATTTCCTTCCTCTACAGAGGCTTTTCCAAGGTTTCCCACATCACCAACTGAGTAGAATGATAAATTCAGCACCCCTCTTTGGTTTCTTATTCCACTGCCAAGATGAAGCAGTCAGAGGCAAAACACTTCCCTGCTATTCCCTCTCCAATTCCATAACTCAATCAGTTATTGCTGTAAGGGGTTTACAATCTGCATAAGACTTTTATAAATCTTTTCTTTTTCGCAGGGGTAGATGATATTTATGGTGTGTTTAGGAGCTGTGGGGGAAAAGGGATTGAAAATTTATTATAATCTCCCCATCCTGCAGTGTCCAGGACATTTTCAGTGCCTAGAAATGCTCAACGCTTTGGAGGATGGCACTCTGAAGGGATCTCAGTGCACCAGCCAACATTTGCTTCACGTTCTGTTAATATTTAAACAACAAATCTGTCAACAGATTAATTAGCACTGCCACTTTCCAGCAGTTTTATGGGTACTTTAAACCACTAGCAGTCAATTCCTAAAAGGAAGCGTGTAGCATTTAAATATGTGTGCATACAAGATAATAGCAATATTAAGCATCCTGAAGAAAAGGCAGAGTTGTTATCATGCTGTTCTTGTGCTGAATTCCCAGTATTTCCTGCTTTCTCTAGAGGGGTGTTGACAGAAAGAGGTCATCAAAAATATTTAGAAGGTACTTGGGCACTTTTTCCCATGGCAGAGATGACATTGATATCAAGGACTAAACATGAACTGGAAGAAGCAAGGCAGGAGAGAAGATTTTAAGTAATGTAAGAAGGCATTTCATAGAATCATTGAATCATAAAGGTTGGAAAAGACCTCTGAGATCATCAAGTCCAACTGTTCATCCTCCACTGCCAAGGCCACCACTAAACCATGTCCCCAAGTGCCACATCCACATGTCCTTTGAACACTTGCAGGGACAGTGACTCCACCACTTCACTGAGCAAGTTGTTCCAATGCTTAACCATCCTTTCTGTGAAGGAACTTTTCCTAATATCCCACTGAAAATCCCTCTGGCACAACTTGAGGCCATTTCCTCTTGTTCTGTAACTTGTTACCTGGGAAAAGAGACTGACCCCTACCTGGCTGCACTTTCCTTTCAGGGAGTTGTAAAGAGCAATAATGTCCCCCTTGAGCCTCCTTTGCTCCAGGCTGAGCCCCCCCAGCTCCCTCAACTGCTCCAGACCCTTCCCCAGCTCCACTGCCCTTCTCTGGACACACTCCAGCCCCTCAATGTCTTTCTTGTCATGAGGGGCCCAAAACTGAACGCAGGATTCGAGGTGTGACCTCACCAGTGCCCAGCACAGGGGGACAATCCCTGCCCTGTCCTGCTGGCCACACTATGGCTGGTACAGCCCAGGTGCCATTGGCCTCCTTGGCCACGCTGCCTCATGTCCAACATCTGCAATACCTGTGAGCTGCATGAAATTACAAGAAATTAATTTTAGTGCTTTACCCTGTCTGTGTCACCATCACTTGAAGAGGGAATCATTTCAACTAATTTACCATCCCAAGCTTGGACGTCTCTTGTAATCTGTTGATCACGTTCATTCAGGAGCCAGTGGTGACAAACAAAACCACAAAAAAAAAGGCATTTCTTTGATTCTTACTTTATGATGCAATGGATCATTCTCTGGAGACTCTCCTATCCCTTTTTCACTCGCTGTTGAGGGAACCTCAGCACTGAGGTTTCAGCTGATGCTTAAAAGCTGAAGTTAGGGGGGGGAAATCTCACCTCTGATATATGGCATCACTCAAACCCCATTTACTCAAATACAGGATGACTTTCCCAGCTCTGTTTTGACAGGCATGTCACAGTTAATTATGGGAAGAATTCAGTGAAATGGGCATAGATTAATGCACAGGCTTACTCACACATGGGATCTGTGACAATAGATCTGGGAAAATTTTGCCAGAGTGATAAAACACTACACAGTACATAATCCCATTGCTCCACTTCACTAGCCAAGCATGTACCAGTTTCAGGAGCAGTGATACAACCTCATTTGATCTGCAGAGAGATAAAATCCACAAACAAGTGGGAAAGAGAGGAAAATGGGCACAGAGAAAGAGACTGCAGCCCCTAATTGATCCTTCACAAAATGTATTTACTTTGTTCTCATTCCCTGGTGAATTCATTAGCTCGCACTTAGCACCATTCTTTGGTCAAATGCTCAGGGAGGAAATAAATTGAAGCAATTTATTCTAGAACTCGTAAAATACAGTTGTATTTCCACCTTTTGACTATACAACCCATGATAGCAAATTTACACTTTGGAAGAGAAATAGTTCCCTTCCTGGCCCCCAGAGGCTTTTTAGAAGAAACTCACACAAATATATGTGTGTGTTTGTGCACAAGCATGGCAATGTAAGGGACATGATTTCATGGTGTCACTACTTCACTAGAAACAGCTAAAGGACAAAATAAACTCGTGACAATCAAAGTTTTCTGCCAACCCTTTGAACTTTTCTGCTGGAGCCTTTCTCACTGGCACTGCAGATTAGATGGGGTTAATCAAGGCCTCTTGTGCTGCATCACATTTCCTTCCTCAGCCAAAGGGTGAGTAAATGGGATATAACTACATTTCATGTTTATAAAGCCACACATCTCTTAATTTCACTTTTAATTTTAAGCAATCAAGTAATGCTTGTGTTCATTCAGCAGCTGTTCAGTGCCTCTTTGGTGAAGTAGGTACCTGCCCATTTGGGAGCCAAGACCATATCTCTGCAACATATAAACAAAAAGAGTTTTGATATTTACCACTGAGGAAATTTTTTAAAGTTTACCTGGTTACCCTACCAAGCCATCACTCCTTATTTAATGAGTGTTTTCTGGCTGCATCTCAGGTCACTGTGGATTTCTGTAATTAACACTTCACTTTAAGCTCAATGAGATTATTTGGCATTACACCTGGCGCCTGAAGTGAAAAATTAATTTATAAAAAGAAAGAAATAAAGACAGATTTTAAGACATTTGGTGCTTACTTTTATTTCCCTTGCTGGTCTGTTATTAAACACACTCCTTTCTCCTGTACTACAATGTTCCAAATGCCAATAGCTTTAGTTAAGTGTTTGAACTTCAAAAATGGGAACTTTCTGAACTTCCAAAAGAGTCTTTGATCCTCTAGGAGCTCATTAAAGTTCCTCCTGAATACAACACTATATTTCTGCAATCACTTTGCCAATTAATGCTAATGTCACTTGTTAGTAAATGTGTGAGATGCCATGACCTGGGTATTTAGAATAACAGGTTATTACCAGTTTTGACAAAGGAACTACTTCAACAGAGCTTTGATAAGTATCTGCTGTCTCGCTGCAAATAAACTGGCTCATGTGTAAATTATTTAGTGACAAAAGAGACAAATTTTCTTCTAGAGCCCCACTTGGCTAGAAAGCTGGCATCATTCTTCTTTAGTCAGAGCCTTTCCCATGGAAGAGAGGAGCATTATTTCCAGGTGATACTGTTGTTTTTGTTGTTGGTTACCATTAAAACACACTTTTCTTACATTTTTTTCTTCACTCTGCACAGGGAACAAGAACATCACTGATTTGGGGATTTCTGTCTTCAAAGAAAAGATAGCAATGTTGATGAAAAAGGATAATGCCAAGGATAAACCAGACATTGTTATAATTAACACCTCCAGTATGTCCATTCTCATTTCCTTCTAAAGTGCTTTATTACAGCTTTAAGTATTAGCAGAGCTCAGCTGTGAATTTACAGCTTCAAGGCTCAAATAGACACAGCTTCTCCTAAATTGTATCAGAGCTCAAAATGCAATTATAAATCATGTATTTAATTACATTGCAATCTCTTTGTATACACAGAACATTCCAGTTTGCATAATCAATAGGAAAGATAGAGAAAGCATCAGTGTGGACTCTGAAATCTCAAATATAACAGTTAATTTACCCAACACAGGCAGCAAAGCCACAACAGCACTCCTCAAATTTCAGCTACAGCAATGAACTTCTGGAGAAGCATTTTACCCCAAAGTATTTTATTATATTTATTATATTCCACTCAGATTTTGAAAGTCGAAGTTAAGAAAGAAATGAGAGAAAACGCTCTCTTTGCAGGATTTATGAAGAAGGATGAGGCGAAATGATGGCTTTAGCTCTAAACTTAGGATGAGACCCTGTTTTTTGCTGTGCTCTGCAAGGAGAAGTCAAGGTGTTTTTTTTTCCCTAGGGACCTTCCAGGATTCCCTAAAAGATTGTGGAGTCTCTATCCATGGAGATGTTTGAAACGCAGCTGGACACAGTCCTTTGCAGTCTGCTTTCACTGGACCTGCTTGAAGGGGTTGTACTGTTTGATTTCCAGAGGTCCATTCCCGTATCAGCCATTCAGTGATTCTGCGACAATAAACAGTATAAATAAGAAATAGAATAAATAATTTGATGGCTTATATTTGTCAGACCAAATTTTCTTTCACCACAGCAGATCTGATGGGCATCCCTCACCCACCTGGTTGATGGACTAGATCTGTTCCATTAAAACACACTCTTGGAGCTGATGTCTCCATGGGTGGTTAGAATCATAGAATCATAGAATGGTTTTGGTTGGAAGAGAAAGCAATAAACACGCCATTCCAACCCCTTTGCTATGGGAAGGAACACCTTCCACTAGACCAGGTTGCTCAGAGCCCTGTCCAACCTGGCCTTGAACTCTTCCAGGGGTGGAGCAGCCACAGCTTCTCTGGGCAACTTGTCCCAGGGCCTCACCACCCTCTGGGTGAAGAATTCCTTCCTAATATCTATTCTAAATCTGCCCTCCTTCAGCTCAAAGCCATTAGCAGCAGTAGTTGTAGAGCTGTTGTACAACACAAGCTTGTTCATGCCTAGAACTCAGAGTTTAGTTCAGAAAGAGCTGATTAAGATGAACCCAATCAGGAACTCCAGTGCCCATATCTGAGGAGATCACGTAGAGGAGAGCACAGATCATGTGCCTCGTGCTCCAACAGCACCTGTCTTGCACTGATGTCCAAGATAAAAGACAGGAATCACATTCTAAGAGAATTAGGCAAAGAAATCAATCTCAAATACCCTTAGGAAGACTTTTAGGAAAGATTAGGCATATGCATGGAAGTGGGTTTTAGGTTTTGGGGATAATTCTAAAGAGATCTTCCAAGGGAAATGTAGCAGAACTGGATGGAGACTTTCAGAGTATTGCTTTCCCAGGAAAGCAGTCACTCAAGTACAAACAGGTAGGATGAAGCGAGACCAAGAAATAAAAGTTAAATAACAAAAGAATTAACCTTAATTTACTCTAATTAACCTAGAGATAAATTGGTCTCTGCCACTAAATCCTGCCGTCACATCTTTGTTTTTATAAGTTCTTTTTATGGGACAATCCATCTTCACTTCGACTTTCTTTCTGAAGTCCTCATTACTATTCCACAGCTCAATAGCTTTTTTTTTTCTCCACTGGACATGTTAAATGGTGGAAAAATAAAATGGATCAATACAGCAACTCAATTAATTCCTCATCTTAAATTCTAATAAAATCAATTTGGAGAAGTGTCGTATCGTTAAGCTTACATCATAATGCAGTAATTAGAAACAACTTTCATCTTGCTTATTCCTTTGAAGATTTTAATGGCAATCAATTAAACATGCCTTGCTTCTCCATTAAAGACTTTCAAAACAGAAATTGGATGAGAAGTTAAAGATAAGGTGCTGATTACACAATCATCCCTCCCACCCCCACTTCAAATATTCCCCCCAAAATGTGCAAACTCACCATTAAAAAGTTAGCATGAGATAAGTCCCATTTTCATAGTACCCAGCAGTAAGTTTTCAGTTAATAGATCATGTTTGAACAGACTGGTACAGTGCTTTGTGATTTGCATATTTACCAAGCAGAAACTTTGGCTCGCTGAGCTCAAATTTTTTTTAGGTTTACACCTTTAGGAGTTTCACTACTTTTTTATTAAAAGGATGCATTTCAAGATTCACTGTGTACTACTAAATCAAAATTTCTCTCCAGGTCCTAGAGAGAAATGATTTTATGTTCTGTTTCCTTAATAGTAATAATTTTAAAAAATAGCAATTAAAAAAAAAATAAATGGAAAAAGACAGCACCAAGTTCAAATTTTCTACAGTCTACGCATAAACCACCAGGTGCTTCCATTAATTGTTCTACTGATAAGGATTTATGCCAGAAGGAATTTGCATTCAAAAAGAAGACATGCACACCCAGTCAGTGGCTGAACATCCAATTAGCTGCCCTGGCTCTCCTCTGCTTCTCTCTGAAATCAGGGAAATTCCACTTCTTTGATTGTTTGTGTTTCACCTTATTAACTTCCAGCAGCATCTTTCCAGCACTGGGATGTCAGCACTGCCCATGCAGTTCCTGGAGGTGTCCCAGCAGGGATAGATGGACCACACAGCTCCACACCATTGTCCCCATACTGTCACCCCACAACACCTGAAACAGCACTTGGGGCTTTTTTACAGGTTTGTTAAATTGTTCAGATCTTGTATATTAATATTTACCCAAGAAATTACAGAATCATAGGATCATAGAATTGTTTGGATTGGAAGGGACCTTAAAGGCCATCTCATTCCAACCCCCTGCCACTGAAAGGGCCACCTTCCACTAGATCTGGTTGCTCAGAGTCCCATCAAACCTGGCTTTGAACACTTCCAGCCACAGCTCCTCTGGGCAACCTGTGCCAGGGCTCTCCACTCTCACAGTAAAGACTTTTTTGCCTGATTTCCAACCTAAACCCACTCCCTTTTAGTTTGAAGCCATTCCCCCTCATCCTGTAACTCCATGCTCCTGTAAAAAGTCCCTCTCCATCTGTCTTGTAGTCTCTCATCAAACGCAGATCAGAGATATTGCCATTGAGATAATCACAGCACAATACATGTTTTGGATCAATTCCAAATCCTGAATACCATTTGTTCTTCAGGTCTCTTCATTGTCTCTTGTTATTTTTATTCATTCATTTAACTATACGGCCTTTCTACAGTCAAAGAAAAGAAAAGAGTAACATTTAAGTAAAAGACTCTTCCAAGAATTGAACAACTTGTTCTTTAGTCAATGTCATCAGAATTTTATAGATAAAACTATTTCTGGATGTGTCAGTAAAAGAGACCTCATTGTGCCAGCATTTGCAGTCAGCCTGAGTATTGATGAAAATATGAAATGGTATAATTAGAGTTCACTGTTATAATTAGAGTTCATCACTCTTTAGTTCATTAAAAGTTAGCGTTTTGTTGAAAATGTAAAATCAACTTTTGTCTAAAAACTTTAAAAATTCTTTTTTGAACATCTTATGAAATATTAGTATGTGAAAGAAATTCTATGCTTAAGTTTTCCTGAACTCTCTTACACTTTGAACAGATAGTGAAGAAAAAGTTGGGAAACTCTTTTAAGAGGGATATAATGCAGTCATAGCAGAAGAAAAAAAATTAAAAAGGAGGAACAAGAGCCAAAGAAAAAAGAGCAAAACTAAAAATGGAAAGAAGGAAAAATTTCTTTTTTAAAAAAGCATCACCCTCACAGAAAACAGATTAAAAATTGTTGATTTACAACATTTCTGAATAAAATTATATCGTTCAGTCAAAAGCTTGTGTGATTTGTGTTCATCTCATCAGAACGTCTAAAGGTCTACACCTTTATGTGTAAAAACACATTTCCCTTATGGGAAAAAAACAACCCCTCACAGGGTATAATTCATATGTTAAAATCGGTGAGATGGATAATGTTTCCCCCTTTGCAGTGCCTGCAAGGTGAGCCTGGTGCTCCCAACACTGAGCAAGGCAGGCACCACCTGAGGTGGGTGAAATTAATCCCACCTCTGGGTTCTCAGCCCCGTCAGGGTCATGGGAAAACTCATTCAGGGACAAAAGAGGTGCAGGGTCAAACACCCAAGAACCCCCAGATTTCGGCAGAACAGCAGCAGGTGGAAGCTGTGACAGGGTGAGACAGTGGATTTGTTGGCTTTGGGAAATCACAGAATCATAGAATGGTTTGGGTTGGAAGGGACCTTATAGTGCATCTTGTTCAAATCTCCCTGCCATGGGCAGGGACACCTTCCACTAGCCCAGGTTGCTCCAAGGTGCATCCAGGCTGGCCTTGGACACGTCCAGGGATGGGACATCAGCAATTTCTCTGGGTAATGCAAAGGTTTTCCTGGCTGTGTGATAGTAGAACTGGAATGATCTTCAGGTCATTTTTCAGGCACTTGTATTAACAATAACTTAACCTGACCTCCATGCTGGTTTTATCCATGCCCCTACTTTTCACATCAGAGGATCAAATGGTAGAAAAATCCCCTTTTCCATTTGCTTAAGTGGCCTCAGGAAAACATTTTGCTTTTACTACATAGAATTGCTCCGGACACCTGCAGGTTTAAAGGAAAGAGTGTTCCAGGAGGGTGAGGTAAACATCTGACAAACTTGATTTCACATCAATGTCAATACCTGAACTTGACTTTGAGCAAGTTTTCTTGTGACATTGATGGAGAGACATTGCACTCAGCAGGAAGGCAATGAAATGCAGGTTATGGGTGACTCTTGGAACCAAGCTGTAAGCCAGAAGACAAAGCCTAAGTACGATGGAAAATATTGGAATATCCACTGATGGAAGGATCAGTCTTACCAGAACTGAGCCATTTTCAAAACAGAAAACATGAGACACACTTTAAGCCTGATGGGTATTTCAGAGAGCCTTGGCAGCTGCATCCTCTTGGTCACTGTCAGTGCTACTGCTGTGTTAAATAAAGACACAGTGGCACTGGTAATTGTGGTCTTTTAAAAGAGAGGTCTGAGAGAACACCCACACACCTCTAGAGAGAGCAGCACTGCTTTAAAAATTATCAACCCAGGGCAAGTCCACTGCTGAGTTTGTATTTTCAAGACAGAGGACAGATAACTGTTTGCTCAGAAACTTCTGGGGAAAAAAATAGAGTGAACTTGGTTCCATTAACCCTGGTAGAGGATCTGCCCTCAGGGACAGCAATCACAGGATGTGTTTGTCAGCCAGCAGGGCCTGGAGAAACCATTTGCTTGCAGAAGTGGGATCACAGTTCAGGTGTTGTATGTACAGATCCCAACCTCCCAAACAGCTCTCTGGTTGAGCAATAAATCCCATTTAAACTTGTCCAGAGCAATGAGCTGGATGTGAATTCTCTCATGAAACAACTTTGTATGTCCTTTCTTAAAAGTCCTTTCCACATCTCTGCCTTGCTAATGCTTTCTTTGGCACAGCACAATTCCTCAGCCTTATGACAGGGGCTGAGACAGCCCAGCTATGCTGTGATTATCCAGTGTTTCATGCATCTATTCAAGAAGTGTAATCCAAGTGATTGTAATGGTACCACGAGTCATTGCAGACAGTGGGAGGGAAGGCAAGGCTGATTCAAAACATTAAGCCATAAACACCTGAGCAATGCTTACCTTTCAAATACCCACCATGGGATATTCACCAAAATCAGAATTCATGCCAACACCCCTTGAGAATTCTGTAACAGGGCTCCTGAGCTACTGGTTGTCCTTTTGTTGTGCTCTGGAGAGAAATCAAGCTTGAAGGAAAGATTATTTGAAACTAAAAGGAAACAGCACTATTTGTTGTTGTGTGCTTTAAATTCCAATGGAGTCTCACAGTACTTCGCTAGTCTGGGCCATTCCCAACCAGGCATCTGAGATTTTACTAATAAAGAAGTGCAACATGTCATCTACCATCCATGAGCAGCATAAGACACCTCAAATTTTGAAACAGAAGTTTTAGAGATGATTAATTATCTAATGTCTAAAAGTCTCTTGGGTGTTATTTTACATTATTAACATAAAGGAATATGACAGTCTCTCATAGGAATATGATTATTTCATCCATGCAATGACCCAGCAAAAGTCTTAATTAAGAAAAACAAAATGGTCTTTTAAACTGATTTTATTTTTAGGTAAACATAACCATACTATCCACTTGTAGTCACAGCCTGAATCTGGTCTTTTTGAAGAGGCAAAAATACAGAAAAATCAGAGAAACTCAAAAAGACAAAAGGAAAAAGGGCTAGGTTGCTTGAAAGAGAAACATGAAACCTTCAAAGCATTTAATTTTATGAAGAAATAAGGAAAAGAAAGCAAAAGCCTATCAAAATAATTCAAACATTAACAGGGAAGCTGCAAAATTTCCATCAGCTGAGATTTTTAAGGAAAGGTTGGACTGGCATGGTTTGAACCCAAGTCAATACCCTCTTGAGGAAACAGCTTGACCAGAAATCTTTACTCACCCGGTGTTTTCTACAGCATTCCCACCCTCTTCAGCTCCTCTATGCCAATTAAAACAGCTGGCGCTGCACAACATGAATTTTGCACACCTGATTTTGAGCAGAGCAAGGAGTTTCTCGATGTCAGACCTGCAGGAACCAGCAGGAGATGTTTTCTGTGGCTCCACTTGCTGTAGAGAGCATCGTCCCAGTCCAACAAGCTGTTCTGAGCCCTTGGGTCATCCCAACTTTGTTTTTCATAACAGTGAACTTGTGGGTTAGATGGTACAGAGTCACTTTCATATAGGGAAAGGAGCTGTATGCAGGCTGAAAAATTAGACTTTTGCTCTGCTGTCCCTGTAAGAGTTGGTGTATAAAGATCAGGTTTGGTTTGATTTCTTTTTTCAAACTGTGCATATAATGTTCTTCAGGTTATTTTCTGCACATGGAGGAATTCCTGTGTCAGGGAATGGCTTAAATAACAATCAGACAGAGAGTACTAAACTTAAAAAAAAAATGTTTATTATCAATTCCTTTAATTTATGCCTCCCATACTACTATACATCAAGGAGCATCTCCTCTGCTGTCCCTTCCCTGTCCCACAAGCTATGCTGTAATTAAGAAGGGGCTTTTTAGGTCACCTGGTTGTCCAGGTGTACTGGGTTAGATCCTGACCTGAGAAAATTACACCCAAAAATAGGCATGCAATGGGTTTCACGTGGTTAATCAGGTCCTGAAACTAAATGCAAATACTGTGTTCAAGCTTGTTCTTATCAGTGGTGGCCTGTACACATCCCACCTCACTTTTAATATAGTCTATTAGAAATTAAACCAGCTTAAGCAACAGTTCATTAATATTAATATAATTAGAAATATTATGAGTAATATTATCCCTTCATTTTTAAGAAATCATTTTGTGTATAATTTTTGTGCTTGTGAAGCCTTGGTAGACTTGCACAAGGATTTGGCTGTGGCTAAGCAGAACAAATGGCTCTATTTGCCCCTGGTAGGCAGTTTTCCCCCTTTGCTCTCACACCTTCTCCTCTTTCAGTGGTTTCAGACACTGTTGCACATTTCTCACTCTGAGACTGAGAGCTCTGCTGTTTTTCATTCACACAGATCCTCACCAAGCAGAGCCCTGATCCTTTCATGAGAACCCCTGGTGCTGCAGCAATGCAAATTCATCGGGCAAGGCTCGAGAGCTCCCCTCCTGCTGGGCAGCTTTGCTCTTGGCCACTATGCCATTAGCATTCATAATTTCCAGGAGTGGTTCAGCACAGCAGGAAAAGCTTGGGAATGAGAAACAGGCACAGAAAAAGCTCTGCTGTGTGGAGGGGGCAACCTGCTGCCCAGTGAGCATCTCAGGTGAGAGCTCTGCTCACCCATCATCAATCCAAAGTCTGCCTTCAGAGCTCGGTCTCCAAATCTCTGACGGGCTGAGGACAGGCCCACCCTCTGTGGCTGTGCCCATTTTCCTCAGGAAAAAAGAAATACAACTGGGAAAGAAAGCCCCAAGAGTAGGAAGTGGTCCCTGGAAGTGTTCAAAAGGTGTGTGATATGGCACTTGGGGACATGGTTTAGTAGTGGGCTTGGCAGTGCTGGCTTAACAGTTGAGCTTGAGGACACTAGAGGTTTTCTCCAACCTAGGTGACTCCATTATTCCACTTTCTTCACAAAGAAAACATCTGGGAAGTCTCTGCTCTTGTGGCTGTAACATGCCTTAGAGCCTGGTGGCAATCAGGACTTCAGGAGAGTCTGTAGCTCTCTCAAAATTGCAAGACCTTAAGAAAAATGGGATGAAAGCATGATTGTGCAAGTCCTGCTCCTGACCCATCTTTCCTGCTGTCACTGTGCTTGTGTGTGGTCTCCTGTGGACAGCACACAGGGCTTGCAGACTAAGATGGGAAGCTGTTATTGAGTTCTTTCATAATTATTTGTACTCCACTCAAAGCATACAGATCAAGGAAAATATAGATTTTTGTCAGCACCTACTTCACAAACCCAAACAGCCACAGGAACTCCACTGTTGCCCAAGATGACAGGAAAAATAAGAGACATCTCATTGTGCACGAGTCTGTTCCACTGTGCATTTCAATTACATCTGTCTTTGAAACATCTCATCATGCATTTACTAAAGAATCAACATCTCCACTTACCCAACCCCAAATTTCCCTTTCCTATCCCTACTCAGTACAGCTGGCAGAAACATTCTTGATTTTTTTTTCCATAATGTCTGATATTGATTTGAATAAAATGCCTGTCTAAGGAGAAGCTGAATTCAGAGAGTGGAAATCAGTACCAGACAGGAATTATGTCCCTTTTCTACTGCAGATGGAAACATGCAGAGAAGGAGATTGAAACAGTGAAGGAATCAGGAGAATGAAGTTTGTATTTTTCTACAGTGCAGAAACTAAAGCCCTGAGCAGTTGCCAGAGACATTCAATCTCACCTTTCTAAACACCTTTGCCAGAAAAAGAAAAAAAAAGTCCTACTTAAATTAGAGAGATGTAATTACACTAAACTCTGCCGAGGTAAATGAGATTCAGTGATGCATGAGGGTCTTAGAAGAAGAAAATCAGGTAGACTCTGTGGTTTCCATGGAATTAGTCTTCCTGTCAATCAATTTGATCTGCAAAGCTGGGCTGAGCAGTTTTTTCTGGATTTTATTATTATAGCATCAGGAAATTGAAGTGACTTGAGAGGCTATCGACAAACCAAAAACACCTTTACAATTCTCAGACATTTTTGCAGCCTTTCAAAAAAATTTAGGGATTCAAAGTGCCTGCCTTTTGGTGCACTGTACATTTTGTGAATTTTGTTGTAAATGCCACCAGTTGATTAAATGAGCTGCTTTTATTTATTTTTGTCTTCAAGAACTGCCACAAGTCCTGTTTTTTTACCACCACCACTACCTACAGCTCCTTTGAGAGTTAATATGAAGAAAAATGAAGGCATCTTCTACCCAACCAAGTTCCTGGTCCAGAGGGGGATGAAACACTAATGGATCCCTGGAGGAGCACAGTGTGAAGGATTGTGCTGTACCACAGCAAGCAAAGGAAAACTCCATAAAAGGTAGGGAAGCCATAAAATGACCAAATACATGTATGACCAAATACATGTATAACAGTAAAGGGCTGTTGAAGGCAATGCTGGCAGGACACTGGAGAGAGGGACTGGAGGAGGAGACAAAGCTGATGGAGTGGAAAAGTCATTTTTCTGAGGGCTCACCCCTTGTCCATGTCATTATTTTCATTAAATAAATCTGTGTGTACACAAAAAGATCCCTAAATTACTTATTTGTGGTAAGAGGGTGTTCTGATCTCTGTGCATATGTAAGCACATGCACAGGGATTAACCATTTTATTTCAGGCATTTTTAGGGCATCAGAAGGAGGTAAACAAGTGAGGAAACAGAATGAGGAGGTTCTGGCAGCAGAAGATCCCATAATGTTTCTCTGGACAGAGCTATAGCACAGGTTGTACAACACTGTTTGTGGGAAGTGTCTAGGAACAGTCAAGGGGAAATCTCTGCCTCTGGGTTTTCCTGGGAGCTGGAAGTCAACTGAAATAAACTTTCAGTGTTAGTTTACATACTTTCAGGAATGTAGAAATTGTTGAATTTTTGAGAGCTGGAACACCTGCAGGAGCCCGAAGAGACCCGGAATCTCAGCAAACACAAGCACAAGTCAACCCTCTGAACTTGGCTCTGGGATTTGCCCCTGGGGAGCAGCCTGGGAAAGGTGGCAAGTCATTTATACTCTGTGATTTCCTCTGACAGCTGGGACTGAGGAAAAAAACTAGCTGGTGTCCTAGAAGTATGCCAGGCATCTCCCCATGCAGTCCTCATGAACTCTCAAAGGCAAGTCAGGACAGATTCTCTACATGTTACCAACAACTGGTCCCTTTTCTTTTCTCCTGGTCTGCATGTGGCCATGCTCAGAGAGACAATTTGGGCTCTCCTCTGTCTATCCTCAATGCTTTATGCATCACAGGCTTTGCCTGCTCTTTGAAGCTGCTGACTTTAAGCAAGAGCTGCTGTTTTTCAAGGTCTCTTGTGCCTATGAGCTTTCTGTACACTCACAGCTCCCAGACTCCCCTGAACCCTTGTAACAAAACCAAATACCCTGTGGCTTTCATCCATGGCATTCTGCAAAGGAAAGTAAATGTGTTGCATAAAACCAGACTTTTTTGTCCCTGGAAACCTGAAAAGGGGGAAAACAATGTGTAATTAGGAGTGAGGTGAAGCTAATTTCATTCATTTTTTTAAGCCTGGTGAAGTCAATAGGAAAGAGGAGCTACAGAAATGCAAAGTGAGCAACCTGGTCTAGTGGAAGGTATCCCTGCCCCTGGCAGGGGGGTTAGAACTGGATGACCTTTAAGGTCCCTTCCAACCCAAACCATTCTATGATTCTATGAAAACTCAGTCATGATTGAATGCAACACTGTCAGGAAAACAAAGAAATGAGGCCCAGGTCTGAGTTACTGCAGCTCCACAAGCTGTAAGTCACTCTTTGACAAAAAATGAAGGAAGTTGACACAGTTCTCACTTGCAGTATGTCAAAAGAAGGTTCTGGCAGTGATAACTGCATAGACAAAGCAGGGTGATCTCACTTTGCCATGTAATTCCACTTCCTTAGGGAGCCTCCAGGATGACCACCTTAACAAACTATTTCAAATACTAACATAATGAAATTTGGTCCCACTGTGACTTCCTGAAAGTCATAGAAGAAAAGGTAACACTAAGAAGATAACATGAGCCCACTGTCTACATTCTGCTTAAGGACCAAGCTGGTAAACAAGTGAAAAACTTGCTGCAAAAAGACCAGCCTAGATACTGGAACTCCAGTCTTATTCACCTAAGCTGTTTTATTTTCCTGCCAAACTGCAAATGCTTTCTGCCTATCTCAGAGCCCTAATGCATCTCATATTCGTAGCAGCAGAGTTTCCATGGGATAGGTCCATTTGGTCGGCTGTACAGCTCAGATGGAAGATTGTTTCAGATTAATAGAGCCTGTCACTTCTAAAGTAACAGCTGTTACTCACAAAACTGGACATTTTCCAGCTAGCCACTGTTCTGAAGTAAATAGAGACCATTTAGCAGAGGCGAGACACTCGGCACTGCTGGAGAGTCAGGAGTGACACAGGTGACAGCTGTCCTCGGAGTGGGGAGTGGGGTCAGGCAGCACAAGTGTCCTCCCATCTGCTTCTCCTTCAACACTAATTCTCAGCCTTATGCTTTACATTGGCTGATGCCTCAGGTAAATCAAGCCTTGACGTCGCTTGTCTGAAATGAGCCCACAGAAATCAGAGCAGAGATTTCTGCAAGATGCTTGCAAGCTGTTTATCCAAGCCCAGGCAATAGGGGAGCTCACCCAGGGAAAGGTGTAAACCCTCACTAGAACAGCTTTCAAAAATAGGTTAAATGAGCTCCTACAACAGCTCTGTTTGTTAACATTTCCTCAGAACAAGGAGACTGCTTCAATATTCCTCTCTATCTTTTGACACACTGAGCTGCTAAAAGTTGTTGAAGTCACCACCTAAGAGACATAGATACATTGAAATGGCTAATAAATCCATGGCTCAGCCTTATTCTTATCTGAGTAGCTTATATTTAAAGATCTCATAGAATCATTGAGCTATAGAATGGATTGGGTTGGAAGGGATTCCAAGATCACTTCGTTCCAAACCCCTGCCATGGGTAGGGACACCTTCCACTAGATCAGGTTGCTCAAAGCCCCATCCAACCTGGCCTGGAACACTTCCAGGTATGGGGTATGCACATAAAAATGATTAAAAATAACAATAAATAAATACTACTAATAATAAATATTCTTCCAATATCAACAAGAGAGTCTAGAACTGACCTGATGTGAAAGATATTACTCACTTCAGACTACTTCCTGGCAGTCCCATCACAGCAGCACAACTCTGGAAACATTCCCCACAAAAGCCCAGAGATGGAAGGTGTTGACAGTGTTCTTGTTTCAGCACAAGCAATGAATTTGTGGCAGAAATTGCCAAGTGAGGAGCTATGCCTGGGATACCAGGATCATCTCATTCCAACCATTGGCAGGGACACCTTCAACTACATCAGTTTGCTCAGAGCCCCATCCAGCCTGGCCTTGAACACTTCCAGGGATGGGGAGTAAAATAATCTCTTGGCAGGCTGTGCCAGTGCCTCACCACTCCCAGAATAAAGAATTTTTTTCCTAATATCTAAACTAATATCTAATCTAAACCTACCCTCTTTCAGCTTAAGCCAATTGCCCCCTGATCTCTCACTACATGCCCTTATCAAAAGCGCCTCTCCAGACTCCTTGTAAGCCCCCTTTAGGTCATACTCCAGAGCCCATTCTTAAGCAAAAAACTAGTCCTATATTGGATTTTCAAAACATTAAGTACAAGCATGTCCTGTTAAGGGCTGCACATAAGAAGAAATATTCATGAGCTTCATTTTAGAAGGACACAGGAGCCTCAGGTAATGTTCAGGTCTGAGTTTTGTTTTTAAAAGTACTCAACAAAAGGCAGTACCAGTGGGGAAGAGCATGCTCATGCATTCCTTTCAATTTTATTTCTCAGTCTATGCAGAGCCAAAAAACCCTCATTATTCTCACACCTACCATATATACAACTCTGAGTGAGTCAGGTCCAGCAAATGGCTAGAATTTCATCATCTAATTTTTTGTACCAGTTCTGTTGAATAGTAAGGCATAACAGGAAAGTCTCTAAAATCAGGTATTGACTTCAAAAGGGTTGATGGTGACAGAATTTTCTCACAGGCATGAACTGAGATAGCCATCCAAGAAGGCTGCTTGCATCTGATCTGAAAGGTACTCTCTGGCAAACAAGCACCTTTCTCTGCTCCCATGGGCCTTGTTTGCTGCCTCCCAGCAGAGGTCAGAGCTGATGTGTGAAGGCTGCACTTGCATCACACACCCAGAGAGTGACATTTCAAACTTCCTCAGCTCATGTGCCTGAGCACTGTTCTCTCACAGAGCAGATTCCCTTCTGCCACATGTGAAAGCCTTATTAGCTGAAACTCAGCCCTGTATGAAACACAATGAAATTGATTCCCACGTCTTTTTCCTTCTCCTTTTTCAGTTCCTGAACTGTCCTACCAGATAATTTAGAGGGAAAATGTGCTGCGAATGAGGGGAGCAAAACAAATTATTTTCCTTTCACTTCAGATCACTTCCAATTTCTCAATTTAAACTGCATTCAGGTTGAGCATCTCAGTACAATCTTACAGTCACAAACAGGAATCCTCACCAACACTCCTGCTCAGTCACCACCACCTGCACAACTAGGGATCAGCTCATCACTTGCTGAGAACCTGTTGGCTTTGTGACTTTTCTTTTCCAGTGACCTACAATACTCTTTAGAGGTCTTTATATCAAGTTATAGGTAAATGTATGGGTGGCAGTAAGCACTCCAGAGCTGTGAGAAAAGCACCACTACAGACACTGCAGGTGAAAATACTTGTTATATTATCCATCCCAGTAAAGGATTGTCTCTGATGCACCATGCACAGAGCTATTTCCTAAGGCAACACACCTTGGCCAGGGCATCTGCTGCCAGGTAAAGAAAAATGAGGCAAAACCATATTGGAAAAGGCCAAGACAGCATGGCAGCTCAAAGAGAGACAGCAGGAGGTATTTGCCCTTCATGCTGCCATTGTCCTGCTGGTTCCTATGCTGGAATGGTGAGCAATGACTCCACACCAGTATCCACACAGTTGTTTCACTGTGTGATGATAAGCTGCTCTGTGGAAGAGTGGGAAAAGGGAGCAGTGTGGGCAGGAAACAAGGGAGGAGGATTTGGGGAGAGGAAGAATACTAATGTGCAGCTGGAGAGGGATGTGGTCACAATAAAACAATGGCAGGGGAAATAAACAAAGGAGGGAAAAATCCAAAATGCATATGTTCTCATTATTTAAGCAAAGAATCCTGAGGACATTGATAATAGTGGTCCTTGTCAGGTCAGTGTCCAGCAGGAACCCTTTAATGAAGCCCATCAGCATCACTGCCATCTGCCCTGTTTCCACTGATTGTGTCACCAGAAATTTAAACCATTTTCAAACTGCAGCCTCTGCAGGGAACTGTGTTCTGTGGACCTCATGGGTGGCTTGAGCACACAGGTGGGAGCTGTGGGGACAGAGTGGGCACTGAGCTTGCTCCATCCATCCATAATTCTATACTTTCATCTTTCTGCCCTTCCAGCTCTTCATTCATCTGTCTCTTATTCCTTCAGCCCTCCTGGGGAAAGCAATATTGATGAGGCAGGGTTGGTCATGCCCTTTTCTTGTGACTTGTTGAGAGAAATCCTTCCTTAGTCCCAGCAGATGTTTCTACCATTGTTGCACTTTACTCTCTAAAGGAGATGATAAAACAGTAAAAGAGTAAGAATAAGATGTAGGCTTCAAATCCTCCCATGGAGCCAATTCAAAGCGTACCCATCATGAAGTCAGGGAGCTCCTCACCACAGCATGTTGCAGGTGCTGAGAAGAGGTGGGTTTTCATGGGTGTGTTCATGCCAAGAGAGCCACTGATTTTACAAAATTACACAGAAACCACTCCTGCTCAGGAAATCTCTGAACACCAAGTGGTTGGATGTCAGAATAGTAGTTTTGGAAATACCTGCTTATCCTGTTCTTACACCTGGTATCTCCCTGGACCCCTGACAGGACCAGGACACTAAGCTATGCAGCCAATACAGCCTTTCTTATGTCCTGTTATCCCAGGACCTATTCCATACTCCATGCAAGCAATATTCCCTCTTCCCTCACACCCTTCTTTCCAGATTGACCCAGTGCACAGCTTCCAGCAAAACTCCAACCACTAAAGGCTCCAGGGACTATCTCACCAGCTCTATGTTGGTCACAGTAATGGTTTAGTCCCTTCTGCCTCAGGTTCCCCACCAAGAATCTCAGATTCCCAAAGCCAGGTCTGGGAGATGGAAGGAAAGTGTGAAAGCAGGGAGACATGATCTGGGAAAGGAAGAGTAAGCTAAATAAATCCACAAAACCAACAAGATGTCTTATCTTCTGCTACTTCAAAGTCTGCAGTGCTTTTTTACTCCTAGCTTATGCTTTTTCCCCTAGTCACCCGTGCCAACACATACTCTCAGAAAAGATGCCTTTAAAGCTTTGTTTGCTTCATAAGATGCTATTTTTGTTGTGAGGTGTGATGAGTACCTAAGAAATCTCTTGGACCCCTGTCAAAGACAGAAATCTATCTAAAGAAGATGTCTTTTCTTAGGCAACAGCATGAGCTCAGTCCAAAACAGGTCTATGATACGCAATTGCTTCCAGTAACTTGGACTATCTTAGTCTTGGCAGTTGTTGGCCTAAGGCATCCTGTGTAAAGGGGAGAAGTGCAACATTTACAGGTTGGCTTAGTGCATCTCATTTAGCAGTGTACAGCCTATTCAGGCTTAGCTTGCCCCCAGGTTGACCCCCCACTTCCTCAGACAACCATCTCTTCAGGCAATATATGTGTTAGGATTGACCAAATGTCATTGACACAATTGGAGCTTGGAAATTTCATCTTTACCATCCTGGGGTTGCAGCACCTTCCTGCAGGTTCAGAAGATATTGTTTGCTCTCATGGCAAACATCACCACAGGAGCAAATATGTCTTTTCATGCAGCATTGCTGGGCGCAGCTCTTTTTTTTTTCTCTTTTATAAAAATGTCTCTTTAATAGGTTTCTGAGATCCAGAAAGTCCATCACAGATGTGTGTGTGTTGGGAGAGAGCAGAGGACAAGCAGCCATCCTGATTAATAGGACGATGATGAATTGTGTGCATGACCTGAGCCATTATTTGTGCCTTTTTCATCTCAATCTGAGAGCTGCCTCAGCAGAGCAGCCATTCAGTCAGGGCACTGGCAAGTCACAAGGCTCTCAAAGATGCACTTTTATGTGCAGAAACAGTGGTTGCTTTTAATTTGTCTTGCATTTCAGGGCTCTGTGCTGCTTTCCCTGCAGCAGGGAGAGGGAGGTGAGACCCTGCTGGGTGTCTGCTGGCTGCAGTAAGATCACACATGCAGGTCCACATTCAGAATATTTATTTAACAGTACAAGAGTGAGGGGAGACAGTACACGACACGCAGATCAAGTGTCAGCCACAGAGGTTGCAGAGGATGTCACAAGCTTGACAACATGTTTAAGAGCTTCGTGGCATGCTCTGCCTGCAGAGACATCCTTGTTCTGCATCCAACTCTATGGTCAGAGTGGTCTGCACTGGATAGGTAAGAAGGACAGAGGCTTGGGCATTGATTTGTTACTCACTGGACCACTTGCACCTTGATTTGGAGCAAGAGACCTACTTTCAAGGAGGTCTTTCCCAGACAATGCATAAATATTATTTGAGCAGCACCACAAGCCCAAGTAAGGATGTTGCATCATATATATGCCAACTTGTATGTGTTCTCCAGACCAAGGAGTGGACTTTGCCTCTTATTTATCCATAAAACATTGTCATAGAGACTTTGTCATAGAGACTTTGTCATAGACAAAGCTGAATTTGTTTTAGGATTACTATTATAGCCCAGTGGTATTTCACAAAGAAAATTAAGACTCAACAGACTTAGATCTAAAGTCAGAGGAACCAGGAGGAATGATACCCTGAGCACTGAAGATTTGATTTCTTCCAGTGACAGCTGTTGATTATTTGCCTTCAACTGTGCCAGCTTGCCTGGGTATTTCTATGATTTCCCATTATCCTGCCTCTTGAGAAAGATGCTTGAACTTAACCACATAATGCAGGACTACATTTCTTTGCAGCAGTCTCACTGTATACACAATGACACTATGGCTACAGGATGTTTGTAACCAGGGCATACATATTATTGTCAGTCCACAGCACCTGGATTGAACTTACCTGTCCCACCAGCTCCCTGTCTGCCAACCTCTCATCCTGGGACAGTCTGCTATCCACACCCTCCCCTGCTGCTGTCTGCTGTTGTCCACACCCAAGCAAAGGGTGTAGGTCTGTGCTATTGGCAACAGGAGACAAAGGCAACAATTCCTAAAAAATCATAATTAGCACAATAACTCCAAACTACTTTGGCCACGAATTCCATTTTAGCCCCATTATCCTTTCTCTGTCTAGATTGCAAGCATTGTCCTTGCATCCTCATCACTCTCCTTCATCCTTGTTCCCTGTTGGAATACCACAGCTTTTTGGTGGCCAGGATTATTATCTTCTGTGCTGGCCCATTCCAGGCTCCTGTTCTCAGCACCTGCAACTCCTTGTCCTGGCCCTCCATGGACCCATGAGGGTGGCTCCTACCTTGCCCTTCAGACTGCTGCTGAACATCACTTTGCCCTGTCCTCACCTTGCCCTTGGGATGTCATACCCCAGCCTTGCCTCTGCTGCAGCTCTGAGTGTGACTGTCCATGTCCAGCACCTTCACCCACAGATGTGCAGTGTCTGCTCTCTGTGCTCTTTGTGCTGTATCAGCAAGCAGAGTAAAACCAACTTTGGATAACAACTTTTCACAAATTGCATTCCATGGATTTGGCTCGTTGCTATGGCGAGATATCACTGCTTTCCAGAGAGAAAAAAGTATCAGATTTTTTTGGCTTTCTGTTTGTATTTTCATGAAAGTTTTAATTTTCCAAATGAACTCCAGCCAGGCTGAGCTCATGGCTACTTACAGGGCTCTGAGCCCAGGAGGGAATGTAGGTTTTGGTACACTAGCTCTGCTTAACTGCAGTGGCTGGAGTTAAATTCCTGACTTCTTTGTGTTGAAGGCTCTGGAATTTGAAAAGTATAATGAACAATTGCTCATATGAATTAATTAGAGCATTGAGAAGTGGGTTTCCAACATGTCAACAAAAAAAAAATCCAGCTTGGGAAAGGGTTTTCTCTGACAAGGTCAGTCCTGGGCCCCAGCCTTGGCTGGAGGATGGCAGTGACTAAGGGCAGTACAAGAATGCCAAGGGAATGGGAATACTCACTTTGTCAATAAAAAAAAAACCTGATTTTTTGATTTCTTTACCAATGCAGAGCTTTCTTCTCAACTGATCAATACTGTCCAGCTCTGACCTTCGTGTATATGTGAATATGGGCTTTGCAGTACTGCTGTAAATTCAATGAGACAAGTTATCTCACAAGTTACCATGAAGCTGGCGAGTCAGGAAGTTCTATCCACACAAGTATTTTCAAGCCAGGGAACAGGAACAATTCAGAGTAAAAGAAGTCTATTGGCACTTCTCTCCTTGGCCAGCTCTGTGGTTTTTTGGCTTCTTTGCCTGCATTCAGACATCTGCCTCTGCCTAACACTGTGCAGAGAGAAATTGCACTGACCACAGTTCAGTGGGATGACTCACACACATGTTCCTCCAAGGCTGGGATGTACATCAGTAGGAGTTTTTAGTCTTTAGATGGCTGTGTTCATTTAATAAATTAGACATAGTATATATTTCTGACCAGTGTTTAACTTTGGATCAAGTTTCCAAAAGAGGTGCAAAACTGAATATTAAGAAAACAGTCTGGAGCTCTACAGGACATAAAGGGAAACTTCAAAGACACAAAATCAAGTTCACAAGGAGGATTTCAGAAAGAGAAGTAAATAATGAACATCTTTTCCCTCCATGAGTAAGCAAACAGATGGGAAACTACGGAGAGGCTTCAAAAGGAAAAATCATGAAGCTGTGGTCCATAAAAATAAGCTGCAAGATCCATTCAGATGTGTCTCACTTGTTCATCAAACAGAGGCAACACAGCAAGCTGGGTGAAATCCTTTGTCAGATTGAGCTTCATTTTTTGGTCCTTTTCTCTTTCATCCTCTGGTGTTTCTTGTTTTTCTTGCAGAAGGAGGAGACCAGGGTGACCTCTCCCCAGCTCCTTTCCATATCAAACCTGTAGAGCTGAGTGTGATCTAACATGAACTGGGTTTGCCAAGCAGCATTCACCTCATGGCTCAGGACTCCTCTGAAGTTTGCCAGACACTGTGAGTGACCACTGCTCCTCATGGCACAAAATATCCACGAGCAGAGCCTCTGCTGGCATAAATTACCAGTTTGCAGCGTCTACCTTGGTCACTCACACTTGAATGGGCACTTCAGCCCATTTGTGATGGACTGTGTCATCCTGGGAGATGTGAGCAGTCACCTCTACTTTCCTTCTGATCATAACTTAAAAGTGACCTTGCAGTGTTCAACAGGTCTGTAGTTTGGGATATGGAAACTTCAGAGCAAAAACTCTTTCCACACATCTCAGACTCTCTCAACAACTAAGTTAAAAGATATTTTTTCCAAAGCAAGAATTGGTCCAGCCCAGACATAATAGTCTTACATGTTGGTGAAAGAGGAATGTATGGTTCCTGTGTGCCCAAGATCTCATTCATACAATTCTGTTTTCCATGTTGATCAAGCACTAAACACATGTGGCCTCATCATTTAGCCTTCTTTGTGTCTGGGAACTTGACTGGCTCAGAGTTTGCCTGGGGAACTATGAATTTGACCTGCCAGTCACATTACCTGCATAGAAACTCCTCCTCAACCCTCAGTCTCTTCTGAGACCATCCAGTAAAAGCCAACTACCATATCTGGTAGTGTTCAAAGCAATATTAGACACAAAACTTTCACCCATGCTGAGCGTTGAACACTTCTCTTTTCCTTGGTTGTGGTGGGATTCCTTGTAGTCCTCTTAATTTCTAAGAATGCATTTCTATTAAGGGCACATCTCAGAGCAAATTCTCAATAGAAATTGTCTCTTTCGTTTCTGTACTCATTCCATATGGTATCAGGCAGAGATAAGAGTATCTCACACCTAAGAACATGCACAATAACTATTGATTCTCATTCATAGACAGAGGAGTAAATATGACAGAGATTATTTTTCTGCTTTGAAAATTCCAGGAAGGAAGAAAAATAAATAAATACAAACCAGCCAGTGTGCCCTTTGCCAGATGAAATCAGTAAGGAACAATGGGTGTTTTCTGAAAGTATAAGAGCCTCTTAAATACAGTGAAAAGATTCATTTGGTTTTTAACAAAAAGGAAACAATAAATGCACGGTTCTTTCCACTGATAGTCACTCTCTGGGCACATATGACTGGCAGCTTTCTCCAGTGATGTACAGCAGGTTGAAAGAAAACTTAGGGGAAGTAAAGCAGTTTAAAAGAACAAATAAAAAAAAAACCAGCTGAGCTGCCTGAGAGCAGGAATATCAGCAACATTGGTCTTTCTGAGGGGTAGAAAGTCATCTGGGAGTCAGTAACACCAGGAAGGCAGCCACACAAAGTGTGTGATTTGTGTTGGAAGGGACTTAAAGCTCATCCAGTTCCAAACCCCCTGCCTCAGTCAGGGACACCTTTCACTAGACCAAGTTCCTCAAAGCCCCATCCAACCTGACCTTGAGCACTTCCAGGGATGCAGAAGCCACAACTTTCTCAAACAGGTTGTTTAAGAAAGAAACAGCCCAGTTACTTTATTCCCTGAACCATTTTTATACCCTGAGTCCCAAGGTCTGCTATACCATGTGTGATATAGAAACATTTCCTATGGGCAATGTAAAAATGTTAAACCACCTTGTGATAGTCATGGTGGGACAGAGCTTTAACTGGGCCACAGTATCTGCTGGTGTAAACTGGCACCACAGTCAAAAAAAGGCAACAACTCACCCTCTGCAGGAGGAGTTCAGCTGAGAGGCTGGTGGGGAGGCAGTCTTGCTTGAAGATGGGCCAAAATGAAGCCCAGCAATGCTAATTTAGAATCACAAAATCATTTAGGTTGGAAAAGATGCTTAAGATCATCAAGTCCAATCATTAACCCGAAAATGCCACATCTACATGCCTTTAAATCCCCTCAGGGGTGGTGACTCAACCACTGGGCAGCCTCTTCCAATGCTTGACAAAATTCTTGATTTGATACACGTTTTCAGGACAACTGAAGTAGCTGCAAGTTCTGAGTTCAAAGCAAAAGCTTCCTAGCCTTGACCTTAATTACAGAGCATCCTCTTGATTTGGACCTTGGTCTGGTGAGCCAGGACACCACTTGTCTTGCAGGAGGTACATTTGTCTTCCAAAATGCACAATGAGTGGACAGTACCCACTTTCACTCTGTTCCAGGTAGATCCTACAGAAGGATCTCACAGATCTACAGCCACAGGGAGAGTGAAAAGAACTGCACAATACTGATGTACACATCTTTAATGCCCAGGGTGTCCAGAAAGACCAACCATTGAACTGGTTGATGGATATAAGATGTTCACATGCCCTATCACAGGAACATGGGCTTGGAGAGGGATAATCACATTTAGGTAATTTCTCCCTGGGGCAACTGTGCTCCACCATCTGCCTATGTAGGACTCTTTCCTAGAAACTTGTTTTCCTCCTGTCTGGCAGTTTCAGCCAAGCAGTCTGAATGAATGCATTTGTTCATCACATAAATTCCTGAAAGACAAGGTTATGCAAATATTTAATTTCCACAACAGGAGGCTTTGACTTCGGGGCAACCCCTGTGGCAGTGTCATCTCTGCTAAAAGACTTACAAGTATATTCAGCTCTGTGAGATTAAGAGTTGTGTAAAAGGGTTAGGAGTTGTGCTGAAATATGGTTGAAAGGCATCACAGTGATTGCTCTGACTCAATATGAAAGGAGCCTTGTTATACACCTCCAGTTTGGCCAGTGGGGGATTTCATTCCTGCTCCCTTGGGATTAAAAATTCCAGTTCTTTCTCCAGTGCTCTACCACGTAGCTGCTCTGAGGCATTGGGGTACCTGGTTCTCGATACACAGATGTATAAGGGAGCCAGCTATACTCATGTAATCAGACTCCTTGAAAGGCTGAGACAATTGGGATTGTTCAGCCTTGAAAAGAGAAGGTTCTGGGGAGACCTTAGAGCCCCTTCCACTTCCTGAAGGCGTCCTACAAGAACTCTAGAGAGGGACTTCTTGCAAGGGCATGCAGTGATAGGACAAGGAGTAATGACTTTAAACTGAAAGACAGCGAGTTTAGATTAGATATAAGGAAAAAATTCTTTACTGTGAGAGCCATGGGACACTGGAAGGCCCAGAGAAGCTGTGGATGCTCCATCCCTGGAAGTGTTCAAGGCCAGGCTGGATGGGGCTCTGAGCAAACTGATGCAGTTGAAGGTGTCCCTGCCAATGGTTGGAATGAGATGATCCTGGTATCCCAGGCATAGCTCCTCACTTGGCAATTTCTGCCACAAATCCATTGCTTGTGCTGAAACAAGAACACTGTCAACACCTTCCATCTCTGGGCTTTTGTGGGGAAGGTTTCCAGAGTTGTGCTGCTGTGATGGGACTGCCAGAAAATGGTCTCAAATGAGTAATCTCTTTTATAGCAGGTGAGTTGTAGATCCATATATTAAACCATGTATTAAATACAAATGGGAACAAAAGTGGTGAGCAAAACCCAGTACAGTTTGAGACCAGTTCTCTGGCTCAGGGCCAGCACACAGTGACAATTTTCTAGCATTAGGGCCTTCCTCTGGCAGGGCTGTGATCTTTACATTTAATGGCTTTTGATGGATTTTTTTCCCCCACTTTTAATTTAGTCTCAGCTGTTTTAATCCACCCAGACTTCTGACATTCTTGCTCACCTGTGGCAAGAAATGAAAAACACTCCTAAAAAACTACATGAACAAATGAAAGAAAAATACTGTTTAATGTACAAACATTGAGTTCTCTTCATTTGTCCCTTTATCCACCTAATTTACTGTAGAGTTTTCCAGTTTTCACCCTGACAAAGACTCTTCCCTTCTGTGTCCCTCACCATGGAGGATACATCCTTAGGCTGTTGTCCTTGGGGGCTCTCACAGACGTTTGAACACATTTATCTTCCTTCTCCAGCTTTGGTTTATCTGTTTCCTATTAAGGTGACAGTCTTGCTCTCCCTCTTCACTAAAACAGGAGATTGGAGAGGCAAATCCTTCTGTGTGTGTGTGTTATCTCCAGCACTTAACTGGCTAAACAACAACTTGTTGCCTCAGGAAAGGGCAATACCTTCATCTTTCACAAATATGTGCATCATCCAGTGTGAAGGGCATCTCCTGCTGATCCCAGTGTTTGATATATCCTTATATCTGCAGGTTTCTGTACAAGCACACTGGATACAAACAACCACAGAGCATACAAGCTATTGCTCATTGTGGTGTGTGAGGCTTGTATTTAGCAATGATTTCTGAACAACCTGGGACAACAACTGGTCGTGGTTGACCTAAAAATGCATTCTTCACTGGAAGTTTTGCTGCCTTTGCTGTCCTTCCCTGCACCTTCTGCAGTGCATCCTCCTTTAAGAATTGTGCCCACAGTTGCCTGAATTAATAATAACAAAATTAAAGTCAGAAAGGGCCTCAAGAAATCCTCTTGTCCAAACTCCTGGTCAAACAAGGGCTTTGAGATTAGATCTGATGTCTGGAGTTTTGTCCTGCAAATCTTATTAAGATCTCCAAGGATGGAAACTCTACGGGCTTTCTGGGTAACCTGTTTCAGTGCCTGAATTAGCATTGATAGCAAGGAGATTTTGGCTGTGGAAACTCACCCCAATCTTCTCTAATCATTGGATTACCACAGTCTGGAGCAAATTTAGGATGAGTACCTGCCAGCCTGGACCTGATTAGCATCGTATCTCTGTTCTTTGTGTCTCATTATCAACAACTCAAACTAGTTCCCCCAAAGAGTTCTGGCTCCAGGGACTGTGACAGCTTTCGAATTGATTGCCCATGGTCACTCCTTGTTCAGATCCAGTTTCAGATCATTTATTTTGGCTTCATGGGCAACCTTCTGGAATTCACTTCCTTCAGCCTTTCTGACCATTGATGCAAACTTTTTCTTGGCACCTTGGACAAGAAAAGTCAGTGGATCAAACCAGCCACCTGAAGACACTTCCCACAATTGTTTCTATCTGGAAAAACTGGGAGCAAGGGAGAAAGTTTTGATACCTTCTTCTCTTTTTTTTTTTTTTTTTGTTTTTGTTTTTATTTTGCTTTTTTTGTTTAAACCCTTCTTTATCAAGACTTGAAAAATATCCTGTTTTCAGGTTTCCAGATGGCCCCAGCTCTATGATTATTTATTGTGTGGACATGAGGAGGCTGGTTGGCAATAAACAAAGGTCCACAAATTTTCAAAGGAATTCAAACCACTTGTTGGAAACCTAATTAAGTATCATACAGACTAGCTGCATGCTACAGTGATTGCAAATGCTTTGTGTCTCAAGTGCTATCTTAGCACAGACATCAACTTTATAATTTTAATTTCCTTACACTCACCCTCTCTTCAGTTCCGCCCGGGTGATTTATTTGGGCTTTTCAAGTGGTATAAATTAGCATAAATTGAAATGTCAATATCAGGCAAGAGAAAAAAACAACAACAACAAAAAATAATTGCTGTTGGGAAAACTATGTGCCTTTTTTCAGTTTCCTGAAGCATCCTTTTTTTTAAATGAGGAAGCATATCCACTTCAAAATGCTTTGACCTCAAGTAGTTTAGTTAGTTCTCATAAAGCAGAAGAAAGTGCAGATCATACCTTAGAAGGCTCTACAGGTTTGTCACTCTCATTTTCCCATTCTCACAGGGCAGGAGTTGATAAACCTTATGATTTATATGGTTAGGATGTATAACAACACATGGCAAAGAGCTTTGCTGGGTGATGGGTGCCCTGAGTGCAGGTGATGGGCTATGACTGACCAGGCAATCTCATGTCAGTAGCTGAGAAACCACTTTGCAACAGCTGTGAGACACTTTTATCCTTGTTTAAGATTTGATCAATCACAGGATCAACTAAGAATCAGACATCACCCCAGTTTAGCAGCCCTGCAGCCTGCCTGCTGTAATCCAAGCCCTTTTTGCTCTCTCAAATTACCTGAAGGGAGGCTGTAGACAAGTGGGTGTTGGTCTCTACTCTTAGGTAACAAGTAATGGGATAAGAAGAAACAGCCTCAGGTTGCACAGGGGGAGCTTTAGATCAGATATTGGGGAAAATTTCTTCACTGAAATGGTGGTCAGGCATTAGAACAGGCTGGTCAGGGAAGTGGTGGAACTACCATCCCTGGAAAGGTTCAGAAAACATGTAGATGTGGTGCGTGGGGCCATGGCTTAGTGGTGCACCTGGCAGTGCTGGGTTAATGCTTAACTCAGTTATCTTTCCAGCTTTATCAATTCTATGATTCCAAGTCTTATCCCAGAGGAAGGATGGAGAATATCTCTCTGTTGGAGGCTTATGCAGAAGAAATTCATGCAGGAAAAAGGATTGACTACTTTTTTCCTTTCATACCAAGGATGTTCAGATGGTATCACACTGGGCAGGAGCAGAATATAAGAAGTCACCTGTCTTATGAGCAACTCATTGCTCTGAGAACAGACAAGAGTTTAGACACTGCAGAAACCCAGGAGAAAAAGATGATCCCTAACACAGTGAACTTCCCAGCTGAGGTGACAGGGATTAGATGCAGAGATGATGGTGTTGTCCTAGATGACACTATTTTACAGGAGGTTTTTTAAAAGCCAAGGCAGTGACATTTCTACTTCATCTAGTCCATTCTCCAGCCTTTAGGAAATCCTTCATTTATCATCTTCATCTGTGGCATGAAATCAAATCCAGAAACAATCATTTGAGAAGTCATGAGCACAAGGTTGAGAAGCAAATGAGTATTTTTCTGTAGCCATATCTGTATGGGAAAGAGGATCTCTGTCTTTCTTCACTCTTCACCAAATATCCAAGCATCACTTGACCAAAAGTGCTAAAGGAGAGCCAAATGTCACAACGTATGGTGGCAGCTGCATTAATAAACTCTGTGACTAGAAGCAGCCAAGAACCAAATGAAGTGCCTGGAATCAATCACTTCAAATCAGCTGTAACATTTTGCACGGTTTTGTGCAGCCTGGGTGCTGTAGCCACTGATTTTTCATACAGCTGTAACTGCCTCACCCTGATCTCATGATCTTCTTGCTCACTATTCATTCTGCCCAGTTGACCTGGTCATAGACAATAAACTCCTGTAGCCTTGCAGACAGTGTGCAAACACTAATCTTTGATTCTACGAAGCCAGGTTTTCCTCTCTAGTTGTTATTCCATGCCAAAAGGAGGAGCAGATTTCCAGAGGTAACAGGAGTCAAACCTTTCAGAGCTGGGAGCTCCATTGTTTCTCTGCTCCAGGTACATTATAGCTCCTCGAGGCTCATTACTTCCCTCGCCTTCGAGAAAATCAGAGACCTTGAAGGGATCAATAAGTACATTATTACTCTTGTTCCATTACATTCCTGCTTGATTCGGGGCCATCTGAGGGAAGCTGCTCATTGGCTTCAGCTTTCACAGCCAGGCAGCTCAGCTCTGAGGTGGTGCCAGTCAGCCCTCCCTGCACCAGGTACTCTGCCTAGGAGGGTAATCAGAACTCATCATTATCTTAAAGGCAGCAATGAATGTATTAGGCATGAGGCACAAAGGTGGTAAAACAGCTGAGTGTTCTTGACAACCTATGAGCTCTCCATTCTCTCAGCTGTAGAACTGGAGCAGCATTTAGGGAAAAAGACTTTGTTGCTTGTTAGTTGCTTTGTTCGGGACAAAGTTCTCTCTCCAGCTCTTCTTAGAAAGAGGATTCCCATTTCCGAATGCAAACCATTAAACATCTTAGTGTACGTGCCCTATTTTTATGCCATAACAAATGTCTGGAGCCAGCTGTGTTAGTTTATGTGCCTGTACAAGTAAAACTCAAAATTGGAAACCTGTTCATTTTCCAAAACTAGTGCACAAAGGAGAAAATCATCTTCCCAAACTACTTTTCTGCATGTTGGTGACACTAAGCCCAAAGACCACGTTCTCATCTCAGTGAAATTGGCATCAAGCTGCTCACTTTCCATCACTGCCCATCTAACTTCCAGTTTCCAGATGCAACACTGGCACCTTTTGCAATCCCTCCTGCCATTAATGCAGCCACTTGAGGCAAGAGATGTGACAAGACTTAGTTCCATTTTGACTTTGGGAAAAGAACTTTTATGATGACCTGCAACCTTTGCCCTGACAGAAACTTTCTGCTAAAAGAATTTTCTTGATCATACAAAGATCTAGATATTAATTTCTATCTGAAAGTCACCAAAGTTTGAAATGAAAATTGGATGCTTATTTTAACAGAGCACAATTAATTATTGGAGCTTTTTATGATGGGATGGAGGAAAAATCTCCACTGTTTGACCCTCTTAGTCAAAGCCTGATATGTGTCTAAAAAAAGCTGTGATAAATCATTAAGCAGCAATCTGAATGAGATTATAAAATCAGTGGAACATCCACCTAAGACACCTTTCTCCACACCCTGAGCTTTTGTATCTGTTTATTCTTTTGGTGGACCCAACAGTCAAAGCACTAATCCATCAAACTGTCTGAGCTTTACAAATAAGTGAATCCTCACAAGTTTTAGCTTAAACCAAATTTCTTTATATGGTGCCAGTGCCAATCTGGAGGCTTTAAACAAGACTTCTACAGGCAGGGGAGTGCTTCTTCCCTTAAGGAAAAATCCAGAAAGCAGCAGGGTGTAGCCAAGCTGCAGAGCAGAAAGGGACAATTACTGCAAGTGCAACATTATCCCCTCCAGTTCATTCTTCTGTAGGTCTTTTCTCATTGTAGATTTTCTCACTGTGAAGAGACCAGTGTTTCATATCAGCATCTCAGGGAGAAATAGCCTAAAAATCTGTTTGCTGCATAGACAAAGAGAGCAGTCCCTCTTAAAGCAAAGAAATCTTTAGAGGGATTTCCTAAAGCATCCTTAAAAGTTGGGGCAAAACTGCTGTTGACATTCAAAGAATTACTTTCTCTCCCTGTTCTGATACATTTACCCACAATATGATCTTCAGGGAAATGGAATCAATCTTCATGTCCTAGGATCATACAGGGGGTTCCAGCCCAGGCTCTGAGGCAATGTAAACGTCCTTGATCTTCCCTGCTTTCTTCCTGAAGAATGTCCCCATTCCCTAAGTTTTTGGCATTAAAAGTATTAAATTTGTGAGAAGATGTTGGGAAGCGTTGGAAAAATGTTGGTGAATGTTTGAAAGAGGAAGGTTCTGAATATTCTTACCTCATTTTTGCACCAGCTTTCCATTACCTGGCTGGACCAGCTGCAGTGACTACATTGGATCACTATGACCTATGTTAAGGAAAGGTCTAAAAAGGCCAAACCAATGCCATGGTAGACAAACTTTTCAAAATGTGCACCAGTTGCAATTCATAATGAAATCTCAGTGTTTCTTCCCCAAAGGAGGATGGAAACATGGTTTTCTGGCTGACACATTGCCCAGCCATCAGCCCTGGAGAGGATGACACCAGAGGCTGTGAGATCCTGGCAGGTTCCCTTCAGGAATGCTGCTGGCAGGGTGCTGGCAGGCAAACTCCAAGCACTTTGCTGAAGGGAAAGGAAAAAACACACCAAAACCTTCCTCAGGATATTGCAAATGACACAGATCAGCAATCCCTGTAGCAGGTGTGTTTTTCTCAGCATTTTCTCCACCACTTCTCCTTACAAGTCCAATATTTCCTGCCGTATTTCTTTGTTCCCAGAGACTCACTGCTGTCTGTCAGACTAAGGGATGTTTCAAGCTGTATCCTGTCCTGCTGTAGGAAAAATCCTGATGCTGCCTTTGGCTAAGCTAAATTTCCTCTGAGAAGTGTATTCCCAGGTGTTCAGTTTAGTAACTCCTTGATTTTCTGGATGATCTTACGTTTTATAAATAGCAAAAATTATCTTCTAATGGAGAGTGAATAAGGAGAAAGCTCCCCTTGACTGCCTGAGAACTGCAGCCTTTAGCTAATAGCTAAAATATAGAGATGCTGCTTTGAAGGAATGATTTGGAACAGGGCCTATCTTCCCTCTGCACAGCAAAGACCCATTGCAGCGCAGGAGAAACACTCAATAAATGTGCTAATTAATCAACTTTCTTTAGGAAGATATCAGAGAGAATGGTTCCCAGACAATTCAGCTGGACAAATGTTTCTGAGTCACAAGAATCAGATGTGACTGACTAGACTAAAGAAGCAAAGGGGCACAGACACAGATAGTTCCTGCAGATTTCCCCTTCTCGTTTCAAAACGCTGCCCTAAAATACCTCACTGGGGCAGATTTGTTTGATGGAGAGAGATTTACAGTAGCACTTTCCCACAGCACATCCCCATTTCATTCCAAAGTAGCTCCAGTTCTGAGCAGTAATAAAAAGTAAATTACATTTATTAAATCCCTTGATCCCACCTCTAAGGACTGCCAGTAACAGCATTTTCGTAAAAGGAAATGTCTCTCTCAGGCTCCAAATCTTTCCATTTCTGTTGGAATTTAAAGTGGGGAATAATTTCTTCAGAAAAGATTTCTGCCAATGACTGACATCCGTGTTAGGCATGGTTAATGTTTAATAAAATGCTGAACACACCATGCTGTATTTCAAACTCTTCAAAGATTGGATACAAGATGAATATCATGAGTGAGATTTCAGTTTCATAGAACGGGCTGGGTTGAAGGGGATCTTGAAGATCATCTGGTTCCATCCCCACTGCCATGGGCAGGGACATCTTCCACTAGACCAGCTTGGGCAGGACCTCATCCAACCTGGCTTCTTACCAACTGTTCATTGCCATTGCTCCAGAGACTGTGAGCTTCAAACCTGCTTTGTGATTTGGGGGGATTTTTACATGGATTCCCATCAGAGGAGAGGTGATGTTGGAGGAGATGAAGTCCCTCTTGGAAGCAGGAGGGGTCAAGAGGTCAAACACACGGAACAGAAACCCTGCACGTTCACAGAACCTCTTGGCCATTTGTTTACAGCCTTGGAAGGACTCAAGAACATCTGTACAGACCAAGATCAGAGCTCCTGGTGTCCCATCCCAGGGTATAGCAAGCACAGGGGAGTTGAAAAGGAGTATAAGAACAGGTCTTGGAGAAAATAGTTCTTCCCTGATACACCCTCCCATCATCTGGTTTGGTGACTTCACTGACTTTTAGGAACTTCCCTACTTGAGGATAGGACCTAAGGCACTGTAGACATGGCCCTTATGTTTAATAACAGAAAATCAGAGACACTAATTGCTGGCTGCATGCCACTAGCACAGCAGTCCTGTGGGAAGAAGTGGATATAAGTGGAAGGATGAGACACAGGAAAGGTGTCTTGCTCCTCCTTGTTCTCTGCTCTGGACAAAGACCTAATTAGTCTCTCATTTTGTCAGTTCATAACTTTCCATGCCAACTAGATCTATGTTATGAATAGTCAGACCATGTTTTTTTCTCCTTGAGCAGATGAAACTGATGTGGTTCCTCATCTCTTGCAAGGGGGAACAGGATTCTCAGTGAGCAACCCACAGTAATTCCTCTTGTCCTCCAAGAGGAAGGAGCACTGTGAGATTGTCACCATGACATATCCACCTCCCAGTGAAACAGCTTCCAGGAGTTGTTCTCAATAGTAGTTCTAAAGCCCTAGGAGAATCTCTGGGTTATTGGAGTTGATAACATCCCACCTACCCACTGAAAAAAAAATCTGAGACCAGCTCCTACCAGTGTTTTCTGTTCATTCCTCTGCATTGCAAACACTGGTTCTGCTTCTAGATTCCCATCATCATCATCTTTAAAGTCCATAGAAAAATGAAAGGGATCTCTTCAGCAAGGTCATTTTTCTACTGCAGAGCTGAAACAGCTGTGCTTAACAAAGATATAAGGGCTGAGACTTAGCCAGGATGATGGATGGTTATTAGACTCAATAATTCCCTGAAAGTAGCTGCATGATGCAATTCATGTCTAGCAATGGCAGTGCATTTACCAACAGTGATGGCAAGAGACTTAGACTCCAAATTTATCTGGGAAAAATTCTGTTGCCACAGATAAATTAATTCAGGTTATCAAAAGAAGGCAAAGGAAGAGAAGCAGACTATGAGCAACAGTCCTTCTTCCTCTATGTGTTCCCACAACACTGGAATGATGAAGGAAAGTATAATTAACAGCACATACAAAAGCAGAAAACCTGTACCCAGATCTTAACTTTTACCTATTTTAAAATTCAATTTTACTAGAATATGATCACCTCCAACTAAAGAGAAGTGTTTCCTTTTTGGACACTTACACAGGAATGTGCATAGACACATATAAGAATATGCATATACAGGCTTGCAGACAAGGAAAGGATATGATCCAGCTGTGGGAATATTTGTTTGTTTATTTGTGAAAAGACTTCAAAATCTTTTTCAGGGCTCCTCCAAAGCAGTCTGGGCTGTCAGGCAGTGCCCAGGCTTACACAGTGGGACTCCAGAAGAAAAGTGCTGCAGGGGCTGACAGGTTGTAGCTGCCACGGATTCACAGAGGGAAAAGCCCTTGGATCATTTATCTCTGAAGATGAAGTACCTTGTGTTCGCTGAACACAAAGGAATAGCAAGAGTATTATTATATTACCATGGTCTTAACCTGATTAATATTTGACTAAGCAAGAAAAAAGAGAAAAAAATAAAGCTTTTAGGAGTTCGAGGGTATTCGATGAAACCTTAGATTTATAGTCTCCCTCTTTTCATTTACCTGCTTTAATCTTCAAGTATAAAGAGACTACTCTGAAACAATTTAGGATGTTTTTTACGGGAAGATCACAGAATTGTTGAGTTCAGTGCAGAAAACACCTACTCCAACCCCATGAGCTAAATAGGACCAGCTAGAGCAGTTTGCTTAGCTGAGTGTTGAGTATCTCCAAGAAGGAGGCACACAAAACATCTGGACAAACTGTTCTACTGTCTGACTGCCCTCAAAATAAAATAAAAAGGAAAAACAAAATTTTTTAAAAAAAAAGTTTTCTTATGTTTAAATGAAATCATAGAATGATTTGGGTTGGAAGGGACCTTCAAGATCCAATCCCCTGTCATGGGCAGGGACACCTTCCACCAGGCCAGGTTGCTCCAGCTTCCAGGGATGGGGCAGCCACAGGATAACCTGTGCCAGGGTCTCACCACCCTCACAGTGAACAATCTGTTCCTAATATCCAATCCAAACCTGCCCTCCTTCAGCTTAATGCCCTTCCCCCTTGCCCTATCCATGCCCTTGTGAACATCTCAGCTGGGAAGGGACCTACAAGGATCATCAAGTCTGATGGTTTACCCGAGCCTGTAGAGGCTGTGCTCAGTGTGGAAGAGATGGAAAAGAGGACACTGAAGGAGAAGTAAGGCAGGCACTGTGCAGAGTGTCTGCAGGAACACAGTGAAGTAGCTGCCAGGGTTCAGGAGAGGACCAGGCATTGGCAGTGCTGGTGAAGCGCTGCTGGTGGTCAGTGTGTCAGTAAGATAAATTCAAATATTGGTAAAGTAACGAGCCTTACCCATTAAGGACTCCCTCCATGAGTAGTGGCAGCAGACATGAGCCTGCTACTGCCTGATGGCTTCAAGCACAGAAGTTTGTTTCCCCAGGATGGCTGCTTTTCTCACAAAGCCAGACGTGCTTTTGCCTCTTGACCTGTCTGTCTTGTCTCCAGCTCTGAGAAAAAACAGCCCACACTCAAATAAAGATCCAGTATTCCCTCTGAAAAACAAGGAGATAAATTCTCAAAATGGTGTGATGGAACTTTAAACTCTCGAAACACACGTACCATTTCCAGGACTGTGGGATTAAGTACTTTTGTATCATTCAGTTGGCTGAATGTTTTGTTGTTTCCTCCCCCCACCCCCCTTACCTTTTTAAATAAACCTTAATTTTTGTATGAATATACAATATTCCTCTAGATTGCCAGATTATCTCCAGGTAGCTGCACATCATAGACTCACACATTTTTTCTCATCAGCAGCTCAGCACTCAGACTGGTGTTTCAGGTCCCTGCCAAACTTGCCCCTCTTCAAGCTGAGAAAAAAGTCTCTGCCACTTAGCTATGGAGGATTCCTTTTTCTTCTGGGCACCTCTATGACTTTTTCTTTTCATCACAAGTTCAACACTTCCAAAAGAATCTGAAGTGCAATATATGGAACTAGGTGGGCAAAGCACAACGTCTCTTGCTGGGAATCTAAGCTGAAGTTTTTGTGCCAGAGGGTTTTTGCACAGAATCTGCTGCTGCTGCTGAAGCCTCCTGGGTTTGGTGACTGCAGATGCTGTGGATTTGGGGAAAGATCTGTGTTTGACACAGCTGAAAACAGGCTCTTCATGAAAACTAGATTCTCCAGGCATTGTTACCTGAATTTTAACACCAAAAGGTATGTTGTAAGTTTTTCCTGTGTGATAATTTTGGAGTTATTACTTCAGAGGAATATTGAGAAACAGTCCTGGGTTTGTGCCCATTTTCTTGATGTTGAATTAGAGAAAAAATGGAGAAAATTTCTCATCATCTCTTTTATGACCATCTTCCTAACTGTAGGGCCATCATCTGGTGTTTAACAATCACAAACAATTTTGAAGAGACTACCTGGCAGAAAAGCGTCCTGCATCCTTCCTATGGTTTTAATTAATAGACAGAGCTAAGAGACCTTGAGATCATTTATTCCTCTTTTCAGATGAATGAAAGCACTGACTGACACAACAATATTTGTCTTCTTTTGGATCCGTGGTTCAAAATGATAGCAAAATACATCAAAACACAATGTGAGGGTACGAGATATTCATTACTGCAATTACACATGGCAGCCACATTAATTAATCATCTCAGCATAGGTGGTGGAGAGGTGAGATTAGAAATTTAAACTGCCTAGGTCACAACAGTAACAAAGTCAGAATATCAGCCAAAAAGACTTGTGGGAAAGAGATAATATTTTAACTATCTCTATTTTGGAAACCTTCATCAATTGTGAAATGCCATAGGAGTTAAGAAAACATTTTATCTGCTAAAACTGATTGAGTGTTATTTCTCTGTACAGAGGAAATACTTGCCTGTTTCTATTTTTTGTTTCTTCAGAAAAATTTTGTCTCCAGAGACTATACCAGGATTCAAGCCCTCTTGAACCACTGCTACTAGCCATAAGCTTGAATATTTTGTTTTGTTCGTTAAGGAATAACCTTGTTATTTCGTCCCAGTTAGTTAAATTAACTTTGCTTTCTTCACTGTTCCCCAAGCCCAGCAGAAAACAAAGTAACTCATTTATTAGAGAAAAAGCATCAGAACTGGAAACTGGATTTTGCTGGGGTTTAGGAAGATATTTTCTTGCCTTTGCAAAAATGAATGGAAGAAAACTAATTTACCTACACCCTGCATTTTGGGTTCCAGAAACCTGAGTTTATGAACAGTTCAGGAATGTTTGCCTTCAGCACAGACCTAGGATGAGCAACCCAACCTGCCACAGTTTGATTCCTTTTTGCTGTGACCATCCATCACCCCTTCACACCTCAAAAGTTTGGAATTTTTTGACCTGTGTTTTTGGAAGATGTGAACAATTGGGTTTCATTTTCTGGGTACACATATATATGGCTTTTAAGGACTTAGTAAAGGAAGGAGGAGCAACAGGGCTTGTGGAAATTTTGTCCTCCTGTGCCTTCCAAACCCCTGCTTTTCTTACAGAGTAGCAGAATCATTAAGGCTGGCAAAGACCTCTAAGATCATCGAGTCCAGCTGTTAACCCAGCACTGCCAGGTCCCCCACTAAACCCTGTCCCCAAGTGACACTTGCAAGGATGATGCTTCCACCACTTCCCTGGGCAGTTTGTTCAACTGACTGACCAGCCTTTCAATGAAGAAATTTTCCCTAAAATCCAATCTAAACCTCCCCTGGTACAACATGAGGCCATTTCCTCTCGTCCTGTCACTTGTTCCTTGGGGGAAAAGACTGACCCCCACCTGGCTACAACCTCCTTTCAGGGAATTGCAGAGATCAATAAAGTCTCCCCTGAGCCTCCTTTTGTCCAGGCTGAGCTCCCTCAGATGCTCCTCATCACTCTCATGCTCCAGACCCTTCCCCAGCTCCGTTGTCCTTCTCTGGACACATAAGGTGTCTTTCTACACCTCCTCTCCTTCCCCCCTGCCAAACAAGGGTGCCTGTCCCCACACACCACCTGGGACATCACCACAGCTCTGCTGTCTCTTCTACTGGGGAAAAAGGGTTCCTGATACTGGTGAGAGAGGGATCAGATCTTTGGAAATTCCTCAGGATAAATCCAAATCACTTGTTCCTTTGGTGAGTGGCAAGTCCAACTCTCCAGAGCTTTCCATCACAAACATCCATCCTGTTGCCCAGTGCTCCTCTTCTCCCATATTATGAACAGCTCAGCTCCCAACCCTGATGAGTTCTGGCTCCTGCTAAGAAGTCTTGTGTCATCTTTAATGCCACTAATGGCATAGAAAGACACTTTAAACCACTATCAAAACTAATAAGCAACCACCCACAGTTGTTAAAGACTACAGAGGGGATGTCATGATGAGCCCTGCCACATTTCCCAACCCTGGAAAGGAAGGGACTGGTTGGCAAGGCATTTTGTAGGGGGTCAGTAAGCCAAGTAAGTGCAGGCAAAGAGGATTCCTTGAGCTGGAGACAGGTCTGGAGCCTTCAGGAGGAGAATAGAACTGTCAAAGGGAGGGTGGATCATGGAAACCCCATTTCCAACAACCACTCATCTCTGTCTGCCTCCTGCATCTCCTGGGGCTCTGCTTGCCTCAGCTTTAAAGCTGAGATTTATGCAACCTTAAGAGAGCAGAAAAATAGTCAAGAATGAGCTACTTCAGTTTGTACCTTTTGCTGTTGGGGGAGCAGGGGGGTAGGGGGGAATTGGAGGTGGCAATATTCTTATTTTGATTAAAACAAACAAAAAAATCCAAATATGAATGTAGAAAATAATTATAAAGTAATATGTTCTACCTCTCTTCTTGAAGATGCTGGAAGACTATTTTTCTAAATGAAGGAAAAGCTGCAGAGATCATTTTTGTCAGGAAATGCAGCTCTAATGAATGCCAGCACAAAGAGTTGCTGAGTTTCTCCTGCTCTCCCTCCTGAAACATTTCACCTGCTCATCTAATGGCTTTTTGGAGCAACAGGGCTGACTTGTCCTTGTCACAGAGTGACAAAGGTTTATCCTCCCTTCACCTTACAGGAGGCTCAGTTCTCCTCTCCAGATCAAGTCCCCATGTCACATCAAGCCCAAATTTGCTGGAACACAGAAGGCCATCAGGGAAAACTATCAGTAACCCCTGGGACCAACAACAGCTTGGATTTAGATTTAGCTGTATTTTCTAGGAAAAAGAGCTCAAATTTCCTAAAGCAAAAGATTCATAATAGCACAACTACCAAGGAGTTGCACAGTAAGGAGACATCCTGATGAGTGAAATTGCCCTACCTCCAAAGGGATTAATTTTAGGTAGTCCCAATACCACGTGAAAAGACAAAAGGGGGTAAGAGACAGGAATGCAATACCCAGGCACCCACAGACACAAATCTTACCCCCAAAAGTCAATGTGTAAATTGAATCTCTCAATGTGTGCAGGGTCATGATGTGAGCTGAAAAGTGGGAATGTGAGGATGAGTTTGATTTTCTTTTCTTTTTCTTTAAGAAGTGTTTTGTGCTGCAAGCACAAAAGAGAGTGCAGAGACTCTGACTATGCCACAGGCTGGACTGGCAAGAATTTAACTGATGGGACAGAAATTTCAAACAGTTTTGGGCTCATTTGGCTATGGTTGGAGGAGAATGCACACACGTAGTTCTCAATGGTTTTTTGTTAGGGTTCAAAGAAAAAAGACACTGAACATTTTGTTTCCTGCACTAACAATTTTTCTTTTGCTACTCCCTAAAAGTAAGCAGACTCCTGTGATTCTGTCTGGGAGCTATCCAGAGGGATTGTGCCCCAGGAATTGACTCCTGAGACAACATCTAACCCTTTCAGTAGGAATTTCATATGAATAACCTGTCTCAGTGAAGAGCTTGTTTTCTAGTTTCTTTCAGTGGTAAGGCTGGGACAGGGGTTCACATTCTCCTAAGGTAATATTCTTAAAATCCTCTATAAAACACCAAATTCTCACGAGACACCTGATCACCTTGGCCTGAAAAAGTCAGAATTTAGTTGTCTCTTTCAAGCAGTTTTATTCCTAATCATACTTAATCTAAATTTCCTCCCCCTATAAATCCAAAGTCATAAAAACCCTCTCGCTTTCCCTAATTTCCTATGGTTGGTTTGGATAAAGGCAATTTAACAAAACACTCGGTGCCTGTGTATTTACATATAGCTTACCATAATGAGCCACTAATCTTATTGGAGGCCTCCAAGCACTATTGAAATATAGATTGTTATTAATAATGATAGCACTTACATGTTAGTGGTGCTGAAATGCCAATCCTTCCCTCCCTGCTTGCAAATGTAGCAGCAGGGTATGTTAGCTGAATTTCAAATGAGTATGCCAGGAAAACAACATCAACCACGGCAGAAACTCCCTGCTTTACTGAACATGTTCCTCCTTGGAGTGAATTCTTGTGGTGCAGATTCCTCAACTAAATAAAAATAAGGAAGATATTACATGTGGGAAACTTCAGACTGGGGTTTCAGCTCAACTGAGCTGACATAAGTCAGGCAAGTGAGACTCCACCAAGCCTGATAAATCAGAGAATAACTTTGGAGCCTCATTATTTTGGCTGATAACCGATGGAAAGGCTGTTCCTGAAGGTCCTTGATCCCAAGAGTCAGAATATGCAGCTTAGCTGGGAAAGCTGCCATGACTCCCTTCCCAAAGCTGTCCAGCTCTGCTGGCCACAAAGATGCCACTCTTCAGGTTTTCCATCTTTACAGTATGTTTGGAACATTTCTTCCACAATAATTTTCCACCTGTAAACAGCATTTTATGGAAACGGAGACATAGTACAGAAACATGTTGATTTTGGTGAAATAAATGACAGGAAACTTGGATTGTTTTGACTTCCACATTTCACTCTGGCATTGAAATGCTTTGTTTTGGTAAGAGCAGAGAGGGTTTGTTTTGACTTTCTTGCTCTGTTTTATTTCACCCTAATTTTATATTATGAGCCTTCCAATACTGTGGTTATATATTTGCCTGTTATAGAAACAGTTCCTTCAGCCATCTGAAAATACGCTGAGATGAAAGAAAATGAGTATATTTCATCTTTTCCCTGAGTAGTATTGATTACTTCACAGCATAATGTTTGTACAATCACTGATGTTTTGGATGGCTTTTATTTTTTTTTCTCATTTCACTAAAGTTCCATTTTGCCACAAAAGCAATTTTCAAAATGGCAGCTTTTCCCTCAAACGAGAACATTTATTTACCATCAAAACTAATGTGTTAACCAACAGTGTTGAATCACATGAAGCTGCCAGGACAATTAATTTGCCCATTGCCTGGCCACGGCTGCCCTTTTTCCTGCTGGTTTTCTGGCCCTTTTTGTACAGTCCTTGCACTGGAATAAGCTTTCTGGCCTCCTGACTGGGGAAATAAGGTCCTATTTCAGGTAGAATGGTCTAGTGGAAGGTGTCCCTGCCCATGGGAGGGGGTTGGAACTAGAGGATCTTTTAGGTCCCTTCCCACCCAAACCACTCTGGGATTCCAGGATTCTCTCCAGTGTTCACAAAGGGCAGTTTGTGACTCCTGGATCAATGCAATGGAAAACCATGGCAGCAATCAGGTGAATTTTCATGTTAATCCTTGCAAGAGTGTGCAGGAAATCTCAGAATATCTCCGGAGAGTTGAGCACCTCGGTTCTGAACAGCATCCCTTCGAGGTTAATGGATGGTGGCAGTGTATCCCCACCCATTTTACCCCCAGAGTGCCACCTCACATTAGCTTCTGACCCAAAGAAATCCCAGTAATTAGAGCTAGGGAGCAGTCAGTGCAGTGGGAACGGGATCTTTGCTGAAGATTTGCCCTTGGTACCTGATTCCTGGAAGTCAGGAGAGGCAGTCTAAGTCTGCACCTGGAAGTCTAATAACTAAAATACTAAGCTCAAAGCCAGGTCTCTGTATAACCCTGTCCCATGTTATATCCCATGTGAACACAGTCCTGGGAACCCCCCTACCACTGTCCCAGTGCAAAAATAAACCCCTCTCCTATTCTGCAGAGCCCACCTGGTGCTTTTTAATGCTTCAGGCTGTGATTTCAGGCTGCTCCGGTATCTGATATTTCCTTTCAGATTTATAACCATTTCCCTCCACTTAAGTCTCAATATTCCTCATGCCCACCATGCACGAAAACTCTGATGTTTTATTCAGGGGCTGTTTTTTTCTGGCCACACTTCTGCCAAATTAAATACCAGCAGCATAACGATGCTGTTGCACGGCTTCAGTTTTAATTCTCTGACAAGGTTTCTATTGCTCCAGATTTTGACTAACTTATTTCTCGATGCTTTCCTCGTTCTCACTTCTATTTCCACCTCTGTACTGCTGTTATCTGTTATTACCAGGTTGCCACAGTAACTGCATTCCTCAACACTCCTTATTTGTTCCACACCAATTGTTATACGGACTGTGTTTGTTCCCCATCGTTGCCAAAGATCTTGGTCCTTTTTTTTGTCGTGTGTTGAAACTTCGCCCTTATCTTCTCCCCTTTGTCAGTGGCTTGGAAGCTTTTGGGGGAAGAAAGAAGAGAGGTGCCTCCCCCTCCAAGACCCCGTGTTCCCAGTTCTCATTGAAAATACCGCTGTTTTCTCAGGCATTTGGCTCTTACACATCACCCTCTGCACATCAGCAAGGTTTCCACCTCTCTGACCACCCAAGGACCAGGGATGCTCCCTGATCAGCCTGGTGCTCTCCACAAAGCTGCCCTGAGCCTGAGCTACAGCAAACTGGCCACAGCAGCATCTCTTTCTGGTCTGCAGCAACTGGGCAATCCCAAATCCCGCTCCACACCAATGCACCCTTCCCGAAATTGTTAATGCGCTCCTGCATGCTCGGCAAGGGGACCTCCTTCTCTCTCTGTCTCTCAATCTCTGTGTTTTGCTGCCCTCTCCTGCTCAGCCAGGAAACATCCCAAACCTCTCAAACCGGGGGCTGCAGATTCACCCTGGTAATTATAGGGTCCCTCGTATGTATGGCATGTCTTGCCAGAGCAGAGCATCCCTACTGGGAGCAAAGTGGGAGAGGCAGCAAGCAGGTACAGAGTATTACTGGAGACCAGGATTAACACTTTCCAAGTTCTGGGGGGGAAAAAACAGCCGTGGAGCACATTTCTGCAGCAGAAACAGTAATGCAATGCTTCTACAGCTTGACCCAGGCTCTAAAGGGGGTATTTTCCAATGTCCATATTGCCCTTAGGGTAATAAGGATGCTTCTCTCCCCTTTTTGCCCATCTTGCCCTTTCTCCTTCATCCTCAGGAGCTCAGGGTGAGGTGATGAGAGGAGGACAGAGAAGTGCCAGCAATGCAGCCACCACTGTAGTGGAGCCTCTGAGCTCACACTTTGGGGCTCCCAACTGGCCCCCCAATATTCTCCATCCCATCAGTAATAGCAGCAGCAGCCAGGTCAGTGACTGTGACCACATAAAACAGCAAAGGGCAGTGATCCCCCCACCCTTCATGCAGCCTGGGAAGCACCTCACTGCCAATTTATCTGTCTCAGCAATGTTATTGCCCAAAAAAACGGGGCTTATTCTCCATTTCAGGCATCACTGGAGTGATTTCATGGTTCTTTTACTGATCTGTTGATTAATGACCTCGCTGTGCTGCAGAACAAAACCTTCTCGTGGCTGAAACAGAAACCCATCACAAACGTCATGAATTTCTGTGGTGCTGCCCAGGCGTCAGGAATGGAGCTTCTTTCTCCTGTTAAAATCTACCAGAGGCAAGAGGAGATTGGGGCTGATTTTAGTGCTTTCATTCACTTTATTCCTGACTCACTCCTTTTGATCAGGTGCTGGGACATCCCATGGTAATGTAGTCAACTAAACCATAGAATAACTGAATCATAGAATACTTTGGGTTAGGAGGGGCCTTTAAGGGTCACCTGGTCCAAACCTCCTGACATGATCAGGGACATCATTAACTAGATCAAGTTGATCAGAGCTCTGCCCAACCTGCCCTTGAAAGTTTCCAGGGATGGGGCAGCCACCACCTCTCTTCTCTTCCTTCACTGCTCTCAACTAACAGTTGTGCATGTTACTGGATCCGTGGCTTGCTTCAGACATCAAGCTGCTTTCCTAAAAAATAGATTGGCCAAAATTTATACATGGCTGCATGAGTTTTACATTCACAACTTCCTTGTATTCATCATAATTGTTTTCTTTATGAAGACATGGTAAAAATGACAAGAAAGGTATCATTGACAGCAAAAGATACACTTTAATTACAAGAACAATTTAATTACAGGAAGTCTGGAAAGGGACTTTTCATAAGGTTTTGCAGTGACAGGACAAGGGGTGCCCTTAAAGTCAAGGAGAGTAGGTTTAGATTAGATATTAGGAATAAATTCTTTACTGTGAGGGCAGTGAGAAACTGGCACAACGGACCAGAGAAGTCATGGATGCTCCATCCCTGGAGGTTTTCAAGATGAGGCTGGATGGGGCTCTGAATAACCTGGTTTAGTGGAAGGTGTCCCTGCCCATGGCAGAGGGGTTGGAATGAGATGATCTTTAATGTCCTTTCCAACCCAAGCCATTCTATGATACTCTGAATATAATTTCTGCGTGACCAACACAACCATCAGGTGATGTTTGTTCCACACAAGAGAGGAGAGACTAAGGCCAGGGTGGTTCTATAGATGCTGCACAAACATGGACATGGGCATAAATGGGACAATAAAAAAGCCATGGATAAAAAAAAGCTGAAAGAACATGGAACTTGGCAAGTCAAGTTACACAATATTTATTGGGTTTTGATAGGAGAATTTATTGAGCAAGAAAAAATTACACCAGACAATAGAGGATGAAAATAAGCACATTGTAAGAGCTGGCTTAAAACTCTATCCAATCATAAGTGGAGGAATATAAAGCAAGAAGAGGGATATATCCAAGACAGGGACGGTGGACCTGTTGCCCACATGGTCAGGAAAGTGCTGCAGGTGAACTGAAGCAGTTGGGATCTCAGAGGATGTTGCAGAACCTGTCACCAGGCTGCAAGCAGGGAAACACTGACTTCTCTGAACAGCCAAGTTACCCCAAACCTTTCCCAAGAATGTAATTCCTTATAATGATGTCAAGATCTGGAGCTAAGGAACTCCAGGAAAAAGAAAAAAAAAAAAACTGGCATCAGGCAGAAATGGCTGAGAAACCTACCCCAAAAGACAGTTTTATTTTAAATTCAGATGCTAATATTTACACTGAAATGTTGAGCCACAGGAGGATGGAATCAACTGAGCCTGTAAAAGCAAAATAGGCCACATTATTAGACAGCACTTTTAAAATCAGTTTTGATGTTCACTTAATTATATCCCCTTGGCTGAGTCAGAACAACAGAATCTTGCCTTATTATTACCATTTCACATGGTTTTGAAGGTCTTTGATGGGGTTCGGTGGGTGATATTAATGGGACCTGTCAAACAATAGGATAATCTTCATCTCAGGGAAAAAGTTATTTTTCCCAAAGGCACGTTTTTTGATAAATGGCTCTTTCATGTAGACACAAGGCATTGAGTCGTGTTCAAAATATAATGTCTTATGTGATTAACACAGAGTTAACATGGGAAAGGTATAATGTACTTAAGAAAAATCTCATTATTCCCAAGAAGGAAAAGAAAGATGGGGTAGAAAGAGTAATATTTACTGCCAGCTCTACAGCAACTACATCCACACATGGTTTAATTATTTGAATTCCACTGCCCTCCAGTAAGGGGGAGGTCCAGGGAACTTAGGACAATACATCATCTGGAGTTGCCTAACAGTACAACTCTATTGGAAGAAAATTCCTTGATAAGTTTATCAAAACTATTACCAGAATGAGTAATTTCTTCCAACACAGTTAGAACTTGAGTGTAAAATCAATCAAATCAGTGAAAGCAGAAAGGTGTGCTTGTCAAAGCAGTATTACCAGCAAGGAAGCATATTACAGTAAAAGTGCAGAAAACTGCACTTCTTTTGCTCAGAAAAGCTGTAATTTGGCAAAGAACTTCAGCATGTGCCTAAATTATGAAGTATATTACACACGATGGAAATCAAGCAGTGAGGTTGTTACTCCCCAGAATGGTGCAACTGAACTTCCTCCATTTGGCAATTAACAGAGCATGGGAAAAATACTTGAGAAATCCAAGAATAAATATATCCAGAGAAGTAGTAGCACAAGTCTGATTGGTACAAGACTTTTGGCTATGATGTCCGAACTCACAGAGCTTGTACAACTACACCTATTACTGATTCACCTGTGATTGAACATACTACAGTTCTGCCAATAAAACCAGAGTGCCTCAGGCCTTTTTGGAAACCCATTCTACACAAGAAACATGAAAATCCTGACTTCTGTTATTTATGATTTAAAGCAGAATCTCTAGAGCTTTGTCAAGGCTGAGAAACGTGCACACTTCAGGGTATGTGGCAACCTCCAGCTAATAGAGGGCAGGAGGAACAACATCTCCACATTGTCAGATTGTCCCCTGACAGCAGGACTACCTGGAACATCTCAAGGTGTGTGCTGTGGGCTCTTGCAAAGGACAGTTACCTGACTCTGTCTGTAATTCCTCTGTCTCTGGCCACCAGGGACATCTCCATGAGGATCTCAAAGGATTTTGGTAATAGAACATCTCTGGAATCTTCCCCAGCTAAATGCAGCCCACCCGGAGGCTTAAGTGTCTCTGTGTAAGGCATGTCCAACCTGTGCAAGGTATGTCTAACTTGAAAGGAGCTTGTAGCAAGGTGAGGGTCAGCCTCTTCTCACAGGCAACCAGCAAAAGGACAAGAGAACATCTCCTCAAGCCACAGCAGGGGAGGTTCAGGTTGGACATCAGGAAGAATTTCTTCACTGAAAGGTCGGTTAAGCATTAGAAGGAGCTGTCCAGGTTGGTGGTGGAGTCACCATCCCTGGAGGTGTTCAGGAAACAACTAGACATGCTGTGGTTTAGTTGACATGGGGGTGGTCAGTCAAAGGCTGGACAAAATGATCCTGGAGGTCTTTTCCAACCTGACTGAGTCCGTGAGTCTGTGATTCTATGTCTGCTTTCAGGTTAAACCCAAAGGGTGACAGGAAATGTAGCTGCACACTGGGAACTGCAACTAGAACTGGAAATGTGGGCAGGACAACATAATGGGGAGATGTTCAAAGACAAGTGAAGAAAGGAGATTTGGTAGATATAATGTCATCCTTTATCTTTTCAAGTCAGTCCTGGAGCAGCCTTGTGACTCTGAAGAATGCTAAGCAGAGAGCTCTGGACTCAGGTCTCACAGGTCATGTCCCTACCATGATATTACTTAGTTTTCCAGTCACCTCCGGGGCCCTAATTCCTGATTATCTTCAGACACATAAACATCAGCTCAATCCCAGGCTATTTTGCAACAAATCAGTTTTGTAGAAAACAAGCCCTGCTTTGTCATGAAGAGTTCTAACCTAAAACTCTTGCCCAGTGAGCAATGTGGATGAGGTTTCATAAGGTTCATCTCTCCTTGCCTTCCAGTGTGTTCAAACAGGGTCCCAGCTGGTTTTGCATCTCCACAGCACGTAGGTCTGATCTGTAGGAGGTCACTATGGAGAAATAGTGGGGAGAACCAATGAGGGGAGTAGGGAAAGGGATGAAAGAATGATTGAGAAAACGCAGAAGATGATGTGATGAAAACCCCAGACATTGTAAGTTCTCTGTGTTGATCATATTCCTACTCAGCAGCGTTTCCCACTGCAAAGCAGCCAGTTCCCAGTTACAACTCAGCACTGCAGTCCCTTTCCCCAGAGTGCTGACCTCCTATCTCACCTGCAGGGATGATGGCCAAACACAGCAAAGTCAAACTCTGCAGGGCCAAAATTTCTCCTGGAATGGTTACAGCTCTGGTACGCTCCTGTCTGTCCCAGTAGAGCTGCATGGAGCTTTGACAGAGGAAATCTGGGCCCAGTCCTCGAGAGTTCGTGAACCTTTCAGTAAAACTGGCCCCTGTTCCAAAAAATCCTGGGCTGACATCCAAGACAAACTCTAGCTCCAAGAACACCCTGCCTTGCCAATAGCTCTTCTGCATCCATCCACCCAGCTCACACCAAGAAATGCTCGGTGCTCTTTTCATCTTTAATTGCACACCCAGAAGTGGTGAGGGATCTTGCTAGCAGAACAAGTGAGAACAGAGAGGCCAGGTGGCTGCTAAAAGCAGCTCCAAGGATCCTTTCTGCTCTCTAGTAGCTCGTTTAACAAGTGGGTATTAGTTCACACAAAATTACAGCTGCATTCCTGTGGAATTATACACTCCATCCACATCTGTTCTTGCACTGAGTATCGAGGAAGAGGGAAGGAGATGCTATTAGACTTTTCCTCTCATTCTGCAAGCATTTGAGCACTTGGTTTTATGCATCTGTTAACCTACTCTGGGAAAATGACTTTCAAATACATGGCATGAACCCAGCGATCTGCAAATAGAGAAAGGGATTTGATGGTGTGTGCCCTTGCAGATAATAGCTTACTATGGGCATTGTTAGGACAGGCCTGGCCAGCCCACAGCTGCCAGGCTTCATTTGCTGCCCACACAGCCCAGAAAAGGCCCTCATGTACATCCCTGGTCCTGCAGCAGTGCTGATCTTCCAGGACCTCTCTGGGTGTCTGAGCCCTCAGTCATTGTAGGAGGGACAACCCAAACTCTTCAGGTGGCTGGTTGGGACTCTGTTGTGCAGCCCAGCCAATGCCACTCCGATGTCATCAAGTCATGGAATACCCTGAGTTGGAAGGGACCCACAAGGATCATCCAAGTCCAACTCCTGACCCTGCACAGAACAGCCCCAACAATCCCACAGTGTGCCTGAGAGCATTGTTTAAAACCCCTCCTGAGCTCTGGCAGGATTGGGGTGGTGTTCACTTCAGTGTCACTCTGCTGTGCCCAGTCCAGCCTGTGGACCACATCTTGGAGCACTTCCAGCTCTCCAGATATGTGTGGGAAATATCCACATTTTTCAATTCTCAGCCATGTGGAGAGCTTGGCATGCTGCAGGTAAGAGCAGGGATGTTTCTGCCCTGGAACGACAGTGTTCTTCCAGCTCCTTTTTTCAGGAAGAGGTGAGATATGCGCAGGAGACTTAGACACTCATCTTGCAACAGCATAAGGCAGAGTGCTCTCTGCCAGGGTTTGAACTCCTTTCAGCCACAGGGCGCACAGCAAGCAGCTTGAGGGGTTTACAAAGCACTGGTACATCAAAGAAACCACGGTGTGGATTTTTTTAGGCTTAGTCAGACAGGGTTGGACAGGGCTAGACAAGCAGGCTGCTGTCTTTTGCACTGCATTCCTGGCTATTGCATGTTCAATGAGCAGTGAAACTCTGCCTCTGATAGATGTACTGAGTGGGAATGATAGCAGTGGAACAGCTTAGCGCCACATCACTATATAACTTGTACCACTGACATTGATTTTCTTTTCAATCAAGAAAAAACAGGGGGAAACTCTGCTTCTACCACTGCCACCTCCAGGAATTTGCAATCACCCATGCAGAGAAGCCTGTTATCATGGCTTTGCAAATTATAAAGGGAGCAAAAATCCTGCTGCTCGTTTGACAAGCAGTGCCAGCCCTCTGAGGAGCGGGTTCAGGTCTTCCTGCCACCTCCCATTCCCTCTAGGGCTCTGAGAAGGCTGTTTGATCTCTCTGTGTCCTTCAGATCTGCCTCTAAAAATCCAACTAATCCTGCTGACCCAGAGGGCTGTTGTAAGGAGAAAGGTCCCCACTTATCTCTGGTCCCACACAGAAGGAACCAAGAGAGAGCATAAGGAGAGGAGCAGGGGTTTATGTTCTGCTCTGCTGCTTAATTGAATAAGCTGCTATTTGCAAGTAATTGGGGAAAAACACTTAAGTGTCTGTTAGTGGGGTGAAAGAGGAGAATTCTTCTAATTTACATCTCATTGGCGCTGAGATAAACATGCTTTTCTCTTTCTTATCGAATTACTGTGAATGGTGGCCAAACTGTGCAACACCAACCTCCTGGGTTCGGGTAGACAGCATTTGTGCTTAGCACTGGTAGGACAAATTATTAATGAGACCTTTCTTAATGGTGATGCCTTTTAGCTACTGCTGTCATCTAATGACTAAACTAATGGGTAGTTAAAGCCTGGAAGTTTCACCTGCTTGTCTCATGGAAAAAAACTTTTCTCCCTTCCAGTCCAACTTACAAACTCCAGTTTTGCTGCAGATTTACCCAGCAGTGGAACTGGCAGAGGTTTAAGCCTGTTTACAGCCAAGATAGTGGAGTGCCCAGGGCTCACTGAGCTCTCCTGCACATCAGCAGGCTGCACATCAGGATCTCCTCTTGAGCAGGGACATCTCTCAAGGTTACTCCTTGAGGCCGAGAGAATCTTTATTGTGTCAGACACTTGATAAATGAACTTGAAATAAGAGCACTGAAACTTTGACATCTTAGCTAAGTGATATAAAGGATTGATTGTGCACATATAATCCTTTAGATAGAAAGCACAGACCAAGTGTGGAACTAAGCCTGGATCCAGACACACTTAAACTCCCCTCTGAGAAGGAGTTTAGAATGCAAGAGTGTCCTTTCTAAACCTCATGACTCAATGGGAGAGCCTCCCTGATAGTTTTGTGTACCCCTGCCCTCTATGCAGTGATTAATCAAGTGCACCTCGCTATCAAATCTTGTTAAACCAGTGACACATTGATTACCAAACTTTGTTAAATTGGATTTATACCAATAAACACGTTGCTACTTCTCTGTTACAAGTGAAGGGCATCAGTCCACCTGTGATAATCCAATCTGCCCAAGCCTACGTTGGAGGTTGTCAGACCCACTGTAGCCCAGACTCAAAACACACACAGATTACAGAAAGCCAAGCTCAAACACCTCCCCACAGGCTGCATTTGCCTTCACATACTCCTCAACCCATGTCATCTGTATGCCAGCACTCATGTGTGCAACTCAAACACTTTGGGGTTGGATTCACACACATGCTGCTACAGGAGCAGATCTTTGATGACTGCATATGGTTTTGGATGAGGATTCATCAAATCCAAGCTGGAATTAAAAAAAAACTTAGAACCTTCCCAATCACCTGACATCACAGACTGATGAATCCTGAGATTGGATTTAGGATATCCACATGTAGGTGCTGACCTGTACCTGTGTAATAGTGTTTGAGCTCCCATAAAAATGAGTGCAGACTATGGGCAGCACTCAGGTGCTTAGACAGACATCTCCAATGTCATTTTAAATACCTTGGGCAATCCTATCTGACTCTAATTACAGCTTCAGCCAGGCACAGCTCTCCTGTATGGCCTCTGTTCTCCCTACCACCCCATTCAAACAGTTTGGGCACCATGGGCTATGTCAAATTGCACAAGAAGTTCACAAAATCAAGTCCTTTCCCTGGTGAGCCGTGTCAGCTGAGCCTGGAGAATGATTCACTCTAACACAGATGCCTTTGAGCTATTGATCCAGGGAGAAGTCAGTCACTCATAAGTCCTGTGCTATTTCTGTCTGGCCCATAGAGATCTCTGGATGCCATCAGGCATGTCAGATAGCACTGGGCACCTTCATTTGGCAAATGAATCCCACCTTTGTGCACTAGTGAAAAACAACTTAAAATGCTTCCAAAAAGAAATCATACCCAGTGTTGATGTAAATGATCTCGTGAGGTATAACACAGCTGGTAAACAAATCCTTTCTTTTGGGTCAGTTTTTCTTTCTTTTTCCTGAGCAAAATTTCCAACCTGACATTTTAAGCCTGCGAGCCTGCATTAAATAGTAGCATCTCACTTAACTAATTTTACACTTATATTGCCTCTCTCGCCTTTGCTGCATGGGATGCTCACTGTGTTCCTTGCCAGTAAGCCATCCAGAGAAGCAGAACCACATTAATGATCATGAAAAAACCAAAAGCCAGTCAGTAATAACCTCAGTGGTAATTTCATGATGAGAAATTCACTCCTGTCTTTATTTGTGCCTGGGAGCTCTCGTTGTTCTTATTATGAATCCTCGGGCAGGAAAAGTGGATGTGATTTCTAATTTAAATAGAGTTTGTATAACCCTCGAAAAATGAATCTTCATGAAATGATAAAGCAGGGCTCTAATATTGTGTTCTGAAGGGCACCACATGTTCTGAATAATGTTGTAGGTGCATAATTGAACAACAGAGGCACGAGGCCATTGCCCTTCACAGGACAGAAATGGGACCCCCTGGACGTGCCTCACAGATTTTATGTAGCTACATGAAAACAGTGGATAGAGGATCTGTGCTTCTGGAGCAGAAACACAGGGAGTGTTCCCTGAGGCATTCCAAGGGGCCATCATGGCAATGAGCTCCTGACCTACAAAGGATTGAAGGGATGCCAATGGCACTGATCACAGAATCTTAAAATATAGAATTATAGAATGGTTTGGGTTGGAAGGGACCATAAATACCATTCAGTTCCAAATCCCTGCCAAGGGCAGGGAGACCTTCCACTAGACCAGGCTGCTCACAGCCTCACCCAGCCTGGCCTGGAATGCTGCCAGGGATGTCTGAGCTGGAAGGGACCAGAAGGATCATCAAATCCAACTCAATATTTGGTGGGACGTGCTGTAGTGTGGATCATCCCTCTTCCTGAACATCTGAAATAGAGAACAACACCCATAAACCTAGAAACTTTTGCCAAAGTTGTAGCATGGACAGTTAGACATAAGACTCTTTACTTAATGGATAAGTGGAGTTTGCTTAATTGTTTCAAGCTACCAAAAGACATTTCTTTCTCTGACATGACATATCAAACCCTGCTACAGAGCTCATGTGGATACACACATTGGTACCCTTTGTTCAATAACTATGGAAGGACATTTTGGGGAAGGTTTTAAGGAACTGATCACAGAGATGAGGCTGATTTGGTTCTTGCAGAGAAAACTGTAGGCATTAATGAGTTATTTCATAAAGCACAGAAAAAAATACAATAAGATGGGTTGCCAGTCAATACACCATTTCCTCTTCAACCTTGCCTCTAGCATTCAAATAGAATTATCACCCAAAGGACCAGTGTAGCTTCATTTAAAAATTAAAACAAACCCTCTACTGTATTTTCAACAGCAAAAAATATGCTTAAAACACCGTCCTTCTGATCCTGTGGCAGCTCTGACATGACAGAAGTAACTGCAGAGCAAGACAGTGATGGAGGGTCAGGACCCTGAAGGTGGAGGGTTTGAGAACTACCCCTGGGATCCAGAAGGGTGAGCAGGTCTCCAGCATATGGCTGAAATAATTGCTCTCACTTCCTTGCTTCACAGAGCAGTTCAGAATACCCAGCATGGCCTCCTAACACAGCAGGGGAGAAGCCAGAGCATAAAAACCATCTTTTTCTTTTATCTCAGAAAATAAGAACACATGATTTGCACAGTCAGCATCAAATGGGCATCAGTGACATGAAAACCAGGTCGTTGCCAGACCCATCTGTGTGCTGTGCTGGAGGTTAAGGTGAACTTGAGGGAGTGCTGGCTGGTGGGCATGAAAAAAACCCAGCTTGAAATCGAAGGTCTGATATTGTTGAATTTCTCTGTCCTGGGAAAAACCCAGTTCCTGGCAGGAAGAAGTTTTCTAATGGGGTGGCATGTGAATTAACCCCTTCCTCTGGAAATAATTTTGTCTTATAAGTGAAAGATTATCAATTCCATGGCTGGAGTGATGCCAAAATCTGCTTTAATGACAGGTAAAAAATTATCAGAAAAATAAAAGTCTTATCTCTGTCATACACAGAGGGAAATTGTGGCAAGGAAAGGGACAATGGGAAGCTCAGTGGGGCAGGACCTGGAGCTCAGAGTTTTGTGGTTGGCAGCTTTTCTGAGTGCCTGTGCATCTTTTGTGGGTCAGCAGCTCAGGTATATACTAAATTTTTGAGCGAAAAGAAGAAAAGCAGTTAAGAATTTTTCATCAAAATGGCTCAAAGAGCAGACAGAGCCCAGAGGTCTGAGCTTTCAAATCTGAAAAACTAAAAATGCCATCTAGAAAAGTGCAACCTTTGGAGGTGACACCTCTAGCACTTGTCCACATTCATTTGCTTTAAAATGGTATTTTTATGGGATCCTAGTATGTTTTTCACTGACTGAGGTGGGCACCAGAGAGGAGAGGAAGAAGAAAGGGGAAATCTTGACTGTGAGGCCCTGGCAAAGGTTGCCCAGGGAAGTTGTGGATGCCCAATACCTGGAAGTGTTCAAGCCCAGGTTGGATGGGGCTTGGAGCAACCTGGGATAGTGGAAGATGTCCCGGCCCATGGCACGGGGTCTGAACAAGATCACCTTGAAGGCCCCTTCCAACTCAAGGCTTTCCATGATTCCCATGAGACAGTACAGACCTACTCCACATTAAGACAGTGTTTTCCTCCCTGCAGAGAGATCCAGCTCCCACGGTTTTGGTATCTCCATCCTTCCAGCCCAATGCTCAGAATTGCCCAAGCTCTGTTGATAGCAATGCCAAGACAACCTGAAAGAGATGGAGATGCTCACATTACAGAGCCAGACCAACTTTACACTATGAGAGGTTGATCTGGAAGCCTCCCACTATTCAACTCCAAAACAGCATGCCAAACTCCTTCCCTTACATGGCAAAAATAACAGTCACAGAATAGCAGAATACCCTGAGTTGGAGGAAACCCACAAGGATCATCAAGTGAAACTCCTGACCCAGCACAGGACAGACCCATGAACCCCATGACAGTCCCACATGCCCAAAAGCCTTGTCCAAACACTTCCTGAACTCTGGAAGGTTGGATGCCAATATGCTGTCTGTTATACACTGCCCAAACACACATCACTGGGACATCAGGAGATGCATAAGGGAGAAATTCCTCCATGAGTTACCTAAAGGAAAATAACATGCCTATCCCTTTCATGCTGATTAAACATTTGCACATTTTTATAGGACTGTAGACCAACTTCTGGGAGTAAAAATCTATATCAAAGATAGTTTGTGTTTTCATTACAGAGATTTACTTGGCAAATAGAATTAATTTGGCTAATTAAAGGAGGAAAAGGAGAGCACACTGCCTTTTACTGAGCAATAAACTGAGGGTAGTGAGTTAATCAAACAGAAAAATAGCTATGATGGTGGAAAGAGATGGGGCTTTTTTCAACCTTCATCTCAGAAAAAGGCAGGGCTCTGCACTGCTGGGTAACCAGAACTCCCCCAAGGATGGTGGATGGCTGCACACTTCCCACATTTCTCCTCTTGAGTGTGTCCAAAAAGCCTTGAAGCCACAGAGCATCCCCTGTTTGTTACTCATCAAATCCACCCTGACACTGCTGTGCCTTTCTTTGTCCCTTAAGTGCTCTGAGCCATCACCAACACCTGGTAAAGGAGCAAAAGCAGCCCTGGCTGCTGTGTTAGCAGTGAAGCCTCCTGTCTAAGAAAATGGGCTCTGGGAAACAGGTGAAGAGGGGATTCAAGCTGGCACTGATACACACACCCAGTGTTGTGAAACTGGAGGGGGAAAGATCTTCCTGGGGAAGGAAAGGGCTGTGCAGGACCAGCCCGAGCCCCTACACTCCAGAGAGGGGCTCACCAAAGGATGTGCCCTAAGAACAGGTCAGACTCTGGGGGGTTAAGTGCTCATACACCCCATCACTCAGCAGGATGCAATGCCATGGAGCAGGCTCCCAGAGGAGGATGGAAATGCCGGGCACCCCATGGGCAGAACTCTGCCCTTCGCTCCAGGTCTCCGGGTTCAGCCGCAAACAGCAGCGAGCGCGAGGGTGGGCAGAGCCCAGATGAAGTTTCACACGACCTTCCTCCCTGAACCAAAACTGCTGACGTCCACCCGGCCCCGTTCCTGGGCACACATCCAGGCCTTGCCTGTGAAAGTTTGTCCCCCTTCCAAAACACATCAGCTGGAACTGCTGAATCCCTGAACCTGCTCTGAGAATAACCCTGGGCTGTGGTTCACCTACGTGAGAACACAGCCTGGGTTTGCTCCATGTACAGTTCTCCAGCAGCCTGAAAATCCCCAGGACACATCCAAAACAGGGGTGTGGAGACAAAAACCACCTTGCAGATTAACTAGGGCAATCCATAAATGAGCCTGGAAATCAGGCACTGGCATCCTCAGTTTGTAGTCCAAACCCTGTGTTGCCCTACACAGTTAGTTGTTTTCTTTTTTTCTTTTTTTTTTTCCCCTTCTGTTAGTCTTATTTTCTGCCTAAAATAACTAAGGAAATTATTCATTTAAGAGATGTCCTTATCTTTAACAAGATACCTGGATTTCCATATCAAGGGGCTGGTTCTTATTTCTTGGAGATAATAAAAAAAATGCCCCAGGGAGTTCTGATTTACATTCAGCAGCTGGAGAGAAACCTATTGACAAAAACTAAGAAATATTCGAGGAAGAATTGGACAGATTGTGTTTGAGGATTATCTCTCCACCCAAAATAGATGTGTAAAAACCAAATAAAAGTAATAAAAGCCATTCCATCTGAACAGAGATAGAGACAAGCTCCTTTTGCAGTAAGAAAAGCCATTACTGTAGTTCTTATATATTGAATCACAGAATGGTTTGGGTTGGAAGGGACCTTTGGGGTCACCCAGTTCCAACCCCCCTGCCATGGGCAGGGACACCTTCCACTAGACCAGGCTGAGTGAAGGAGAGATATAAACAAACACTGAATTGCAGAATAACTTTGAAGAATAACATTTCAAATGGTGATTTAGCCTCACTCTACTAATGGGCTGGAAGGAAATGAGTTTAAAGCAACATGATAAACTGATACCTGCATTATACCAATTCATTCCAGCCTCCAACACAGGTCCTTTAATGGGACCCTTTTGCATTGGAAAGGGGTGGGGAACCAGCTGCCACCCCTCAGATAACAGGGGAAATCCTCTTCTCAGTGAAGAGTTTAAACCCAGACCAGTTCAAAGCACCACAGGGCCAGAAATGAGCAGTGTTGTACCTCAACTCCACCAACCCTTCTGGCCTCCAGCTGGCACCTGGTAGAACATCTCTGTGAGAAACAAGGATTCTTTCAGTCCTTGTCATGGGTAGATTCAGATACTCTAAGCCATCTTCTGCTCCAAGCCAGTGACAACAGCACAAATTGCTTCTGCCAACATCATCCAGCAGCTCTTGTCTAGCTTTTGCTTCAAATCTGGAAGGATGGTGCCTTTGCAAGAGGTTTGTCCGGAGCTGCTGTCCCACTTCAGCAGCTCCTGCTGTCTTTTCATACCCCACATCTTCACCCTCCCAGGTGCACCCGTCAGGAACCACTGAGGCTCCCAGGAAAGGTCCAAGCTGGTTTATAATGGAAAGGGAACACAGATGGGGTATGAACAGTGTTCCTTGTGAAAGTACTTCCATGGCTTTGGACAAGCCCAGCCTTCTTTGGTTCTGGTTTCTTCTCAAATCTATTTGCAAATATTCTGGGGTGCAGGGGCACGGGTTTAGAATTTTCTCTTCAGATATGCCTGAACAAGTGATGGACCTGGTAGGAACCTCTGTGGGTCCCCCTGGAACGTCACAAATGTGTGCAACCAGCACTTGCCTCATTACAGAGCAGGGTTTGACCAGCATTAACAAGACCCTCCAAACCCCTCAGGAAGCCAACTCAGAGGATTCAGGACTGAGATTGGGATTTGGGGCTGTACCACAAAGATGTTCATGTGTGAGGGATTTCTGCAGCACACTGAAAAGAGGTGGGTCATTTGTAAGGAAAATAAAACAACTGGCTCCCTGCTTGGCCTTGGTTTTTCTTGAGGAGGCACGTGTTTGATTCCAGGATTTTGGCAGATACCAGAGATATGAAGAGCACAGAAAGGACAGAGCAAATAGACAGATATCTGCATTGAATCCTAAGGTATATCTGTCTGAGGAGAGTGTAGCATGTATAGTAATTCCAGCAAAATACCACAGCCTGTTAATTAACTAAGTTTAAAAAACTAAGTTTATAGAAAACCTTTCACACTTTTGGAAATAAGTAGCAGCTCTAATTAAGGCTGCCTCTTGGTAAACAAGCCCAGGTCAGTGGAAATACTTCAGATTTATATGAACCCTAGGATTTATATCCTTTATTACGGATTCGTAATGTCACATTTATCAACCTATGGGCTAGAAAGAAACACACTGATGAAAGCTCGAACTTGTGCTTGGTTGTGCTGACTGCTCCCACCACGGTGACTGGCACTCAGAGGCATTCCAGTCAGCTCCAGACATTGAAAAATCCTGAGTCAGGCCTTAAAACCCACATGCCCTGCTTGAAAACCCACAAGAGAATTTGACATTTACGAATAACAATAACAAAAACAGCAGCAGCAACAACCTTGGTGTCTTACCCTTGGCTTTCTGCTGTACTTCCAACTTGTATTTCTCAGCTAGAGATTATTTTTGATCATGAAGCTTGAGAATATAATGGGTTAGAGGGTTCTAGGAACGGGATGTATAAGAAAAAAGTCATGTATTGCAAAACTAACAGTAAAATTACACAACAGCATTATGCCTGGCATCTTTACAAAGCAGGAATGATTGTATTTTCTTCATTTACCTTGACAAGTCTAGCCAGTATCTGTTCTCTCAAGCAACTAAGAGACTTTATGGGACAGTAAACAACCCAGTGAACAAAGCTAGATAAGGAACAATAAATTAGTGGCTTATGAAAAAAACAAACAAACAAACAAAAAAACCACACACAACTTCCCTTGCAAAATATTAGAGATGCTTAAAAACCATCAGGGAAGAATTAAGCAATTTTATAGCTCATTTCAGTCTGCAGGCTCTGCGACAACAAGGGTTTGCATCTCAATGCAAAAGCACATGAAGCATTTTTAGCCCCCTTTTTGTGTGTGTGTATTTGGACATTTTTAGTCGTATCCCTTTCTCAATTTATTCAGTTTCGCCTTGAAAAGGCAGAATAAAAGATCAGCAATGGGACGGACAAAAATATCCTTGATTTTCATTTTCCAAAAATGGCCAGTTTGGAGGCAAAACAAAAAGTCTTGTTTAGTGGGTTAAGGCAAATGCCCCCTTTTGAAATAAAAGATGCTGTTTCCAAGCCAAACAAACCTTCTGGCATTAGGAATTATGTGATTTGATTGTGCAAGTAGAACATGTTTCAGCAGACTTAGGGCAAAGGGAGCAGCGCTGGGCACGTTCAGGACTGCAGTCACAGCTCTGGCCCCTGTCCCTATCTCCCTCCCTTCTTCAGCAACCTTCAATCTGCTGCCTCAGTTTCCCTCTAGTGTAAAACACTAAAAATAGCAACTCTCCTCCCGGAGGGAGCTCTGAGGAGTAATTAACTAATGCTTGCAAAGTGCCAGCAAGCACTAATTACTATCATTATGCAGGAGAGGAACAGTCGGGGTTTGCTTTGGTCCTAATGGTGCTTATTTTCCTGGACTCGATAAGCCACGGCATCATTGAGCCATTGATGGGGCTGTAAGTGACTCCCCAAGGCACTGCAGCAGGTTCTGAAAATATAAACATTAAGAATTAATTTAGCTCTCCAACAGCCTCCGGGAAAGTGAAGGCTCCAGCCTCCCCCTTCCATGGCACACTAAGAGAAAGAGGGAAAAAGTTATTCCTGTTTTCTCAGGCCATTAAAGTCCCTGGGCTGAGCTGTACATCCCCATCCACCCTTTGATTTACCCTGTAAATTCAGTGTGGTCACACCAGCATTATGGTGGCTGTGATGCAGCAGCTGGAGCCATGCCCTAGGAGCAGGGAACTGGGAATGGATGCAGCACTGGTCCAGGCTAGTGCAGGAGGGATGGGGGAAACCACCTAGTTTTCAAAGAAGGGAAGGAGAAGGAAGTGCTTAGCCTAAGGAACAAGAGTCAAGGCTTGCCCTGTACCTTCTGGTCAAAAATCAGGTCCTGGCTAAAAACCAGGAATGGTTTAGGGAAGGATCAGAGCTAGGAACCTTACAAATTCATCTGTGGAATAGGGACTTCTGACGGCAGCCAGGCCTTTTGTGAGGACAGAGGTGTTACAAAATAGAGGATCCAAGCTCTGATGTGCCCAAATAAACATTTTTCTGCCTGGGAGAACAACAGCTTCTCTGTCATCCTCAGTTTTTACATCTGGAGAGGCTGCTGGGTCAATAGGTCTGTGCATGTTCAACCAGAAATGGTTGATCCCATGGCAGGGGGGCTGTAACAAGATGATCTTTAAGGTCACTTCCAACCCAAACTATTCTATGATTCTGTGGAATTACAGTGGGGTTCAAGAACATGCTGTTATTTACAGTCTCCAGAGGTCCCTCCTCTGTAGGACCTTTCCCAGAGAATTCTCCAGAGATGAGCATCTGTCATCACCATGACACCACGAGAGCCTGCAGACTGATAAAAGGCTTTCTTCAGGTTTGAAAAAGAAATAGCCAAGCTCAGTCTAAGTGCAGGCTGGGAACCACAGCTCAAATTTAATTGCACTCCCCAGTCAGACAACTGAAAGGAAATAGTCTTGCTGATTAGTGTCTATTTGTGAAGACCTAACGAAGCAGGGAGATGGGAACAGTCCTTGGCCTGGACATCTTCCAAGGTGGTAACAGTAAAAACAAGATGCTATTTCCACAGTCCTGGGAAGAGACAGGGTGAAGGAGTCCTCTTTCACAGCTCTTTCCTCTCTTGCAACAGTTTTTTTTTAAATTAAATACTTACATATGTCTTTATGCATTCAGGTACATACCCTCACAAAGCAAGGCAAAAATTCAAATCTTAGTGCCTGAAAAATGGGTCTGATCAAGCAAAATATCTTCAGTCTTGAAATTTCCCTTACGAAACTTTAAAGAGATTTATTTCAAAATACAACCTGAGCTTTACAAGTACAATGTCATTTATAGATTAACACTTAAAGTATAAAGCCTTTGAAGCCCCTTCTAACCTCTGCAAAAAGTTTTGAAAATGGAAGCGTTCAAATTCACCCTACCTAACAAGCAGGTTGGGAGGTCTCTTACCTTCTGCTGGGGAAAAATTAGCCCTAATGAGTCAATTATTTCTACAGATGTGGGGCAAGGACTGAAGAGGACGAGGATATGGAAGGAGTGGGGAGTAGAAGGCAGCCTGGGCATAACCGAGGTGATCAAATACCACTGAGGAAGGGTGACAGTCCCCTGGCAGGACCATCTGGGGTAGGAACCACCAGAAGGGTAGCAGTGCAGAGCAGCTCAGCTGTGCCCAGGACAGGATGATGGGATGATGGGATCACAGCTTTGTGGCGTAAAGCTGGGAGTGAAACGCTGTGAGCCATCTCTTGCTACCTGGAAGCAAAAGATGCTTCTTTCCCCGGGGAAAAGAAGGTGCCCCTTTAGAGCCAGATGGGTCTGATCCCCCTGCTCCCTCCAAAGACCCTACGGATAGCAGGATTAAGTCGGAAAACCCAGCCTGTGTTACCGCAGTATGACATTAGATGTCACCCATGCACTTCATTTACTGCCTGTGCCCCTCTCCTGGTCCCCACCTGGGACAGCCCATTCCCCTCCTCATGCCAGGGCTGCTGATCCAGGCTGGGGGAATTCGGGAGGTCTCACTGCCCAGGCACCCGAGATGCTCTCAGTGCCAGCAGAAATAAATGCCCACAGCCTGGGATGGGATGTCTCAGCCTGCAGGAGGTGGGATGGGAGAACAATATCCACACCCCCATGGCCTTGCAGGACAGGGGTGGGTATTTGGCTATAACCCAGCAGAGCCAGGGCTCACCAGAGGGTCCGGGATGCAGATGTTTTAACTCTGTGCACAGTCCCTGACCTGTCCCAGCCAGCTGTGCTCATGCCTGGGCACACTTTGGGGGGGCAGAGAGGTCTGGACACAAGTGCCCCCTGGGATGCACCCCTAATTTAGCAAGAAGAGAGTACAGTTGTGTGGAATTTAAATGTTCTGTGCCATGCACACGTCCATGGCCAGGGAATGGGTCCCTCAGAGCAGACTGTGGCCAGACAAGGGATAGAGGTGCCTGGATCAGCCCCACTTTGTAAGGCAGCATCCCCCAGCCCTGTTCCCCTGGCTGAAGGTCTCCTTCACACGACCTCTCCTCCAAGGACTGCTTTGCCCTCCTGTTCCCTTGCTAAAGGAGGGGAACCAAACACCCTTGGAGCGTGGCCACAAGGCTGGAGAGCTGGGATGGAGCCAACTGAGCATCCCCACGCTGGGAACCACCCCTGGTACCACTTGGGCACCATCCCAGCCCTGCACCAAGTGGGGCAGGATCTCCCTGAGGGCTGGCAGGGTTTGGCAGGAGGGATTCCATCATCCCCCAGCTCCAGGGATGGGAGAAAGAGGCCGACCTCATTAAAGCCATGGAAATCCCTTCCACATTCCCGGCTGCGGTGTTTCCTCTCTTGCAAGGGCGTGAGGCGGTGGCAGGCGAGGGGGAGGCACTTTGGGGAACATGTTTACAGAACTCCTGCCAAACCACAGGAAGTCCCAGCTCCTGGGGATGAAGAATGAGAGGAGGAGGAGGCAGATGAGGCCAAGGCTCTGTCAGCTCCTCTCCACTGCCACTGGCAAACAAAAGCCAGAGCACAGCAGCACTTTGTTATGCTGCGCCATGTGGGATGCAGGAGGGGCTGGAGCCTTTTCCCTTTGCTGTTTTACCTCCGAGCAGCTCAGCAAGTGAAGTCCACCAGGAAAAGGCGAGAAAAGCACTTGGGAAACGAGTAGTTTTCTGCACACACGTGATGTTAAGTACACCACAGTGGACACCGGAGCTTCTGGTTGTGGCAACTGAGAACAAACCCTTAACAAATGTGATCCGGCAGCTCACCATGCAGAAAGCTGATACTCACTTGTCTTAAGATGATTTGTTCTGATTTCTAAATGCTATTCATCTCTTGTGTTCCTATTTGCACATCTGAGGGATGTCATCTTGTGCAGTTCTGCTGGGTGTCTGGAGGGCTGGCAGCAGAGCAGCCCAAGCATCCAAGGAATCCAGTGAAAAGCATCCCTGCCCATGACAGAGGGGTTTGAACTGGATGATCTTTAAGGTCCCTTCCAACCCAAACCGTTCTATGATTCTATGATTTTATGACTCTGCTGCCACTGCCACCACCCCCAGCCCCGAGGTGCCCCTTCTTCAGTGAGGCTATAAAAGCTTTGGACAACAGCTAGAAGATGCTCCTCCCTGATGGGAAGGTGGTGGACAACCCTCCTACATACGGCAAAGAGATCTTGAGACTGGGCACCATGGGGGTCTCCTCTGCTCACACCACCCAAGCAGGATTTGGGCAGCAGGTCCATGGTGCTGTAAGTATTTCACATTCTCCTTCATTTAATCAGGGACAACAGCCTTACAGCAAAGATTGTTTCTATATCTCACAAGATCTCACATTTGCAGCCCCAGGTGGCTTTGACTGCAGCTTTGGCAAAGACCTTGCACTCACAATGACTTAATGGCTTTAAGCTGAAGGACGGTACATTTAGTTTAGATATCAGGAAGAAATTCTTTCCTGTGAGGGTGGTGAGGCCCTGGAACAGGCTGCTCAGAGAAGGTGTGGATGCCCCATCTCTGAAAGTGCTCAAGGCCAGGTTGGATGGGGCTCTGAGCAACCTGGTCTAGTAGAAGACCATCATGCCCCTGCCCATGGCAGGAGGAAGAACAAGACGATCCAAAGCTCTCTTCCAACCCAAAGCATTCTGTGAATCTATGATAAGTATCTAGAGGGAAGCACTGCTCACCATTCACCACAGTGCTCAGTACAGCTGCTCCCTGTCCTCACCATTTCACTTGTTCAATGAGGACAGACACTCCACACCCTGATTTATCTATCAACATTTGCAGGGAGAAAAACAACCTACCTACCAAAACATTGCCTCATATTGCTCAAGCCATCCAGAACCACAAATTAATTCATAACAGACTGTATTTAAGACCTAAAGAAGAACACAAGTTCATTTACTGGACATGCTATTTCAAAATGAATAATACAGCTCTGGTTTAATAGCCACCAAAGAGACAGATGTAATAAGAGAAAAGACCAAAATTTCCAAGAGGTTTCAGCTGACAGTGAATATCATATTGAACATAGGAAGGAATAGAAGTTATTGTAGTCTATATAATTAGTATTTCCCTCTACCCCTGTTTGGCAGCCACTTTATCAAATCAGAGATGCCCAGACTGAGTTAAGTGCAGCTGGAATACCTTGCAGTCAAAATCTTTGTGCAGTGTTCATTATCATTAATTAAATGCATACTATTCCAGTTCCCAGAAGAATGTCCTTTCTTATTAACTGAGCTATATTTAAACTTAGGTGAATTCAGCATGCATTTTTAATAGAAATTCAACAGACAGTATTGACATTTCTTTTTGGTTTACAGTAGCCTTTTACGTCATGAAAACCATCATGATGAACCAGGGAAACTGTGCTCTCCTCTTCAGCTAAAAACACCAGGTCTTTAAACTTTCCTCCTAAGTCAGATTTCTGAGACCTTTCTATCACCCTATCCTTGACCTACATCCAGAAATACATTGCCCCACTTCTGAGTAGTAAGCTTTGAGTTTCAGGGTAGGTGATACACTGGGTTACACCTCCCAATATGCTCTTTGCTCTCTCCAGAGGAGGGTGTTTTTCCTGACTCACATTTCCTAGTAACCCATTGCACAAACCAGTTGTTCCCCATTCTGTATTTGTGCAGCTGGATGTTCCTGCCTTATTCCACTCCATGTGCCTCCCAGCTGAATCTCATTCTGTTTTGGAAGGCCATTCCTCCACTAAGCTGAGGCCATCCTCCACCCCAGTGTCATCTTCCAGTGCCTTTCTCAGTCCTTCCTGACTCTGCATGCCCTGTAGATCAAATAATCCTCCTCTGTATTCATCCATCCACCCTGCAGACCCCTGCTCACCATCACCTTCCCAACTCAGAAGTTCCATTAACAAACATCTGAATCATGTGCTTTGTCTGTTTTAGGAGATCACTGATGATGATCCAGCCTTGCTGGAGCCAAGCACATGGCAGCTACTGCATCTCCTCTTTCCAGAACAACTCCTGCAAAGAGAATTTGATTGATCCAAAAGTTTCTTCTTGACCAATCTCTAATGTGTGATACTCATTTCCTTGATACCTGTCACATGTTCGTAAAATGGTCATTTAATTGCCTGTCCTTTGCTTGTTTTTTTTTGTCAGACTGTGTGTTTCCTACCCTGTTGACTCTTCCATTTTACTGTACAGACACTGTAAACCAAATCTTACCAGGATTCTGCCTCATTGTCCCTCATCCTCAGCATCAAACAGCCCTGTTCAGGTCACTAGGGGAAAAATCCTCTCTAAAATGTATCTGCTAAACATTCCTGCTGCCTTGAGTGAGAGTTGGGGTGCCATTCCTAACCTTAGTCCATCAGACCCTAAATGACACTTTAAGCACACAACACATCACCAACTTCACTACAGGTCTGCAGGGCTTTGGCTCTGGCTCATAACATTGTTGAGATTAGAAGTCTCCATCCCTGGGTTAAAAAACACCTGTGATGCTTATCTGTTCCAAGGAACACCTGTGAAATGGATTCACACATGACTAAAGTCTTCCAAGTCTCAGAAGGAAAACACATGAGCCAAATCCTGCTCTCATGCTCAAGACTGTGGGTCAGCAATGGAGTTGTAATTGATCATGACAGCTGACAGTAAATCATGCTCCTGGTTTGTTCCTCACTAACATTCTCTTGGACATACCTTCTTCCCAACAATTAAGAGTAAGAAACAAGGCTTAACCAAAGTGGACTACAATGGGCACTGCCTGCTTGCCCAGGATCACCCAGTCCCAGTGGTTGACACCTGACCAACCCAGAGCTGTGGTGTACAAAATGCAGTTCTTGAGGTGGTTAATGAAAGTTGGATGAAGACTGCCAGAAGTCTCCTTCCTAACCCAAAGAAACTTCCATCATTCCTTGCAAGGTCATCTGCCAGGAGGGAAAAAGCAGTGGGAATAGGTTATGGTGTTCTAACCGTATTTGAAACAACTTATGTTCACCTTGTTGGAGAAATGAGAACCCAGGAATTCTTCAGTGCTTCCCAGCCAAGTCCATACCCCTATCCTGGGAGGGCAAACGTTCCCACGAAGGCTGGACTGAGGAGCAAAGAGAAAATCCAAATGCAATTAAGAATTGTCACCCCCTCCAGCAGCAACCCACGGGGATTATGTGTGGAAGCTGCTTTGTACCTGGTGATGTGACTGAGACTTGCGCTAAGGTGGCCTCAGGGGACTTCCAAACACGACTGAAGTATCTACATTAAAAGCCAGCCCCTGGTGTCCTTTTACAACCAAAGAAATAGCAGTGCTTCCTTCCTGGGGCTTCTTTATGAATCTTCAAGATAGCAAGCATGAATCCCAGCCTTCCTGATAGTGGGGGATGGGGTTTCTCCACCATTTTGGAGCAAGTTGCTCATGGTTACAACAGGAAGGAATCAGAGCTTGCATTCCTCTCACTGCTCAGCTGAGACCTGTTTTACACTGCTCATCTCTCCTGCGTGAGACAAAATTCATCCCAAAGCCAGTCCCTCCTTGCCAGGAGATGGAAGTGGTGCAATGCAAAGAACAGGACAAATAAACCAGCCAACACCAGCCCTCTGTCAGTCAGTCAGCTTTCCCTCTGGAACGAAAAGCAAAACAAGTCCCAGAGGTCTCTCCCACTCCAAACATGGCTTTGCAATTATAAATTATCCCAAGATTATCTCTGTCCCAGGGCTGCTGAATTCACCTCTGCTGGGTTTGCCGGGGGATTAATTGCTGCTGCATTGGCTGCACTGCAGAACAAAAAGCTGGGGATGCAGCAAACCCCCAGTTACCACCATCATTCAGCAAAGAGTGATAAAATTAAAGTCAAATACATGAGAAAACACTTTTTGTTTTAGCATAGTCTGCAATTACCCAGCACAGACCACTGCTGGGAAGGGAATCAGGGCAAATGAGACCAGGCATCCAAAGGGTGCGAGCAAGAATGGGAATTAGGGTGGCACTGGGTGAGACAGCAATGCCCAGAGCTGACCCTCCTGGGCATCAGCAGGCACCATCCAAGGACAAACAGGTGCTTCTTGCTCTTCCCACATCCTAGCATGATGTTTGACAGTGCCTGGGTGCATCATCCATCTTATCCCCTGATATCCTCTGCTCCTGTGCAATCAGGAGACTGCACTGGTGCCAAATTCCAGGACTCTAAATTCAAAAAAGCTGCTCCAGGACAGCCCTCCCATCCCACAGCTTTCCCGGATGGACCACACATCTCACATGGGGAAATGTGGAGGTATTTGAGGAGAGAAGATACTCAGAAGTCTGGTGCCATTGCAGAGCACTGGACTTGTTTTCCAGCTCAGAGTCTCTGATTATTTCATGGATATCCCGCCTGAGTGTGAAGAAAGGAGGAGGTTCATCTCTGCCAGAAAAATCTCCAGCTTGTGGAAGTGACCCACAGCCTCAGCATCCTCATCCATGGTGGGAACAAGCAGCAAATCCTCTGCTCCTCACAGAATCTGGGCTGCATCAGAACAAAGCTGAGATCCATGGGATTGCAGGAAGGTCCTGGACACCAGCACTGTGGTCACTCTGGTGCTCTGGGACTTCCAGGCACATGGAAATGTGGTGAGAGCTCTGGACCCAAAGGCTCAGATGAAACACCAGGAGCTCCATGGCCCGGAGTGGGACCGGGCTGGAAATCTGTCGAGCTTTCTCGTGAGAGTTCCTCTCTCCCTCCCGGTTCTGTTTGGACTGGGAACACCATGAGAATAACTTTCCTCCTTGCATTTCAGCAGTTCTGCTTCCGGGCCTGGGCTAAACAAGGAAGTGCAGAGGCGTGGGAACCGAGGGGACACACAAACACACAGGAGCTGGGGCTGGACGGCTCCAAATCTCTACGTGTGCCTCGCTGCCTCCATCACAGAGATGCTCCTGCCAGCTGAACTCCTCTGCACGGGCTGGCACGTTCAGGTGGACGTGGTTGTGCCAACCACCCCTGAGGAACAGATCCTTCTCTCCCTTAGGCAGCAAAGCAATCCCAGTGATAAACATGGAAATCTTACTGCTTTGAGACAAAAACATTGGGACCAGGATCTTGATGCCTTTTAAAGGCACATCACCCAGTCCACAGCAGACCACTTGGACACAGAGCCCAAACCTCCAAACCTTGGTCCTTTTGCTGCCTGCCAAAGCCGTGGTAAAAGGGTGTGACTTCTTGATGCACTCAGCATCTCAGCACCCTGAGAACAGAGTCCCTTTCAGGTGTGGAGTACCACAACCTACCAGTATTTCATGCAAGGCTGAGCCATTCCTCCAGGATCCAAACTTCTTCACTGCTTCATGCCTTCAGCACCCACTGAGAAAACAAGGTGTGCCCACAGGAGCAGGTATGGCATGTAGGGATGAATAATGCTCCTCTTTCCTCATATATCTTTCAGGATAAAATTCCAGCATCACCACAGGCTAATGCACCACCCAACATATGTTTAGACGTTCAGTATCTCAAAGCTATAAAGAATGAGGAAACGAGAAGGAGTTTTTCCCATCCCAGCCAACTTGCAATTTAAGGCGTTGCTCTTTCCCATAAGTCTTCACAACACGGGTATGGAAATCTCTTTGGGATTATGTGGATCTATTCAGCAGTTGAAAGGTTAATTGGAGCTACACCAGCATCATGAACAGAAAGGAAGGGACAATTTCAAGCAACAAGGTCATGGAGCCACTGAGCACATCCCTCTGGAGCATTCATCATTATTTAATTATCCCTGTACTAATAGCTAGTGTGAATTAAAGTATTCAGGGTCTCTTAGGCTTTGTGGAAAAAGCAAGCTTTCTGGGTTTTTTAAGGAGCTCAGAAGAGATGGTGTAGCATCCCCCTAGCTTAATCTAGCTCTGTCTCTGAGCACTTGAGGTAAACAACTGCACTAACTTGGCTGCACAACTTCTAGGCAGCACCTGGCCCAGACCATGGGCAAAGAAGTTCAGGTGCACCTCAGGGACCTGCAGACAGCACTGGCATTAGCCAGGAGAGGACTCAGTGATGAGAGAGGCCATTTAAGTGGCTTTAAACTGAAAGAGAGTCCGTTTAGATGAGATATTAGGAAGAAATTCTTCCCTGTGAGGGTGATGAGCAACTAGACAGATTATCCAGAGAAGCTGTGGGTGCCCCATCCCTGGAAGTGTTCAAGGCAGGTTGGATGAGGCTTGGAGCAGCCTGGACTAGTGGAAGGTTCCTTGCCCATTGCAGGGGGTTTGAACAAGATGACCTTTAAAGGTCCCTTAAAGGTCCCCAAACCATTCTACGATTCTGTTTTCCAATTCCATCTGAAGACCTGGCTGCACCTGCATACTGCTGAGCACCAAGGGATCTCCATCTTGCCAGAGACTCCTCACTTACCAGGTTACATCCAAGTCTGAGTCCATTAATACCTGTTGCAAAGCCATATTCCCCTCCCAGACAGTGCTACTTTCTACCATCACCTAGCCAGGTTCTGCTGTCCTCTTCTCTACCCTGAGCACCATTGTGTGCCTGCTCTGTACACCAACATTAACTGCACGGCTGGAACTGTATCCCCAGAGGCAGAGCTTCTCCATGTCCTTATCTCAGAGAGAAACAAACCCTGTGCCACGTTCTACTCCCCCTGTCAGGAAAAGCAAGAGAGGTAGAAATGCACCCAAGAGACAGCCTGTGACTCTGATCCCTGCCAGATCTCTCCGTTTTGCCCTGCCCAAGGCACTTTTCCCAGTCACAGCCTGGCACATCTATTTCAAATGCGGGGGATTGCCACATATCACGGGGAATGAGAAGCAGATTCCCACTGGGGATGCAGGGCCCTGGAGCAGTGTGGCATCAATGACATGCCCTTGAGGTTCAGAGGAGGAGGACACAACCGCTTGTTAATCCTGCTTCCCAGCTGGTGATTTCTAGGGATAACCTAGCTGGGGAATTCTAGGGAAAACTTTGAAAGAACTTCTAGTAATGCGCTGTGAGAATAAAATCCCCAGCATTGCAGCTCACAGGGAAGCAACGCTCCTCATTGCACAATAAACCATGTGAACTGCTGGACACAGATCCAAGGATGAGGAAACAAGCAGGAAAGTCTCTAGAAAAATCACCTCTTTTCATTGCTTGCCATTAGGAACCTAAATATGATCCCCTGTGTTGGGATAGATTACATGCTGGCTCCAAGTCCACCTTTCAGTGTCACATTTCATGATTCCAGCATTTTCTCATGTTTTCTTATGCTTTTAATTTTTGAAATTACTCACGTTCACATGTTCATGCCCACCACATTCCCCTCCTTGCCCTTATCCCAGGCCCTCTTCCCCAGATTCCCAGGCCACCGTGAGCCCTCAGCCTGTTCTTGACCTCTCAGCATTGCAGTCTTGAGCTCTTTAGATTTTGCCTGTGACTTTACCCATTAGCACTTTTATTAATTCAAAGATGGAGAAGAAATAAAGCATCCTGGAAGCACGAGGTAAGGCCATGTGGTTGCACCCCCAGAAGACAAGCACGTGATGTGTGGCCAGGTAGATGCTGCCTGGCACAGTCCTGCCACTGAGGGCTGGGAAATGAATCAACAGGACAGTGCTGCGGCTTTACACGGGCAAAAAAAGAGAGGCAGAGGTGAAGGTAAGTCACAAAATCAGAGCTGAATTACCCAGCAAGGTCAATTTGTCATTTCAGTGTGATCAGCCGCCTGAGTCACAGGAGTAGAATTCATTTCACTCAAATTTAGACCTCTAAAACGTAGAATCTTATGTCTGGCCACACAGCTTCAGCTTCTTTTGCAGTATGTGATTCATTTGACCTCTCTCAGACACTATTGTAGATTGAATCACTCTCTGGTTCTTCCTATTGCTCTGCATTGGTGACAAAGGGAGCCGACGGTGACTAGTTCATCTGGAGCCAGACAACTCAATTCTACATGCCAAAATAAGAGCAAAGGAATCCTACTCTGGGCATTGTCATTTCTCCCTAATTGAGGGGCTTAAAACTTTCAAAGCAGAAGGACAATGACAGCTGAATTTGTGGTGGGGCTTTTCATGCCAACATTCAGAGACTGTTCCTCCCCTGCCAGCTTGCTCAGCTTAATTCATGGGAATGTCTAGAAACAGGAACCCCTGGAGCACAGCAAAAAACGAGCCAGGCTCTGGCACTTGTGTGAGCAACCAGTTCTTAATTATTTGACTAATGCTGGCATTGTGCAGCACCTGTGTGCACCCAGGGGTCTGTGGAGGTTTCTTTGCCATAGGGACCTGTGTACAAACCCCCACATGGAAGGTGGGTCTAGTGTTTCTGCAGTGGTTTGGGCGCAAGAACACAATGCCAAACTGCAACTCTTTTCAGGGTGTTTCAGGAATTTACAATGAAACCGCCCTTAAATGTAAGTTGGGGCAGGAAGGATCAGAGAGCCAGGAAAAGTGGGCTAATGCTGGTCAAGTAGGAGATGTATCACGGGCATGGAGCAAACCCTCCCACGTTCTGGAAAGGGCAAGAGCATGCTGGAAGCAGGACTGATGGGAAAACCACAGGAATGGGGTTTTCTGCACAGAAAGGACACAATTACCCTGAGAGGAGGCTGCAAAGAGGCTGAGCCATGAAAATTGAGATAAAATTACTAATAAGGCCCTGGAGGCTGGATACGATGGGAGTTCTCCCTTCACTATGAGATAGGTCAAATAAGACTAGAAATTAGGGGTTTATCATTCCAGGTCCCCACTCCCAGAATTAGTGCTAGCAGAGGGCTCTGAGGCAGAGCAGAGCCAGGAGGGAAGGAAATGTCTTGGGCAGTGCCCACGGGCTGCACTCAAACCCCATGGGGCTACGGCAGGGCCAGGAGGAGAGCACTGGGGAAGGAAGTCCTACAGCAAGGTCGGACAGCAGCTGTCTCCAGGAATGAATCCAGAAGCAGCATCCTCCTGGGATGGGCCAGGAGGATCTTGTGTTGACTGACTGCCCTTCCTGAGTTTGGGAGGAAATTAATCTCCCACCATGGGCTTCAGTTTATTTTTACATTGCAAGTTAGCCCGAAGGGAGAAAAAAAAAAAATCATAAAAAAAAATTCTATTCCCTAAAAGGAATCACAAATTTCACAGCGACCTAAGGAGATTAGTCAAATCCCTGTGACCGTCAGCAGTTTCACTTAGGTCAAAGCCTGGCATAACTCAATCTCTGTGAGAAGAGAGGAGTGGCGTGGACTGCCCAGCTCTGCAGGCAGGCCAGCCTTTCCAAGAGGGCCCTTCTGCAATATCTGGAGGGAAATATCCCCTTGCAGTCCCACAGCAGAAAGGCAAGCAGTCAGACTGACACGGAGTGCAGACAGCGAAAGGGAGCGTTATCTCTTGCAGATACCACAGTGAGACCTTCCAAGCTGGGAAGCAGGAGGAGGACCAATTTCCCAGGCTAGGAGACATCAAAGGCTGTGTGAAACCTTCCGAAAATGCTCACCCTGAATTTCTCATGCATGGGTGGGCATATGGGATAACTCTCCATAGGGTCAGGGAAATGTAGAAAGTAGAGCAGTCGGGTTCTGATTTGCCTCTTGCTCCGGAGGAGAAAATGAAGAGAATTTAACGCAAAACCTAAAAATAAATACGCCACCCATAGGTTTGGCTTTGTGCGAAAGTTGGCCTGGGTTAGGTAACATAGGGCTTTTTTTGGATGAAATATTTCCATACCCAGGCAAACATGTCTGTGTTAATGGGCTCACAGAAACATCAGCCTTTCAAGCTGTGCAGCAGATTTCATCCAGGGGATCAGGAACGTGGTGCTGCTGCTGTGGTACTGCTGCTGCAATGCACTCAGTGAGCAGAGCGGTGTTGGAGAAGGAAACAGGACAAACTTTTGGATTTGGGAATGTTCTAGGCCAGGCTGGATGGGGCTTTGAGCAACCTGGTCTAGTGCAAGTTGTCCCTGCTTCTGGCAGGGAGGTTGTAACAAGATGATTTTTAAGGTCATCCAGCTCAAACCATTCTAGGATTCTGTGATTACTCTAAGGAGAAATAGGGCTTTCAGTTCATACTCCAGAGCTTTAAAAATATCTGCCTCCTTCTCAGGGAAAGGAAGGAGACTCTTGATAGAAACCCAAGATTAAGTCTACTGCTCGATTGTGCAAATACATGGTATTGCTTTACATAGTAATATGATGTCAAAGAGGATGGGAAAGTCAGTGTCTTCTCTCCACTGCAGAGAGGCAGGACACTTCTGCAACGGTTTCCCTTTCCCTGATGAAGTTGTTGGTGCAGTTTTTAGAAGAAATAAAATTTTTTGCAATTCTTAGCTCTCCCCAAAGGCACACTTGCTCTCTGTGGCTTCTCCGTTGTTCGAACCCTTCCAGTAGTACCAGCCCTGAAGCCTTCAAAATTATGAGTCGGGAAATGGGAAATATTTACACTGATTTAGAAACTAAAAGATTAAAAACAAAACAGCAAAAGACAACCCACCTGCAGGAACTTTTGAGTTGCTTCTGGTATTTGAGCTTTTAAGGGTAAGAGTGGGACAGTCCCATTGTGGTGTTTTCAAGCATCATCACACCTGCTCTTCTATCTGCTGTTTCTTTTCTGGTGTTGAGTGCTCTTCAGGGCAGAAATCATCCTTCTGTCCTCTGAATGTGCAGCATTTCCCATAAGGTGATTTTCAGGCAAGATGCATATTTTGGGCACAGAAAAAAATGAATGTGAATAGGTACAATCAGCCATTTTACCTACAAAATGCATAATCCTTGCAAAAACACTTGAGGAGAAATCAAGACAGCAGATGGGATAAAGGAAGGCAGACAGCATTGCTGTCCCTCACAGCTGCCAGCATTCTCAGTCTTTGGTATTTGCTCTTGACCTGCTGAGAGCTTTCCTGAGAGGGAAAAGGAGCAATAAAGAACACAGAATTGTAGACTCATAGAATGGTTTGGATTGGAAGGGACTTTTAAAGATAATCTCCTTCCAACCCCCTGCCATGGGCAGAACATCTGCCACTAGACTAGGTTGCTCAAAGCTACATCCAACCTGGCCTTGAACACTTCCAGGGATGGGGCAACCTGTTCCAGGGCCTTACCACCCTCCCAGGAAATAATTTATTCCCAATATCTAATGTAACTCTGCCCTCTGTCAGTTTAAAGCAATTCTCCCTTGTCCTCTCACTATGTGCTCTAGTTAAAAAAAACCCAAACCCTTGTTGTCTTTCTTTTAGGCCTCCTTTGGGTACCAAAAGGCTGCAATAACATCACTCCAGAGCTTTTTCTTCTCCTGGCCAAACAGTCCCAATTCTCTCAGCCTTTCCATGATGATTCCCATGTTGTTGATGCACACAGAAAAGGACATTCAGATCCACTTTTTGATAGTTGGCATTGTGTGAGCTCTTGAAAGCCCTCTCTTGATCAGGTTCTCACTTTGATTAGCACTATATCAACAACCAGGAAGCTACTCCCACTCCCAGACAGTGTACAGCATACACACATCTGAGGCACAACACAAAAATGGAAACATGGCCCCAGTGGAAACAGCAGATCCAGCAGAGTGAATTGACCCAAGGTTCCACAGCACTATGCTATGGCAAGGTTGGAAATGGAGCCAGAGCTTCTCAGCCACGTGGCTGACTCAAGCTGTGCCTGGACTGGGAGCTGCTCTTTCTCCCTGGGCCAGAGCAGTGCAGCCATTCCTGCACAGCATCACATCCCACCACCAAAACCAGTCAGACCTACCCCAGCCTCTGCAAGGTCAGGTCACTCTGAGCTGGGATTTGCAGCCCTGCCCCTCACCCTGCACTTAAAATACACAAAGACCACACTAGCCCTGATCTGTTTGACCAATTGATCTTTAGTCATTCCCAGGAATCCTGCAAAGTTGCCCTGCAAACCACATGGCTTTGCCACTTATTCCTGCTGCAGATGATCTCTTCAAGCCCAGAGTGTCCCTGATCCTATGACTGAAGCTTTTTTTGATCTCTCTTTATGGAGTGGGAGCTTGGAGAAAGAAACGAAGAAGCCTGAACACTTCTGCCTGCTGCAAGGACCCGACTTAGTAGACAGAAATGCAAGAGCTACTTTGAGAAGCAAAGTCTGCGAAACATTTGATCCAGATGGAGGAGCAGGATCAACATCACAGCAGTGCCTACTTCTCAGATGTACCTATTTCGAGACTTAATTGGGTCCTGGACCTACAGAATCATTGAATCATAGGACATTTGGGTTGGAAGGGACCTTAAAAATCAGCTAGTTCCACCCCCCTTCCATGGGCAGGGACACTTTCCACTAGACCAGGTTGCTCAGGGTCTCATCTAACCTAGCCTTGAATGCTTCCAGGGATGGGGCATCCACATCATCATCATCATCATCAAATATTAATATTAATATAAACTATTCCTCCAATGTCAATATGAAGGAATGTCCTCTGCTATTTCTCTGACATCAGCATGACCAAAAGCAGGGTTTGCCATATGTGGGTTCAGATTGGACAGAGGTAATGTGGCCCTTTGCCTCTGATGATTTCACCAACGTGATATTTGTTCTCATGCCTTTCTTCAGCCTCCACTCCCCAAAAAAACCTGGAAATGCAGTTTCCCTAACTGGAAACACACATTTCATAGTAACATTTTCCAGACCACTTTGCAAGAGGTAAAGTGGGATGAATTTTTTGAGCACAGCTTTAGTAGAAACTCACTGCCCGTACCTGGCCCTTCCATGTCTGTATCCTGATAGATTAATTCAACAGTCTCCAACTCCCCTTAGCTTCGCCTTTTTGTGGTGTTTGTTTCTTTGCCCTTCTTAAATAAACTATTGGCAGTTCCTATGGTAACACGCCTCACTCTTTCTCACTCCTCCCTAAAAGTCTATTCCCATTTAACAGGCTTTTTAAAAGGCTCTATTTATACTTTCTTTTGTTATCCTGCCCCTGCTCCCTTGCAGTCAGACAAGGGCAGGCACGGAGCAGTGCATGCACTACCCTGTGTTACTAATAATGGCCATCCATAAACACGAGAGCCAGCCATGGGGATCAAAGCTGTGACCTTCACCAGGAGATGCTCTGCTTCTTCGAGCAAGAAAAAGGAAACCTGAGGCACGGCTCCGTAGGGAAACACTCTTGGCAGAGACCATCCCCACCTTCCCACTCTCTAGAAATGTGCTGAGGGGCTGCGAGCCCCCAAAACCAGCCAGCATGTGAAAAACAGCCTTGCTGTCTCTGCATGCTGTTTCCACCTCCCCCCTTTTCTCGGTGTCAGACATTCATCTGCATTACCAGTAATTGGATAAAATGAAAAATATGAGCTGTGCTTCTTTTTGCTTCCTATTCTGTGAAAAGCTCTCCTCCTCTCTGTGCTTTTTCATTTTAAATCTCGGGGCTATTAGCAAGTGTCAAGGTTTATTTCCTTAAGGTTCATTATATCATTTAAAGACAGACTACAATTTATCTTAACCCTTAACTGAAGCAGTAGGTGAATTTTTACAGTGGCAACTTATTGTTTTTCAGTCGTTTGTGTTAATGAAAAACAAAGGGTCTGAAACAGCACATGCACAATTTGGTTCCTTTCTCCATTGAGAGGTTTCACTTGTACCGTCAAGGCTGGTGCCAGAAACCACACATTTTTTGGTCATCTTTAGGGTGTTCCAGGAAACATATTGTCGACAGATCTCATTTTTTCAGTAGGAAAAGCAAGTAGAAGAATGACTCCCCAGCCCTCCCCGTCTTTCCTCCATATAAAGCTTTCAGGGCTTCTTTATGGATGAAGAATGACCCCAGGAGCTGTAAATCCATTTTTCTTTTCCTGCTTGTGATCTCTCCAGCCTGACCAGCACGAAGAGCTGTGATGCCCTCAAAGTGCCACTCCAGAAAGGGTTAAGGTATCTCAAGCTACAGCCTCAACAAGCAGCACGCAGAAGTGTCCTGTCCCCAGGGTAGGATCAGTGTATGAGAATTTGCTCAGATCATTTAATGTTTGTAACTTGATTTCCTGCCGGAAAGCTTCTGTGGGCGGAGTTTCTGCTGAACCAGACAGAACTAGAGCTATTTCCTTCTCCAGATTGCTTGTGCATGTCCAGTCAAGCTCGACTGAATTAATAGCAAATGGCTTGTTTCCCCCCACACACCCCTTCCCATTCACTTCTTGCAGTGGAAATATGGGAAGTTTGTGATAATCCTGCTACCAGGGTAAGTGCCTCAGGAGATGGGATGATCCCACAACCTTGGGCAAGTCCTGTTCTTTCTTTGAACCTCTGGTCCACTTCTTGTTGTATTCTGGAGAAAGGATGTCCTAATGACCAGGCTCCTGCCCTACTGATTTCCTACATGACCTTGGGAAAGTCACTTAACCTTTGCCTGCCTCCACTTTCCGTGAAATGGAAAGGAAACCAGTGGAAGGCTCAGTCACTCTGCTGCCACCATCAGTGTTAAACCGTGGCTCATGAGGACTGAAAGTAAGATTCTTTCCAGTTTAGCTTGAGGAACAGTCGCTGTTGTCCACTCGAATAGCACAGACCTGTGGTGGATCACCAGAAGCATTTCTGGAAGGGAAGAACAGCCCTGTTACCCACCATGCTCCCAACTGCAAACTGATTCATTCCTTCCCTGCCTCAACCATCCCAGGAAACATGAGTTTCCTTCACATTCAACACTGAATGCAACCAGACCTCCTCAGAAAGGCCAGATGATACTCCAGGCGCTGGGGTTTTTTACCAAAGTTGAAGGTTTCACCAAAGCAGTCTAAGCTGAACCCCACCAAAGATGCATTTTATCTATACTAAGAACATCCATACAGGGGTGAATGCATGACCAACCAAGTGAGATCCCATGGATCTCACAGGAGAACAAAAAAGGGCCAGAGATCTAACCCATGTACAGTCTCAGGACTCTACTGGTTTGAATGGTATAAGGTCATGTTATTTGAGGTTCATCCAGTAATCCAGACACTTCATTACTGATGTTAAGATGAAGGTGGGCGAGCTCTCTTCCCTCAGTCAATTTTCAGCAGCACCATTCAAAAATCCTTCCCACAGTAAATGGCAAAGTCACCTCAAACAGAAGAAATGAAGCACTGCCAGGTTTTTTCTCATGGGACCAAGGGAGGAAACTCCCTTGAGGCACAGAGAAATTTCTGAGTGCAGTGTTTCTCACCCTTTTCCAATTGCTGCCTCCACACCAACCTGTCAGCCCCAATGCTCATCTTTGCAGGATGCCTTGGGCAACACCCTCTCCCCCCACCCCGATAGTATCATGTCCTTAGGATGTGTCTACACTCCCAGACAGAGCTGGTTGCGAAGAACAGTCCTTTCCTTGGGCCTGGCTAAGTCTGGAGGCCTGGGCATGAGATAGAAAGCAGGCACTGTTCCTTATCATACATGGAAGATTATGCAAGAATGCCCTTTAATGAGGAAAACGAAGGTGCTTTGAATAGGTATGTGGGGTTGGCTGCAGGTAACTTCTGGCAGCAAGCAGGGTTCTTGCTGCATGTACCAGCCCAGGTTTCCAGTGACAGATGAAGTGGGGCAACCAGCTGCCCCACACCGACCTCCTTAAACTGAATTCACCTTCTTTCACAAAAAAAAAGCCCAAAATTTGAGGACCGCATCACTGAACGAACCATCATGAGGACCTAAAACTCAAAATACTTTTCTGCTATGGTTGCTTCATCTCCTTTCTGATTGCTGGCTTGCATGCGTGGGAATGCAATGTGTATGGTTTCATTTTCTTAATTGCAATCGTTTTGCAGACCACCTTCAGGCACGCCAGGGACCACCAGTAGTGCAGGGACCGCATGTGAAGAAGCCCTGCCCTAGGAGACCCATCCTGCCTTTCCCTGATGTGGTTAACATGCCATTCCACGTTGTGGTGCCTGCAAGGATTTAACCACGTTCTCAGCCCAGGGGAGAGCCCTGGACTATGCCATGTGCCTGAGAAAGCAGGACTGAGCTTCAGCTGTGTAGGAGGGCAGCTGCAAGCAGCCAGGATATCTGCACCACTGGTAGAGTTCTCCTCATAGCCTCCCCCATCTGCTTGACATGCAAATGAAACTTCTGAGTCTCTGGACCCAGCTCTTTCTGTTCTGAAGCCTTCACTGGCTATTAATACCTGGGGAATCTGTGAAGCAGGCAAACAAGGTTTTGATGAGTGTGGGAAAAAGAAAGGCGTTACCACCTATGAGTGAACTTCAGTTTCGCTCATGTGCTGAATTAGTCAGTGCCTTCAAGTGAATTCCAAGTGCTGGTCCAGCTACTAAATGACTCTTCTAATGGAGTTAAGTGCTCCATTTTGAGCCTCTCCTGGAAGAAAAGCTAGAATTTTAAAAGAAAAACAACAAACAAACAAAAAAACCCAAAAACAAACAAAAAAAATTAAAAAAAAGTAAAATTTGAATCAGAACGATTGCATAGGTTTGGGGTTGGGGGCTTTTCTGTGTGTTGATTATGGGGATTTGGGGGTGGGGTTTGAACTTTTTTATCTCTCTGAGAAAGAAGAAGCATCCACTAGTCAATACAGAGCAGTTTCTGGGACTTCTGCAAGCTGGAGAAATCCAGATTGCTTGTCATGCACGTGAATGTGATGTCTGTCCCAGGAAACCTCATTCAGATGTTGCAGTCTCAGAGGAACAGGATGTGATAAATGCTTCACCAAAGGAGCTGAAATACCTGGTGTAGAGGGGAAAGACACAAGCTCCAGTGGCTGAGAAACTCAGTGGAGGACTCTGAACAGTTCGTGGATGGGAAAGAGGCATCAGTGTGGAACATTAACACTGACATCTCAGGAATTCATGTTTCACTTCCTACCCTGGAGGAGTTGTTCCTCCTGCAACCTTCCCAACCCAGAATTAGCACTTTTCTGCAGCTTCCTCCTCTAACATAGCAGCCCTGAGAGGTGTTGTCTGCAGGTGGCTAAAGCAGTCATTTTTTCCATCAGTTCGCTGTTAATGGTTTGAAGAAAGCTTAGCCTGGCTGAAATGGAAATGACAGAAAAGGCAGGGAAGGATCACGGAAAAAAAAAAAAAAGATTACAGAAATTCAGACAAAACAGGTGTATGGATTACATTTCCATCCTTTCTACAAACAGGGAGGCTGCGTGGGCTTCATCCAGGAAAGGGTCCCAGCTGTAACACAAGCACTTTGACAAGCACACATTAAAACATAGCCAGGCTTTCCACGAGCACTAAGGCAAACACAGCCTGGTGGGATTAGCATCTCTGGAGAGGTTACAATCCTTCCACGTTGCTTTTCAACACATTAGGCTGAAAAACATGCTCAAGGATGCTCGCGTGCACAGGAGATTGTTGATATTTCTGCTGAAAATCCATTCAAATTCAGAAATTACAGCTAACGTGAAGCCTACTTGATCCTCTTAAGGCAGTGATCTGATTGTAGAAACATTTCTCTCTGCTTGTTTCTCTAAAACTCAGAGAAGCGAGGCAGGGCTTGACTGAAGATGGATTCAGGCTCTCCAGGAGACCTGAAGGTGTTCCTCAGCTGCATTGCCTATCAGTTTTTAATGCCTCCGACCCCCCTCCAATTTTCAGTGGACAAAAGTCCCCCTGCTCAGGATACTCTCCAGTTCTGTGGCACCCAAAGAGCAGCAGTAAAACTGGTATGAATGTATACCCCTGGCCAAGAAGCGATGCTCTCAGGCACAGCAACCCTTCAGCCTCCCCCATGCAAGAGGGGTCAAGCTGGGTTTGACAGCACTTCTGAGGGAACGTGCTGGAGCCTCATGCTGTTGCCCCTTTTTCTTCTGCCAGACCTGTCAAGCTGAGATTGTGCTCGAGCGCTGCGATTTGCCATGTGACATTTCAGATGGGAAGCGAAGAACAGCCTTGCCAACCACTGCTCTCAGGTTCTCTGCTAAATAAAACCAGATTACTGGCATTTGCTGTGGCCGAAGGAAAGGCGGGTCTGCCGTTTTTGCAAACAATAAAGGATACAGAAAAACAAACGTATTCCCTTGGAGCCAAACGCAGTTCCCCATCGTGCCTGGGAATCCCCGTGGAAGGGAAAGGGGTCATGCTGTTTTAACAAGAAAAGATTTGACCAAAAATACCCAACCAAGCAGAGCAGCTGTGAAGCTGTTTTTCTTTGGATTCTTGTTTGTTTGTTTGTTTCAGTTTTCAATTTTTTTTTTGCTTTTAAAGAAAGCAGTCCCAGACAGGCTTCTTGGTCTGTCCTACCCCCACCAGCTTTAGCAGGAAGACTTCTGCCCTCCACAGCTTTCCCTAGGCTTTGCCAGGCTGATTTGAGCACCACCAAAAGTCACACAGAGTATTTCATTAAAAACATTGATGTGAAAACCAGCTAATTTTCTCACTTTGAAGAACTAGCAGGCACTCAGACAGCAGGACCTAAATGTCAACAGCAAGGGAAGTCACAGGGTTTTTTTTCTGTTCTCAGCAGACACCTTTCCAAGGTGTGAATTTGCTGATGTTAACCAAGGTTAAGGTTATGCTTTGCCTCTGTCTGGTGAGGGGAAGGCGAAGGAGAGAATGAAAATACCTTTCACCCAGCTGTGGGTTTCAAACTTGCAGACACCAAATGTCTTGAATGTCCTTTGGAATCAATGAACAGATTCCAAAGTTTTATCTGATGATCCATTTTATATATTTGCACGCATACACTGTAGTTGCATAAGACTCATTGTGTTAAGAAACTTTGGTAAAATTAACTTATTTGCTTTCTTTTTTTGTGATGCATTAAGAAATTTTGAACCAATCCTTTCCCTTTTTTTTTTTTTTTTAATTTCTCCTCTTTTTTTTTTTTTTCCTGTTGGAAACCATGATATACCAAATCAGCCTTTCTCAAAGTCTGCTGGAGGACTTGTCATGACAGGTCGTGTGACAGGTCATAGCTGTGTCATGTAACAACATAACTTGTGTCAGAAGAGGTTTGGGCTGGATATTAGGGAAAGGTTCTTTACCTGGCCACCAGAACAGGCTCCCCAGGGAAGTGGTCACCACACCAAGCATCAGATTTGGAACAGGCATTGGAACAGAGTTCAAGAAGTGGTTGAACAACTCTCTCAAGTACATGGTGTGATCCTTGGGGCTGTCCTGTGCAGCGCCAGGAGCTGGGCTTCACTGATCCTTGGGGGTCCCTTCCAACTCAGGGTATCCTGTGATCCTATGATTCCAGGTCATTCCTTAAGCAAAGAGGAGCTGTGCATATTTTTAACAATGTTCTCAGAAATATGAAGCACTGTCAGAGGGTTCTTGCTTAGAGGGCGTGGGTTTAGTGCCTTTCAGGGAAGAAGAAAAAATATCCTTGAAATGCAAGCACATCTGAGGATCTCCTGATCTTCATCTCTACTTGTGTGCCCCTCCTGACGAATCACCTCATCCTTCTATGTCTGTCATCCCAAAACCCCCATTATTCCTTTAATGTCTGTGAAGCCCTTGGCTGCCTCTGTGGTGATTTCTGCTAAGAAAGCCTACAATAAATCAGAAATAAATGAAAAAGGCAACCTGAGATGACATCAGGTGTTCTGCTCCTGACCCCTTGAATTTATGGTAGCTTTTTACAGCACAGATCTACACAGGGGTTTATAGACAGACACAAAGGTTGGCAACCCGAGGGGAGACCCTTGGCTGTAAAGCAGCAGCTCCTGAATCACTCCTGACCCTGGGGCAGTGACCTGCTGGGTGACCCTGGTGCACCCCACAGGTCCCCAGCACTGATGGCAGGGTGTGAAGTGCTGCCTGGGGGAAGGGGGGTCAATGCTGCACTGAGTCCACTGCACTGTGCCTGTGCTGCTGCCCCCGCCCCTGCCTTCAGGCCTCCTCTTTGCCTTCCTCATATTCCTCCTTGTTATATTGGGTTTTTTCTTCTTCCTCTTCTTCTTCTTCTTCTTCTTCTTCTTCTTCTTCTTCTTCTTCTTCTTCTTCTTCATCTTCTTCTTCTTCTTCTTCTTTTCTTCTTCTTCTTCTTCTTCTTCTTCTTCTTCTTCTTCTTCTTCTTCTTTTCTTCTTCGTCTTTTCCCTTTCCCTTGTTCTTTTATTTCTCCTTTTTCTTTTTCATTTTCTTTTTCTCTTTTCTTTCTTTTTCTTTCTCCTTTTCTTTTTCCTGTTTTATGTTTTTCTTTTTTCCTTTTTAATTTTTTCCTCCTTTTCCTTTTTCTTTTTCTCTTATTTCTATTTTTCCTTTTCTCCTTTTTCTTTTTTTCTTATTTCTTTTTCCCCTTTTTTCCTCTTTAATTTTTTCTTTTCCTTTTTC
>JAWWEE010000074.1:147594170-147607552 GCA_035221455.1 Xenops minutus | reverse complement strand
CATCCCATCCCATGCCATGCCATCACATCCCATCCCACCCCATCCAGGCGGACCCCTATCCCATCCCACCCCATCCCATCCCCTCCCACCCCATCCCATCCCACCCCACCCCATCCCATCCCGCACATGGGGTGGACACAGCCGGGTCCGGACGGTGTCACAAAGGACCCCCGGGAAGGGGGGAAAGAGCCGTGCTCCATCCCGGCTGTGCCCGGTGGATGTTTCCCACCTCCCCGCAGGGAATTCGGGGGGATGGGGCTCCAGGGATGGCATCTCCCGGGGCACCTTCGGGAACAGCCTGCCCAGGGGTAGTGGTGGGAATCACCACGCCTGGAAGTGTCTGGGAAACCTGTGGATGTGCCATTCCCGGAGCAGGCAGGTCACGTAGGAGGACACCCCATGCCTTTCTGTGCCGTAGGTAAAGTGGATTTTTGCATGCAATTGGGATTACTAATCCAAACAATTAGCTGGAATCTGGCAAGTTCGCGCCGCTCTGCCAATTTCCAGTTAATTTCAGCTGCAGCTTCATCTTCCTGTGGAAAGGAGCTAAAGCGTAAATGAGAGATGATCCAGCATCTGGAGCTGCTGGGTTTGGGTTTATGTGCATCCCTCTGGCTAAAGGAGGATCAGCAAGAAAACCGAGCCTTAATGAAGTAGTGAATTTACTGACAGCAGTGAAAAAAGAGTGGTGGGGATAAATGGGGCTGGTGACTTGTTCGTATATGAAATATCATGAATCTCCCTCCCCTGTTGTGGGCTGGATTTAAATCCCACTGTCACAATGATCACTGATATTTTTTATCATATTGTTGGTAATAGAGTATGTTGAAAATGCTGCAGGTGGATTTAAAGCTCAGGGCTTTGTGGACCCACCAATATTTATATACATGCAGGAACTTTAAGTGTGTTGTCACTGGGCTTCAGAGTTAACCTTCCAGGTGCTGGATAGCAGGGGCACAGTCCCCCACAGCTGCTTTTTGGGAACATGAGGTGCTAGTAACAACCAAATTTGACACTTGGGTGAGGGAAGGAGACTTTCAACCTTTGGTAAGCTCTGTAACATGAAATTTGTTCCTTTTGGGAATGTGAAAACATTTAACTTCCACAAGGCTGGAAATAGTCGTGTCACCAGCGTGCCACGAGCCATCACCCTGTTGGTTCTGCTTATGCAGAAGCAAAAAGCTTTTGTTGCAGCTGGTTTATTTTTGTGTGTGCCTTGGTAGCTCAAAAATCACTCTCCGGCTTCCAGTCAGGGCAATCCTGGATGAGAAGCATCCTCTGGGATCGGCCTGTTAAGTGCATTTCTTTGATTTGACAGCTGAAGTGCCCATAGAAACGTCAAAACCCCCAATGTTTAGGCACATTTCCAGCTTCATCATCCCCTGCAAGCCATGGAAATGAGTGGCTTGGAAGCCAGCAGCACTTGATATTAAAATAGCAAACAGTAAACATGAGCTCCTATCAATAACTTTAATTATGGTTTGGGTTTTCTCTTAAATAAACTCACGTTGCCATAGGGAATCAAAGTTTAGCATCCAGACGTGCTCAGCGGGGTGGTAGCGTCTTTGGACAGGGCGTAGCGTACTTTTAGAGCATAAATTAAAATTAAAAAGGGTTTTAGCAGCGTAGCGAGCTGTTGTGTAAGAAAGTTGCCAACTTTTGGGCCGAGACCACATGGTTTCTGGGCATCTTGTGCTGCAGCGTGTTGGAGGATGGTGTTCCTGGGCAGCTTTGGACGGGGAGAGCGAGTTGTACTGCTCTGGAGCTGAGCCCTGCCAGGGCTTTTCAGGCGTAAAACGAAGTGCAAGGGAGGCTTTGTGTATGCCACGGATAGCCAACCTGAAAGCAAAAATAAACACGTGCAAAAGCTGGGGGGTTTTTCGGTGGTTGACAGGAAAGGAAAGCGCCGGTCCAGGGGTGGGCGTGAAGTCCCGGGTTCGTAACACTCCAAATCTGGAAAATACAGATTGTGGCACGTGGCAACGGCGTGCACGGCTCGTTTTGCATCTTTTTCCCCGTCTGATTTAACCCCGAATGAGTTGGGGGAAGCAGCACCCACCAGCCTGGTAAATGTTCATTTTTACCAAGTTACGCCACTTGGCGAACACGAGACGCGACCAGATTCCTGTGGCAAGGAGCCCTTAAAATTTCAACAGCTCTACCTATAAATACTGTCGCCGTGAAAGGCAATACGGCTTTAAGAGCTAAAAAAAAAAGGCAACCACACTCTTTTTTTAGTCCCACTGTATCTGCCTTACTTTAGTGCCATGCGATGCGTCTCTGGCCCAGGCAGCGTTGGAACATTCAGTCTCCTAATGCCTCTTGCTAATTCCCGTGAGGAATGGGTGCAAACAGAGAAAAAAGAATTCAGTTTAATTGTCCTGATGGTTTTTGGGGGTGAGACTGTGAGGTTGGGTCTGTGCAGCCACATGACCTTTGCAGAAGGACCTTGTTGCTTGGTCCCGGTGAGTCCCTGCGGGGCAGTGCAGGATGGAGTCTGAAGCATCCTTTGGGTGTGAAGCATGTCCCAGTTGAAAATTAAAGGGAAAAAGAAAGAAAGAAGCTGGCTGCCACCTCACCCCAGAGGTGTCTGGGCTCACCCACTGCTCTCTGATGCAACCACAACTGCCCAGGGAGCTCGAGGGCTGGTTTTGGACTTGCCCAGGGTTGCCCAGGGACAGGCTGGCCCTGGGAGCGGGTACAGCGTGTTCTTGGCACTCCTCTGCACCAGTGGGACACCCCACCAGCCCCAGGTGATGCTCTGGGGAGGTGGTCCCTGTGCACATCCTGGTGGGCAAGACACCCCTGCCTGCAGGGCTGGGATTTAGGTGGAGGAGCTGCGAGGTAGGGTGGGTTTGCAGCGTGGTGATGCTTCTCAGCGCACCCTGCGCTTGCACTTCAGAAATCCACCTTTATAGCCAGAGCAGCTTCCCCACAGAGCCCTGGGTCACCTTGCAGTGCCAAAACCTACTGGGTACGGCTGGGACGGGGCATGGGCTGGGAAGGGTGTGGGAGTGGGGCGGCAGAGCTGGGCTCACCGCGACGAATTGCTGCGTGTGCAGTTGGGCGAAGTGCTGAGCTGCAGACAGGCAGCGCACGTGACCGTCTGAAATCCAGAGCACTGCTGGACCACTCTGCCAGCAGCCTCTCACGGCTCATCAGCTGCAATATCACTTCTTTCCCCACACCTCCTCTTCCTTTTTTATTTCCTTTCCCCCTTCCCCACCCTGCCTCATTTCCAAGGCGAAGCAGGAGGGATGAACACGGACACGGAGGGTGGCTGCAGCTGCACAGGGTTTGTATCCAAATGGTTTCCTGGAAGGCAAGTTTTGTTTCTGTTGTTGTTTTTCAGTCTTAAAAATATTTTTACAGCAAGTGTCTCGCATCGGGGCTGTTGGGATGTCAGGTTTGGTTTCCCATGACATGGAGTGATTAGAGGAGGGAGGGGAAGGAGGGGCTGGATGCTGGTTTACGTGCAGATCTCTCTGCAGCGGTGCCGTCTCCTATTGATGGTAAATGTGTTCCCTCTCATCCCTGCGATAGTTCTCGGAGATCTCCTCTTTTACGTCACTGCAGTTAATAAGATGTTTAACTTGGGAGCTGGGGGCGATGTGGCGTGTTATCGTGTTGCAAGGAACGGGGGGGATGACGAGTTCCCGCACAGACTTGTGCTGAGGAAGATCATATCAATGCTGGGGAGAACAGCTGGGTTTGGAGTCAAACCACTGCCTTTCACCCTTAATGAACCTGACCTGGCTTCATCTCTTTTTTTTTTTATTATGACTGATTATTTCCCTTCTAATACTCAGTCCTCTCTGTCTGCTGCATTGCTGGAGTCAAGGGTGCACTTTGATTTTACTAAGCAGGTTGTGTCTGTCTGGCTGGGCTTTGACTCTTCTTTTTTCCCATTTTATGGGGACCCCTGAAGGATTTCATGAAGGCACTTGATGGCTTTTTTGTGGTGACATTGGGGCGACGCCACAGGTGTAGTGGCTGCAGAGCCAGAGCTCTCTCCAGGAAAGTCCTTGACTGTGTGTTTTGAGTCCCGTTCATGTCACTGGTTGGTTATAAGTTACTACAGCATTGCTGTTGTACACGCCTTGACCAGGAATAGCCTCCCTGCTGCCACAGTTTGCAAGGCCAGCCCATCAAGAGCGGGCGAGTTGGTCAATAAATGCTCCGAGCGGCACCCTTGGGAGTTCTGAACCAAAATGGGAACACTTGTGTCCTTCAGTGCCTCCTTCCTTGCCAAGTTGTTTTCTTCCCCCAGCTCCTTCTCCAAACTGCCACTCAAACCCTCTCCTTTCTGCTGTGTTTTTCCACAAACGTCTTTTGAGCATGACAGCAGGGAGAAGGAAGCCAGCACAGGGCCATGGATGCCACGCTCGGCGGCTGATGTGTATCAGCCCAACCCTTGCCTGTGGCTTTGGGGGCCCCTTCATTTCAGGTGGCTTGGCAGCTGCAGGTGGGTTCACATCTGGCAGCAGCTGGGCTTGGAACTGCCTCTTGTCTGCCACCAGACCCATCCCACCTGCCTCCATCTCTTCCAGGGCTACCACCTCTTCTCCAGGGCTTGAGTCAGGTAGCTTGGCCATGGTGACCAAGATGTCCCTGTGGAGGTTGGGAAAGGACAAGGGCTCCATAATCCTCTCAAACAGCAATGGGGACATGGAGGGTTTGAAGGAAGCCCAGCTCTGGTGGTGGTGTTTTCCAGCCTTCCAGCAGGACCTGTCACTCGCAGTCCTGCCAATGCTGAAGTGCTGACTTGCTGTCAGTGATTTTGCTCAATAACCCTTTTCTTTTTAAGACCAAAAAGCTTCTTAAAAAGCAACGTGCCCCTGGCACATTGGGATGTTGACTTTTTTTCTGGGGGGAGGTTCACAGCCTCCCAGCTCTGCTTGTGCTCCAGGCAAGAAGAAACATGGCTGGGTTCAATTTTCATCCCTCATGGGAAGAGGGTCTTAAAAAATAACCCTACCACATCCCAGCTCACACCCTCACTGCTGGATGTGGGAGTTAATTTTTCCTGCCCCTGCCATGCACAACAGCCCCTCTTTTGTGCTTTTGCTGAAACCAAGGACAACGGGAATTTTGGGTGCAACTCCAGGCGGTGCTGGCTCGGCACATGTCCCCAAGCTGGGTGGCTGCCCAGGGCCCCCTTCATGTGAACGGGGTCAGCAGCTGGGAAATTGCAGAGCAAAGTGCCTCCCTGGTAATTCCCAGCTGCCGTTAAAGCGGCTTTAGAATAAATTCCCTCAAAGAGCAATTCCAAGTATTTGAGGGTTTGAACTTTTCCGGAGAAGGGTTTTGGGAGCTGCTGGCTACCACGCTGCACCCTGGCAGGCTGGGGAAAGGCGCCAGGGGAATTGCCCTGATTATCCCAACATCTAGAAAACACTTTTTTTAATGTCTGTATGATGTTTGTTTATTATCTGCGTGTGCAATGCAACAGTCGGAAATGGGGCACTGCTGGAAGGAAAGTTTGCTTTCAAATGGGAAGATGGGTGGCTGAGCAGTGTCCCAGGCTGGAGGCAATGCCCAGGCTCGGGGACCATCATCGTGCCATCATACCTGGCCACCAGTGCTTACCCAGGGGTGCAGCCCAGCCGGGTGCCCCTCGCCGTGCATTCCTCAGCCGGTTCTGCTTGGTAACGTGGGCACAACAGAAAACAAACTTTGCAGCGAGCTTTGCTCTCCCAGAGCCCCTGAAGCTTGCTTAAAAAAAAAAACAACAAAAAAACAACTTTGGAGCAATGTGGTCTTTTCTTTTTTTTCTCATGCTCATGAAAATTCTCATACCAAACCAGTAACCTCCACTGCCCCCAGTTCATTATTTTTTAAGGTGGCGTTAGGGGGCATTTAAGGGAAGGCTTGTCCCAGCCTCTCTGTCCCCTCCACTCCTACATCCTGTCACGGCAAATTACAGCTTCATCTGTGCTCGTGTGACAGGCACTAAAATGGGAAGGTTTGGTCAACAAACAGGAAAATTGATCTAATCCCTGAAAGGCTCTGGATGTCTCTCTGCTGGGGCTCCCCAGGGTGCTGCATCCCGTCTGGTGCAACTTTCTGGTCACGGGGATGTCCCCATGAGGCTGAGTACCCTGAGCTGGGGACAGCCAAGCTTTTCCCTGCAGGGACAGTGCTGGGCTCCTGCCCAAGTCCCCTCTCCAGGGCCCTGGCATCGGTGCAAGCCCAACCAGGCTGAAGGCTGGTGATTAAACCCATGGTCCAGGTCACTCCTGCCCCACTCAGCGCCCCAGATGACAGGGATGCTGATAACAGGGCTGCATCCAAGCAAGAATATTGCACCTCTGTGAGCTCGTTTAAAGAAGCTGGCAATGAACTGAGAAGTTTTAGGGTTAAACCACCCCAGAACATCCATTGCAGCGGAGGGTTTGTCCCCACACACCCTTCATTGCCATGGCCAAGCTGCTCCCAGATCAAACTGATTTTGTTTGTGGGCTGTCCTTTGCTCTGGCAGCTTCTTAATGAACTTTCTATCATGTATGTAATTTCTAAATATTTTTTCTTTCTGCGTGGACATGACAGAGCTGTCTCCTGAGGTGGCAGAAAACACATCTTGCTTCTTAAGGACAGGCAGGGAAACCTGCACGTGGCACAAGGAGGTTTGCTGTGGATGAGACAACACCGGGTGCAGTCTCAGCCCAAAGTCATGTCCACTAGACCACACACTTAGCTCCCTTTTTTTTTTCCCCCTCCAAAAGTAATCCCTCCAGCCCATTAGGCTCTTTTTTGTTGTTGTTGTTGTTGCTCCTCTCTGAATTCCTTCTAATTTGCAGGCTCACTGCCAGCATCCAACACGCTATAAAAAGGAGACTTGTTCTTCAAGCTTCCCTCCGGTACACAGCGTTTGCACAAATAGCAACACACTTGACAAGTAGGTCTGATTCCCCCTGCTATTACCAAAATGCTTCTAGGGTGCTCAGGCAGTAGAGCTGCTGTCTTAAGCCAAGCCAAGTTTAATTTCACACAGGGCCCTGAGCCCAATTCCCAGCCGGTGTTTAAGCTCCTGTCAGCTGGAAAAACGGTGCCTTTTTTATTTTCCTCCCTGCACAGCTTCCCTCTCTCTGAGAGCAAGTGGATGTGGTTTGCATCCCTCCATACCCCACCAGTGCAGGTACAGCTGCTGGGTGGCATGTGGGCTGTGACAGAAGACCTGAATCCAGCCCCAGGGCCACCACCAATTTTTGGCTGGTCCCCCCCCTGCCATTACAAGCAGCCTCGAAACAAACCCCCTGCCAGCTTCCTTCTTAAAACTAATGAGCCGTTTGACCCTGGCAAGTCCTCCGGGAAAGCTGTTGCCAGAGCCTTTCTGCTCACAGGGATAAAAACTGCTCTCATTTCCAGCTTAAATTTATTTGTGGATGACTCCTACCCATTTGGCCTTGTTCTTCTTGTACCCTCAGTGGCTTTTAGCTCGGATGGCTCTTTTCCCTGCTCTGGTGTTTATCCTCTGGCAGGCTGTGCTGAGTGTTGTGGGTCTGCCAACCTAAATAACCCCAGAGCTCCTGGTTGAGGATGGATGGAGGGGGTGTAATGGCATCTAGGCTTCCTCATTCCTGCAGTGGAGAGAGCCCCAGTGACTCCACCTGCAGCCCACCCTCACAGTGACAGAGGAAAATCCACCTTGGTGCCTCTCAGTATCCCCACCAGGGATGGTCCCAACCTGCAGAAGGACCTGCATTAACAAAGGCCCTCAGATTTGAATCCATCTTGTAATTTCCTTAGCACATTCTCTTTTGCAAAGCAAAAGCCATTTTGGCAGAAGATGAGGGGTTTTTTTTTCCTGATGCAGCCTTCAGTAAAACCTTCCCCTCTCCATTTGGGTAGCACTGGGGCTCACACTCCTGCCTGTGCTAATCTTGTGCTAATCTCAGCCCTGGTCTTGTGGAGCAGAGGTTTCCTGTGCCTGGCTGTGCCGGGCACTTTTCTTGAAGGCTGAAGTGGATTTACAACATTCAAGTTTCTCAGTGCAAAACACACACATGGCTCCCTTACTGCTGGTCCCGTTTGGGGGTGTTGGACCATTCAGGATGGTATGGGAGGAACTGTGAGGTGTTTGCTCTGCCCCCAGGATGGTAGTTTCTCACCTTGGGGCTCATTTTCCCCATACTTTTTGCTGCCACATTTTTGCCATGGGTTTTCTTTGCATGTTGATGCCTTTTGTGTGCTTTCTTTGGAAGCTCTGTGCTTATTCCTAGTGATGCTGGTTTATCCATCTTAATTTAGACCCCTGCCTTCTCCTTGGCAGGGGGAACTCGGCTGGTACCTCTGATGGAAGGAAAGATGCTCCAGGTGCCATCATTCACCAGCCCCTTATTTCTTCCTCCAAGTTTTCCTCTAGTTAAGAATCTATTTTTGTTTATTTTTTTTTTCATCCTGCCTAATCTAAGCTGCATCAGCGTGTGTCCATTTGAGGCAGGGTTTTATATTCCCCTGCAGTGTCCTTCCATCAGTCCGTGCCCTCATTAAACCACGCATAAATTGGCATCATCGAGGAGGAGCAGGGCTCTGCAGTTATTAGCAGGATTATTCTCATCTCTCCCAATTTCCAGCAAAACTGCTGGGCTGTTGTAACAATATTCCCCCTAATGCTCATCTGGGCTATTGGGGAGAACGATGCTGATGCAGCACTGAGCATCAGCAGCACATACAAGCAGGAAACCAGCAGACCCTGTCATATCTTTCCATGTTAAGTGATTTCTAACCCCAAGCTCCTCTTCTCCAGGCCATGGTTGTTTGGTACATCGTGCTGGACATTAACTTTCCATCCTGAATCTTTCCTGAGCAGCCCATGGGCTCCCTCACAGCTGCAGCTCCAGCACAGGAGTGCATCGTATCCTGCGCTCACTGGTGGTTTTGCTTTTTGCATCATGTTTTCTCACTGTCTAAACCAGCATCCACAACGTGCAGCACTTCTAGTGGGTGCAGCTGAGCATTTGCTCCCTGCAGTTGATCTTCCGTCTTCCTCTTTCCCTGTTTATTCGATTTCTCGCTGTATTTAAAGCCAGGAGAGGCCAGTGTGTGTTTTGCAACCTTCTGCTCCTGTTATTCATTTCTTAGAAATGAAAGGGAAGGAACCAGAAGCAATAAAGAGCCTGAGGTTTGAGGACTGAATGTTTTATTTGTCAAAACTCGAAATGCAGTGGCTGAAGAGGGCAAAAGGAAATCTTAGGTGCCGAAGTGCCTCGTTTAAGTTTAGGCTTGTGTAGGTCAGATTTTGGGGGCTGTGGATTTCCTCCTGCTCCACTTTTAGATGGAGCTTCTATCACTGCCATTACTGCAAAGAGCATCTTGGTTTTTTCCTTTTGCACCTCATTTTTGCACCCCCCAGTCTGGTTTTCCTGCACCGTGCCCATCTGGCACTGGGGGAGCAGTGGTGCCCATTTTAGTGGCATGATGGAACCACTTGCAGTGGGATTGCATGTGGCTGGTGGCAAATGGGTGGCCATAAACCAGTTCCAGGGGTGAAAATTCTGGCAAGGAGGCTGAGGCTGACCATCAGCTGCCAGGAAGAGGGGATGAGGAGCAGCAGGGTGGCTCAGATGCCTAAGCCAAAGCCCCTCTGAAGCCCAAAAAGGACAAAAATAGGTGTCTGGGTCATTGAAGAGGGTTTGAGGACTGCTTAAGATCTTCTCCCTCGGAAGCAGCAATTACCAGATGAAAGGGAATGTCTTCAACCAGGCACTTTGGAGCATCTGGTTTGTATTTGGTGCGTTCAGTCGGGGAAGCAGGGAAGGCTGGAAGGCTGCTCGCTGGGTCTGTGGCTGGGCGAGGCAGAGTGTCCTTCAGGGGATACAGCTGGTGGCTTACGAAATGCAGTTGACACCAGGACCAATTTCCACATCTCTCCTCCTTCTCAGGCTGCATTGTCAATAACTTTCCGAAGTGCTAAGGCTGGGCATGAGCTGGATTTCTGCTCGTGGGAGGGCAAGGGCCTGTCCCCATATGAAGTGGCAAGTAGGGGGATTGTACACGTGGTTTTCTTTTTAGGTTTTGTCCCTCCTGAGTACAGAGGAGGCATTGGCATGTAATTACTGGCAGCTTTAATCCAGCCAGGCCAACTGCCTTTCTGGCAAACACAAATACAATAGGAGCCAAAGGTTATTGCATGCCCTAAATAAAACCATTGCAGTCTTGGGGCCTCACCCAAGCCCAGACCACAAAGCATCCAGGACCAGCTCCGTTCAGTTTTCCTGAGACCAAAAGAGTTGGTTGGATGGCAGTGACCCATAACTTTTTTTTGTTTGTTCTTATTTTCCCTCTGAAAGCCACCTGCACTCTTGTGGCCATTGTGGCACCTGCCAGGAGCAGCACATCTGGCCAGTGTTAGTGGGATGTGCTTGATTCAGGGTTTCCTTGCTAAAATCATTAGTGGCTTTAATTGAAACCAGGGGTGGGTGAAGGCACGTCACACAGGCATGCAAGTGCACCATGGTGTGCATGGCTCAGCCCAGCACATGGCTGTGACCACCCGCCCCAAAAAACCACTGCCAGATGCAGCTCAGTGTCCTGCCCATCCTTGGGATGGATGGAGATGTCAGGCAGGACACAAGGTCCTGTGTGGCCTGGAGGAGCCACACAGGAGCCAGTGCATCCCACCAGAGCTTTCTTCCAGCTACTGCTCCAAACTGGGATTTACTCTGAAATCTGAAGGATTTAGCTTTCTATCCCTGAGCAAATACAGCCCAAAGTGATGCAAATGCATAACCTCACCCAAATCTCAAGAAGTAAATATTGCCTCACACTGACCATGCTATATCCTTTGCCCCAGACTGAGATGCTCTGTCTGAGTCCACCCTGCTGCTGCAGGGACAAGCCAGGCCAGGGAGGAGGTAATATGGTGGGAAAGGCTTTCTCCTCACCTCCCAGTTTAATTATTGGTGTCTCTCGTTTGTAATGTGATGGACACTGGTCCTGCACCCATCCAAGGCTGCTCTGACTTCTGGCATCCCCACAGAGCTGCCGGCAGGGAGGAATTGCATTTCACAATTCCAGGCTCCCACAAGATTACTGGAGGGAGAGGAATGTGCCGGAGAAAATATCCCAACTGCTGTTAAAAGGCACAGCTTCCCCTGCCCCTTTCTGGGACAGCCATTCCTCCACCACAGCAGACACCCTCCCCCAGCTGGCAGCACCCACTGGAGCCAGCATGGTGTCACCTCCTGTGTCACCCTGGGGTGCCTTTGCCCTACTGGCCTCCCTTTCAGTTCATGTGCAAATAATTGCAGTTGTGATAAGCAGGCTCTTTTATGAAGAAGCTCTTTGCTTTTCCCTTGCAGTGCTCCTGGGACAGAGCTCAGTCACTTTATATCTGGACAATAAATCTCCAGGCTCTCCAGGGCACACCCTCCACACAAGGCAGTAATGGGCCTGCCAGATGCTGTTCTGTCTGGGAGAAGAGCATGCCAGCCAGTTGCAGCATCTGTAAATCATTTGCCAGGAGAGCCCAGGCAGTGCAAGAGTCTTAGCTCAAATCCCTTTTGGGCAATCCTGTTGAATCACAGTGAAAGTTTCTGTGCTACCCAGAGCACAGACATCTGTGAGATGGAACAGCCCACAGTCCCAGGGTGAGATATGCATCCCACACGTCTCAGGAGGAAGGTGGAGAAATCTTTCTCCTTGGTTCTTCTGCTTCTGGAAGGTGTGAAATCCTCACCAGGCCAAGGCTAAGGTATTACATATGCCTGATCCTACTCTTTGCATCTGCTGTTGCTAGAAAATGCTGTGAGCATCAGATGATGGGATGTGTTCCTTGGCAGTGGAAAGTACTGGGGAAGCTTGAACTGGTTTGGTGTTGAGTCATTTCCTGGGTGATGGGCCATGGACAAGGCTGAAAGTAGGGATGGCTTTCTCCAATGTGCCTTCCTTGTTGGGTCTTGGGGCTCCACAATCCCAGTCCCCCTGTTTTGCCTCCAGCAAGTAGAACACCTACAAGTTCTCCACAGAAGATCTTGTTGCATCTGGGGGCGATGGTCAGGCTGTTGCGCTCACTTTGGTTTCTCTCCCAGGCTAATTACAACAAGCCTCTTGGCCTCTCTCAGGTGGCTTTGGCAAGACTCTGCTTTTCTGGCTCCCATGCCAGGGAGCCCTGGCCACAACCATCAAGTCTTTCCCTGACTATTAGAAAGCGGTTGCGCTCCTTGTGTGTCTTTTCATTTCCGGAAGCTGGTAAGTGGATGGATCCTACACAAATAAACTTCTCAAGGGCAGGGAGTCAAAATATCCCTGGGCTTGTTTGGTGGAAAAAGGTTAACCAGCGTGAAGTCTATGAATTGCCGCTGACCCGACTTTGTTGACAAAATACAGTGTTATTAATTGGAGTTGCAGGCAAACTGCCTGGGGATATTTAGAAGGAACTTTTCCATCACAAGGGCCAAGATCTCCCTGGGAGAAGATCTGGCTGGGCTCTTCGGAGATGCGCTTCAGGCTTGGCCATGGCTCTGGTCTGGGGTTTTGTTAGTGAGGATAAGGTGTGTCAGGCTCCCACAGTGGCCATGGACAGTAGGGATTCACTGACAGCAGAGCTGCAATGAAGAAGGAGGAGCCCACCAAGAAGTCAAGCACCAGGTGACTCCTTTAGAGCGAGCTGGAAAGATCTCTGTTGACTTAGTGGAAGGTGTCGCTGCTCATTGCAGGAGGGTTGGACTAGATGACATTTAAAGGTCCTTTCCAACCCAAACTATTCTGATTTTTATGACTCTAACAAGGCTGCTGGGTCCCTAAATTCAGGTTTCTGCTCTCAAGCTGAATTCTGCCCATAGCACCATTGCCTGGGCAGGAGCAGCAGCTTCATGGTGAAGTTCAGGAGCGTGACCTGTGCTCCTCCCAGTGTGGTCCTAAACCCCAGCAGCTGTTCACTGGCGTCGATGACACTCCCTGTCTCCCTGCCTGGTGGCTGATTTTAGACAGTGGCAGGGCCGTGGTGGGTACGTGTCCCTGGGTGCCATTGCAGCACTTCAGCTGGGGAGCAGCTCCAGAGCCGGCTGCTCCTGTCTCGGCTGGCAGGTTCATTCACAGCATCTCACGGCACTGTGTGATGAACAGCCTGCTCCCCTCGCCCTGGGAGCCAGCAGAACACCCGCCCTGGCACGGGCCCAGCACAGGAGCTGTGGGAATCCTCCTCGACAGCGTGACAGCAAAGATGGGAGGATCCCATGCCCAGCATCCTCCTCCTGAGTGGAACCAGGGATGGAATCCTCCTCGACAGCGTGACAGCAAGGATGGGAGGATCCCATGCCCGGCATCCTCCTCCTGAGCGGAACCAGGGATGGAATCCTCCTCGACAGCATGACAGCAAAGATGGGAGGATCCCATGCCCAGCATCCTCCTCCTGAGCGGAACCAGGGAGGGAGTCCTCC
>JAWWEE010000074.1:147507927-147594070 GCA_035221455.1 Xenops minutus | reverse complement strand
TCGACAGCGTGACAGCAAAGATGGGAGGATCCCATGCCCGGCATCCTCCTCCTGAGCAGAACAGGGATGGAATCCTCGACAGCGTGACAGCAAAGATGGGAGGATCCCATGCCCGGCATCCTCCTCCTGAGCAGAACAGGGATGGAATCCTCCTCGACGGTGTGACAGCAAGGATGGGAGGATCCCATGCCCAGCATCCTCCTCCTGAGTGGGGCCAGGGATGGGAGGCTCTCTCCCAGCGAGCCCACAGCAAAACCTGTCCCGGTGCAGGAAGAGCTCGCCTTGGGCTGCGAGGTTTCCTGCACCTGTGTGACAAAAAGCACCTTTGGTGCGTGCCAGGGTGGTGGAAATTCAGCTGTCAGCAGATAAACGTGCCGGTGCATGTCATGCCGTGCTTTGGGGAGTGGGGTGGCACCTGGTGGAGATGGGCAAAGGGGCTCTGTCCTCTCCTCACCTTCCCCAAAAGCTGGCAGTCACCTCCTGGGGAAGGTCAGCCACGTTTAGGTGGAGCCTTGCACAGGTGAAATGTGCCCCTCAAGGGCTGTCAGGTCCATAGCCACAGGTGAAGCCCCCTCACCTGGGATGCTCAGCCTTGCTGGTTTCCAGTTGTGCCGTGCAAACATGACCTGGAAGAGCCAGCGGGAGCCAGATCCATATGCCTTTTCCTCCTGGGCAGCCTCTGGACACGGTCTTGCCCAGGGTGAAGTGGCTGCAGGGGTGGAGGGGTCCATCCAGGCTGGAGTTCGGGGCAGCCTGACCGTTCTTTGCAGAGCAGCCGTGGCAAGAAGCCCACGTTTCACAAGTGGGGTTTTCCCATCAGGCTCTCCAGCTGCTATAAATAACAGGAAACGTTTGGTCGTTTTCTGCTCCGGAGAAGGTCAGGGGCTGGATTCTGCTCTTCGGAACTTTAATAAGGTTGGAGGTTTATGCAGTGTACCCAGAAGTCTCCCAAGATAGCCTGCCTGAGGCTGTTTGGCTCCTTGGATGGAGAAGTCCTGAATGCCAGCCTTTGACAAAGTTACCTTAGCCACTCTTTGTGAGATGTCAGGTCCTGCTAAAATCCTTAACATGCTCTCCATCTGCAGATGTAGCTCTTGGATTGCTGCCACACCAACTCACAAGAGGTTTGAACTATCCTCTGTCTGTGGTAGGAAAAGCTTCCACCATGGATCCCAGGATGGATGGACACAGGGACACCAGCCTCTGGTCTCATGAGCTTGGTGGGATCTCATCTGCATAGAGTTACAGAATCTGCCCTCAAGAGACTCCACCTGGAGAACTGTGTCCAGGTCTGGGGTCTTTAGCACAGGAAAGACACGGACTTGTTAGAGCAGCTCCAGAGGAGGCCACAGAAATGATCAGAGGGCTGGAACACCTCTCCTTGCAGTTTACCTGGCTTGTGCTTGCAGCAGGACGGAAACCCAGCAAATCCAGCGGGAAGATCCATCCTCAGGAGTTTGCTCCAGACACCGCCACAGCTTTTCTGGGTCATGGAGAGCCCCAAGCACCAGGTCTGTGCCGCCTGTCGCCCCAGCAGCCGCAGAGGGAGGAGGCAGAGCCCGCTGTCTGCTGCCTCTCCCATTTCCCCAGCAGATGCAGGAATGCTTTGATGTCAGCTTCCCTGGCCCCAGCGCCCAGCCCCAGGATTAACCACCAGTCAGACCCCTCCACCGCCTCCAAATAAATCTAAACCCAGACAAGCCCCGCTCAGAGGGACCCCAGCATTCCCCTCTTGCAGAAGGAGGGGTAAAAATAGTTTTTCTCCTTGCACCTGCCCCTCTGAAGCCAAGACTGCGTTTTATTTTTACAGCTCAGGTTTCCTGGTGGTTGGCTTCTCTCCTGAGGCACAGAGGTTGGGGACAAATAGAAAAATTACCCCTCTCAGAGGCACAAAGAAGGTGATCAGCATGGAACATGCTCATGTTAGTTTGGAAGAAACCCTCCCCACCCTCACCTCTTCTTATAACTTCATGCTTCAAAACCAAGACAGAGATGCAGCTCCAGGGATGACCCTTAAAAAATACTGAATTTTGCTCCTTTTTCTGTGTTTATGAGGATGTCACTAGGGGTCTTTTGGGCCTGACTTAGCATCCCCTGTGCAGATCTCTGAAGCCTGGCTCAGAAAGCTTGGCTCAGCCCCACTTAAGTGGTTTCAGTGAGGCTGAATTATTTTTTGTTAAAGCCAATGTGTTTACGTTTCATAAGCTTATTTTAAAACATGTGTATACAAGAGCAGGCTTATTTATAAGGCAGATTGCCCTGCTGTGTCCTTACCTGACTTAAGTGTCAAGGAAGCAGGTTTTTTTTTTACTTTTTACAAGCGCAGTTTAAAATAAAATACTGGTTTGCTGTGCGCCAGTGGATCTGCCCAAGAGGAGGTCAGGGCAAGGTCTTGTTTTCCAGCTGTAAAATGCTATTTTGCCTGTTTATGGAGCTTCCTCTTGCCAGCCATCATTTTAAGTTAATATGTTAATGACAGCTATAGGTAAAAAAAATCATTTATATTCCCCAGAGTCCTGGCAAGCCTGGGTTGCTAAAATCCCAAACTAGCCAGGCTTTTGGGAACTTTCCATGAGTAAAGCAGGTTTTGCTGGGTGACCTGCTCAGTTCAGGTTATTGGCAAGGTTTCTGATTTGAAGTCCCTCAGGGAAATACTTGAGAAAGCCTTTGTGGGGGGATTTTGGCATTTTCTGCTTGCCCTGGAGGAAGGATTTTATTCTTGGTTTTAACCATGTGAACTGGTAACACACCAGTCCAGCAGCAGGAAGGTGAGGAGCACTTTATGGTGATGTACTTTATGGTCAGTGTTGGAGTGTGATGAGATTTTGTGTATGCTGCATGGAGAGGGTGAGGAGACCCCCAAGGAACCACTAATTTAGGCAAAAGCAAAGTGAAGCTTCGGCTGTACAACATAAAATTCACCTTTCACAAGGGACAAGAAGCCCACAGGTGTTTTTATGGCTATGCTGGAGATATTTTTCTGCTTCCATGAAGCAGATGGGACTGCTAGGTGTGGCCATGAAGACCTAGGAGATGGGGAGGTGTTGTTAAACCCAGGAGAGAGCTGCAGCAGACGTGGTGTGAGGGATGGTTTTCCATCCAGCAAAGCTGTAAACCAAAGCCCTGACCACTGGTGGTTATTTAAAGGCTCCGGCAGCGCTTCCTGTGATGGGAAGGTGCTTGGCCCACGTTCAGGCTGGGCGACTGCTCTCTGCAAAGCCAAATAAACAGCAGCCACTTGACCTTTCCACCTTGTGGGCTTGGCCAGATGCCTCATCCCAGGGCCATGACCGGGCACCACACCTCGGATGGGCTTTGTGGACAAGTCTCCTTGGAGGATTCAGGAAGATGTCCACATTTTGGGGCTCAGGGGTGCTTCCTCAAGGGAAGAGGTTGATGCTGCTTGGAGCTTAGAGGAAGCATCTGGGAAGGGAGATCTGTGTCTCTGGGATGGAATGGGCTAGGATGCTCTCCATGCAGGTGCATGTCCTTCAGTGACCTTGGGCAGGGCAAAGGGAGCAAATTATATCCTTTAACCCTAGACATGTACTTTAGATGCTAAATTCCTCAGAGGAGCACAGTCCAAGTAGCCAGAACAAGGAATCTCATCCTTTCGTAGTGGTGATCTGTGACTGCAAGGACCATCTCATCTTCAGGATGTCCGTGAAATCATTGATGATTCATAGTGATGCTTCATCTGTTGAGAACATTGGAAGTGGTCCCTTCCAACCTCAACCCTTCTGTGACAGTCAGTGTGAGGTGTCAGACACTCACCTGTGTGTATTTGGGTGCTTTTCTTGAGTTGTAGTTAACATGGTGCACGTCCTTCCCCACTTCTGCCCCTTCCCTGGTGACCTGAGATGTTCCAGTAACTCACACGAACCCTGCCATGGAGGCTCCTTCCTCACATCCAAGCAGCAGCCCCTCAGCCTGGGAACTTCTGCAAGACTTGGCAGTGGGAGCAGTGCAGGAGTATTTCACACAGGACCCAAAAATACTGCTGTCGGTGCAGCATCGGCCAGCCTGAAGGCAGGGTCAGGTCCCTCAGAAATCAGACTGTTGACGAACAAGCTTGAGTGTATTCAAATGTTTCGTCTGATTTTCTTGGACTGCAGGGTTTCCAAGGGAGCCAAAAAAACTGGCTGCTCCTCTTGTTGACTTTGCAGGACCAGAAATACAGCTGGTTCCATTGAAATAAGGAAGCTCCAGTTCTCGTATTGGTGTAGCAGAGAGGGTAAAAAGCTCGATTTGGAAAAGCTCAAATGTCTCTTTGGAGATAAAAGTCCAAGGTGGTGCTCTCTGCCTGCACTCGGCACTGGGGTGATCATTCAGGCAGCCCCAGGACCAAAATCCTTGCTTGACATCCCTCAGAATTTCTAGCAAAGAAGCAAATCCAGGGGCATTTCACTTGATCAAGGTCAAAATGTGGGTCCACACAGGCTTTGGGGTGTGCAGATATAAGCTGTGCCAGCAGTGAGCTGGGATGAGAGCACAGGAGACATCAGGCAGCAGCAGAGAATCACTTAAACTGCAAATGAACCCTGAAATGACAGCAAATCTGAAGCAAGCCCATGTTTCAGGCCAGGCTGGCCGTGAATCAGCTCTGGAGAATGAAAGACGAAACTTTCTGACTTCAGTTCAAGTTATGAACTTATAAACTCCCAATTATCTGGTTTCGTGGACACGAGCCAGAGACAAACATTTTTTGAGGCGAGTGGATGGGACAGCTTCCTGAAAATGAGCTCATTGAAAAAGGCGTGATTTGGACACAAAGTTTGTCTCAAATTCTCGTATTTTACAAAGCTGGGTTACTGTGACATTAAGATATGTTCTGTGTATCTCAGAGCTGCTCTTGAGCATCCTCCATCCATTTACTGCTCTTTGTTAAAGTGTAGAATGATGAATCACTTCCAAAAATGAAAGTTGAAAAAAAAATTTAGATTTTAAGCCCATCTGAATTATGACAAATGTGCAAAAAGCTTTTGCACAGGGCAGCCATGTAACTGTACTCCTTTCCCCTTGAGATAACAAGCCCATGGTCCAGCTTTATGATTTCATGGGATGAGGGTTGGAGTAGGGATGGCCCACGTGTGGGTGCAGTTTTTGTCAGCAAATCTTACCACTGCAGGGTTTTTTGCAGATGCTGTTCCAGAGCAAGGCTGGGTTTTCCTCTGTTTCTCTTTAAAATACTGATTTATTTTTGCTGTTGCTTTAAAAAATGGCTGTATATTCCCCAAAACTGTCTTCAGGCATTACAGAACTCAGAATATCTGCCTGAAGCTGGGGATAAAAATGCAGCAGAGGCGTCATGCAGGCAGCTGGGCAGCAGTTCCTCCCGCAAGGTGCTAAAATTGGCATCTGCTAAAGTTAGATGAGATTTCGTGGAGCTGTTGTTTGTTTTATTGAAGTGGACAGGTCAAGGACCAGGGTTTTATTGGCACCCTGGCATCAGAGGGGTGCACCAGCGGTCCTGGGTGCTGGGAATCATGCTCATCCCTGGTGCTGTGGCTGCAAGCTGGCTGGGGGGGCTGGCATGTTCTCCTGGTGAGGAATTGGTGATGCTGCCACCAGCTTTGGGGACAGTGACACTGTGATGATGCTCCTGCCCACCCCTGCCTGTGGCTGTGCCAGTGAAGTGGGTGAGCTCAGAGTTGATCCTTAGTGTTAACTAAAGTCTCCTATTCCTGCACTGTGCCAGAGCTGATCCTTAGTGTCAACTAAAGTCTCCTATTCCTGCACTGTGCCAGAGCTGATCCTTAGTGTTAACTAAAGTCTCCTATTCCTGCACTGTGCCAGTCTCCTGGGAGCAGGTTTGGGGCAGGTGCTCCTCTGTGCTTGAGTTAGGTGAAGGCTTCACAGGTGAATCCATCCAGATGCAGGTCACCACAGTCCTGCTGGCTCGTGGGGTCTCAGACAGAGAGGTTGCAGGTCCAGCTTCATGAAAGAGGTTGGGCAGCATTTCCAGACCCTGCAGGGAAGCCTCTTGCTGAGGTCCCCAGTTCTCCAGGTGCCACTGCCCAGTAGAACTTGAAGGAAGTCCTTCTGCTGTGTTTCCAGTAAATGCCAGCCCAGGACATGCTAATGACAGCAGAGGATGCATTCCATGTGTTTGATGAACGCCACTTACGGTAGATCTGGATGGGTGGGGATATTTTATCGACCAGCTGATAAAAGAAAATGCCAGGGAAATTCCCACATGGGAGCACACAGTGGAGTTTCACCCCGTGCCTTGGTGTTGAATTACAGTGCTCATTTCAACCCTTAGCTGCCTGTCCCAGTGCTGCCCACTGTGCTGTGCCACTACTGCCCATTTCCAGAGAGGTGAACTGGGAATGGATCGAGCTGAAAATAAACTTCTTCATTTTTATTTCTTTTTTAATTCTTCCAAGGCAAGATTGACTCCGTGGTGCCTTTGCCAAGATGGCCATTGATGTCAGGATGGCCTCCTGCTGGCAGGGCTGAGCCAAACTGGGTACCTGCTGACTTTGCACTGGAGCACATGAGCCCCGTGTCCTCTGGCTGTAGGGGACACCCTGAGTGTCCCTTGTCTCTGCTCCTTCAGGCTGTCCCACTGCAGTCCCTGGGCTGGTTTTGCTGTTGGATGTCCTGTGTGATGCCAAATACAAATTCTTTGTGAAACAGCAAAATAATCCTTTCTGCTGGCTGCTTGGGAATACTGTGTGCACATCTATACCTATAGGGAAATAGTACTGATTTCAGCAGGGAGCCAGGTTTATTAATAGGAACGCTTTCATTCAGTTTCCTCCCTGTACCACAGGAGCTGGTAATGGGGCAATTGAGCCCTCAGTCAGCGCTGGGTGTTCTGCAAGGGCTCCATAGATATTCCTTGATGTTGCATTTTCTGCTTCCTGCATCCTGCCTCTTTAGGAAGCAGCATGCAAAAGAGATTCCTGATACTTACCCAGGACAGGCAGAATTGTGGATGGCTGTCTGCCTCCCTCCCTATGCTCAAACCCTCTTGTTTACCCCAGGAGCAGAGGGACAGGGACCATTCTGGACAGGTCTCAAAGCCAGTATTTAACCCAGATGGATGAGCAGCTTTCTGCTTGTTACTGGTGTTGCTTTTCCATTCACCTCTGTTGCCTTTTTCCCTGCTGAGAGGCAGAGCGTGTGCGTGTGCATCTCCAAAAACATTTACTATCACCAGTTGGCTTCATCATAAATGATGAATTTGGGCTTGCAGCTTAATTTACCCAGGGAAGCTCGGTTGCTTTCAGCTTGATTAGAGCCTGCTCCAGCGCAGCAAGGGTGGCTGGGAAATGCCACCCACGCCGGGGTGTCAAAATGCCTCTGAAACCATGCGGGAGCCAAGCGGAGCTGGGAAGCCAAGAGGAGCTGGAGCAGCTTGCGTGTCTCCAGGCCATTAAAGCTCACCCCTGGGGCTGGGGAGGATGTGCAGAGCACGGATGAAACACTGCATCCTGCCTGTCCCATCCCCGCTGGATCCGGCCGTAGGAGCTGAGGAAGTTTTCCTGCTTAGCAGGGTGGGGAGGCTTCACATCTCAGCCTTTATTTAATTTTCAGGTGATAAAAGCGTCGCTTCCCTGCCCGGCACGTCTGAGCAGCCAGCACGTTCAAACGCTTCCCTTTCTGCAGGGAATTTGCATCTCCCTAAGGGCAGCACCGGATTTATGCAAATATCCAGATGAAAGAAAGTCAAAGCCAAAGCGTGCTCATGAGTAAGCTTTTCTGGGCACTTCTTGAGCAGTCAGGTGCTCCCTTTCCAGCCTTTTGGGGAGAAGCAGCGTGGTGATGCCGACTGCTCCTCTGGCCCCAAAAGCACTGTGTGATGATCACTTCACCTCCATGTTGTCCCAAGAACAGTATCAGTCTGGAAAGGTGTTTTGGAGTTGCAATGTCCCTGTTGTTGGATTTGCTTTTCTTTCCATGGGATGTGACATCCCCGCTTGTTGCAGCATTCAGGTGATACTCCATAATAGCACTGAAGACAAAAATAGGTTTCCTCCTTGTCCTACCATTCCCTTGGGGATGTGGTCCGTCTTCTTCAGTGATCTCCAAAATCACCCAGGCACAGATCATCATAGCCAACTGGGCAGTGCTGCATGACCTTGTCCTTGCTTTCCCTACCAGGATGGGAAGAGGCGAAAGGACCATCATCCCACAGCAGCTTTGACAATGAGATTTTTGCTCATGCAAGTCCTGACAATTTCCCTTCCTGAGATGCCAGGGCGTTTGCTGGCTCTTACAAAGCCACTGCTGGAAATCCTTCCTGTGAATGACAGGAATAGGATTGGATGACTTTTCATCTTCTGTATTGAAAGACAGTTCATTTAAGTGCAAGAAGCATCAGGATCTGTATAGTTTGCCATCCTTTTTTTAGCTGGTTTCGCCTCAAACAGCGGCTGGGAGCAGCCTTGGCATGCCAGAGCATCACTGCCTGACAAGTGAGGATGTGGTTTTAAATGTGCTTGTCTGGAGTGCCAGCAGCTGCTTTCTGCTCCTGTTGTTCAGACCAGAAGGGAACTGGCTTGGTGGTAATTGGGGAGCCCATTTTTGGCAGTCCAAGACCACGTTCCAAGCTGCAGTGTTGTAGGACTCTGGTCCTAAGGATTTTTCAGCCCATTTTCCCAATTTTCAGAGAGTTCCTTTCCAGCAAGGTTTTTTAAGACCTTGATTAAACTTGAATCCAGTTTGGATTCCACTCAGTGAAGAGGCAATCTGGGAGCTGATGTGGAGAACCCTGGGGAGGGGTCACAGTGCCACCTGGGCACCCTGACTGTCAGTCCCTCCTAGAATCAGAGGGTGGTTTGGGGTGGAGGGGACCTTTAAAGATTATCTTGTTCCAAGCCCTCTGCCATGGGCAGGGACACCTTCCACTAGATCAGGTTGCTCCAAGCCACATCCAACCTAGCCTTGAACACTTAGAGGGATGGGGCAGCCGCAGTTCCAGTGCCTGACCACTTTCATCATAACAAATTTCTTATGTCCAATATGAACTTGCTTTTTCTCAGTTCAAATCTGTTGGTTCTTACACTGTCATTACAGGCCCTAGTTAAACAGTTTCTTCCATCTTCCTTATAAGCTCTCTTTAATATATTGAAAAGCCACACTAAGGTCTCCCCAGCCACCAGTTCCTGAGCTAGAGGAAGAACAACAGCTGCATCCTCCACTTTTTAAGCCCCTCTGAGCCCAGCTGCAAGGTATGTTTCTATGGGATTTGAGTTTCAGGAGCTCCATAGTTGGAAAATGGCCTCAAGGTTCAGATTGGATATTGTGAAAAATTTCTTCAGTGAAACAGTGGTTAAGTGTTGGAACAGACTCCCCTGTGAAGTGGGAGAGTGACTACCCCTGGAAGTGTTCAAAAAACAAGTAGACATGTCACTCTGTGATATTCTCTGGTGGGTATGGTGGTATTTGGTCAAAAGTTGAACTTGATGGTCTTGGACGTCTTTTCCAACCGGAATGATTCCACAATTGTGTGATTCTGGTTTGGAGACCCTGAGCAATCTGACCTCTGCCCTGCCTTAATCTCCTTCCTTCAAAGCAATGCTTGATCCTCCCTTCTCCTCCTTCCAGCTTGGTCCCCCATCTCCCATGTGGACAGGGTGTGAACTGGGCTGAGGACATGGGGCAGTGCTTTACACACCAGGCAGGCTCTGCAGAACGAGTGGAGACATTGGTGTCCCCGCAGCAAGAACAGCTGCAACTTTCAGCATTTCATCCCCTTTGATCTTTTATTTGAAAGAAAACCACCTTTATTTGCTCTGCAAGCTCCCACGGATGGGGGTCAGCTCTTGGCACAGCGTCCCTCGGCGCTGGGTTTTTGCGCAAGGGTGACAGGATCAAAGGATTTTGTCCCTGCTGCTGGGGGTGGCTGAGTGCAGGACGGTGGGAGAGGGTACAGGATCAGGCCATGCCATAGCCATGCATCCAAAACTGGCAGCTCAGAGGTACCCACCTTTGTCCCTAGAGCCTTGCTGACCTGTTGGCTTTTGCAGAGCAGTTGTCCTGTGGCAATTAGGGAGTTGTGCTGTGGCTTTTTGCTGGGGCTAAGGAGGTTTTGGGAAGAAGGTTGCAGGGAAAACCATCTCTGCAGGACCTGGGTTCAATGGGATGAGCCAGGAGTGTGGAGTGCTGTGGGGTCTGCAGCATGCCTGGGCACTTGCCAGACCTTGCTGTATCCCACCCAGGAGCAGGCTGTTTTCCCATCTCCCTTTGCTTGTTCCATGGCTTTTAATTATCCTGGCTGACACCCATCATGCTTCCCCCCCCAGTGTCTCTCCATGTTATTAGGAGCCCTGAGGGGACACGTCTCATGTGCATGCAGCATCTCTGTCCCATCCTGCTGGAAAAGGGACATCCCTGGAAGGGCTGTTCCAAGGGGTGGTTTCTGCTGTTAAGGTCAGGGCTGGTGAGGATGAAGAGGAGCCACCCCAGGGTTTTCCATGCAGCACTGTCCCCATGGGCTGGTGGCTATCTGCAGCAGTGCTTTGCTGTCCACTACAACAAGCAAGAAGTCCAGTGGTGTTTTCACCTCCCAGCAGCCTGTCATGATATGTGTGACCTTGTCTTCATGGGGTGAAATGTGTAGACCAAATACTGCAGAGCAAGAGTGAGATGGTTTGGGAGGACAACCTCTTAGAGCACAGGGTCTGGATGGTGGAGGAAGCTCAGTGACCCACAAAGTCCATCTAAACCTGGTGCTATTGAGTTGGAATAGTCCTTTCTCCAGAGCGTGGCTTCTCTGGACAGTGTTGGCTGCAGCTTGATGTCACCAGAGAAGATGTGTCCGTGGGGTTTATCACAGGCAGAGCATGTTTTGCCTCGTGTTGCATCCCAGACATGTCACGGAGTGCTATTTCAACACTTGTCTGCAGGTCAAAATCCACCTGTTGGGTAGACTTGAGTCCCCTGGAGCCCCCTTTCTTCATCAGCAGGTGTCCACCAAAGCCACCGCAGCGTGTCGGTGTTGGGGGTTGTGCAAGGGACACCGATGACGCACAGGGCCACGGTGGCCTTTGGTCGGGGCTGCTGGTGACCTGATGTGGAGGTGGCACCAGGTGGTGTAGGGACATCTTCCCATCGGGATGTCACCGCCGAGCAGGGACATGCCAAATAGCAAAGTTCAGGTCTGGTGGAACACGGGCGCTTTGAAGACCAAGGGGCCAAAATACGAGTGCTGGGGTAAGCAGTGGAAAAAATAAATGCAGGCTACACCTCTCCCAAAAACAGCTATCCTGCCACAGGCTCAAGTTGTACTTCAAAGGGGGGGTCGTGACAGCCCCTCCATGCCCTTCTCAGGAGGGTTCTGCTGCCTGTGCTTCTTGTGTATATCCTGAAAGAGGCTTCATTCTGCCCCCACCCCCAAATTTGGCCATTGGGACACCTGCCATGAGTACTAAAGTCTCTCAAAATGCTGTGGGAAACCACAAGAAAAGATGAGCTGATGTTCAGCTGTGCCAGAGATTCAGGTGGGAGACACACATGGGAATGACAGTTGTTGGGGGGGACCACTGGGGTCAGCTTGCCCCCCTATGTGTGTTTTGGGGCAAGGATGCTGCTTTACCATTCTTTTCTTTCCATGGATTCTCTTGGGCAAGGCAGGAATCCTGGAAATTCCCCATTAGATGCAGAATTGCTTTTTCTTCCTGATTCCTCTGGCCAAAAGAAATCCCTGAAGGATGTGGGGGAGCTGGCCCCAGTATTTGGAGTGCCTGGCTTCCCTGTGCATCGGGCATGAGAGCGTGGGGACTGTCCGTCCCCAAATGACTGAGCCTTTGACCCCCCACAAAAAAACCCTTCAGGGCACACCCTCTGCAGCTTTGGGAGGCAGCCAGCCCCAAGCCTGTTATTACTTCTCCCCATGGAGTTGGCCTCTCTTCTACACCATCTCTTTTTTTCTTTTTTTTTTTTCTTTTTCCTCGTTTCCCTTCAAATCCAAGGCAGGAAAAGCCTCTGACGTCAGCACCATGGCTGTGAGCATCTCGTGGCTGCTGGGGGAAGGTGGTGGAGGGGATATCCCAGATCATAATACCAGGATCTCACTGCAAGCGAGGCCACCACCAGCTGTCCACGAGTCATCAAGTATCAGGGACAGGGTGAGAGGGATGACTGGAGGGCTGTGTTTAGCTGGGGGGGTTCCTTTACCCCCAAGTGCTGCAAGTTTGGTGCCTTTTTGAGGTTTTTATGATCTTCTGGTGGCTGGATCTGTTATGGTACAAGAAGGAGTTAAGGTAAAAAAAGCTGTCAGTGGAGACCACAAATTCAAGGTGCTTGTGGTCTGCATGTGGGGAAAAGCTGAAATTCCAGCCAAGGAGCTGTTCAAGGAATGCCTGGAGCATCTTACGTTTCTTCCAGGGCATTGCCCTGTGAGCTCTGGGCAGGAGATGCAGCCCTGACACTGGTGGCATCACAGGAATTCTTGTGTCAGCACAGGGTCCATGTCCCGTCAGGGTTATGTACTGGCACCGAAGTGGGTGAGAGGGAAAAAAACTCCCAAAGGACCTTTATAGGCACTTTCCACACTGTGCCTCAGCCTCTTTTCAAAGAAAAAAGGTGCAAATAAAAGATAAGAAGGGGTCGATCATGTTACCAGGGCCTCTGGTGCATTCCCAGCTTGCACAGTGCTGGGAAGACTGTGTGATCTTCTTTTTATCAGTCTGGCTGGCTCGCTGCCTCAGCTTCCCCATTCCTCCCTCTTTCCTCATCTCCTGATTGCCTCCTGCTTGCAAATCTCCATGCCAGCATCATGCTGGCATCTTTCCCTGCTGCCTAGATACTACCTAACTATTCAAATACAACCAGAGCTATGAAATCTAGAGCCATATAGCTCTCTTCTGCAAAATCTCGTGTTAGCCAGCATTTGCCACACGCCAAAAAGGACGTGGAGGAAGATGCATGACCTGCTTTATCTTGCAGGTATGTTTCGTTGGGCTGCCAGGAGCCCCCAGTCGCTGTCCCTCTTTTAATCCTCCTTGCCGCTTTGCTCAGAAAACATCACCTGCAGCAAAAGGAACAACCGAGAAAACAACCTCTTGGAGAGAAAACCTCGTGATGCTTCAAGCCTGGCACGTGGTGCTGGGGCACTGCTCTGCTCCTGGCAGCAGATACCCCACACCCACCACAGTACCCAGCAAAGCTTCTCTGGGATATCCCCCTGTGCTCTGTCCAGCTGTGCACCTGGAGCAGGACGTGCTGGGGGCTGCTGATGCCTCTCCCCCAGCTGCCAGCTCCTGCCGGGTGTTTTGTTTCCGTCGCTCTCCTCCCGGACCTTTCCTGTTTCCTTCCGTGCAGATGTGGCCAGAGGAAGTCTCAGTGTGTTGGCTTTTCCTCTGGCAGTGTCCCAGCTGTGGTCACAGGCTGGGGACAGCACTGCAGCTCTCTGTGTCCTGGGACCTGTCCTCCCTGGCAGGGATGGCGAGTGGTGGTGCTTGTGTTGGTGGCAGTGGTGACATTGGTGGCAGTGGTGGTGACACTGGTGGCATTGGTGGCAGTGGTGACGCTGGTGGCAGTGGTGGCATTGGTGACACTGATGGCAGTGGTGGTGCTGGTGGCAGTGGTGACACTGGTGGCATTGGTGACACTGGTGGGAGTGGCAGCAGTGGTGGTGCTGGTGGCAGTGGTGATACTGGTGGCATTGGTGACGCTGGTGGGAGTGGCAGCAGTGGTGGTGCTGGTGGCAGTGGTGGTGCTGGTGGCAGTGGTGACACTGGTGGCATTGGTGACACTGGTGGCAGTGGTGGTGCTGGTGGCAGTGGTGACACTGGTGGCAATGGTGACACTGGTGGGAGTGGCAGCAGTGGTGGTGCTGGTGGCAGTGGTGGTGCTGGTGGCAGTGGTGACACTGGTGGCAGTGGTGGCAATGGTGGTGCTGGTGGCAGTGGTGATACTGGTGCCAGTGGTGACACTGATGGGAGTGGTGACACTGGTGGCAGTGGTGGTGCTGGTGGCGGGTGGCGGTGGTGACACTGGTGGCAGTGGTGACACTGGTGGCATTGGTGTCTCTGGTGGCAGTGGTGGTGCTGGTGGCAGTGGTGATACTGGTGGGAGTGGCAGCAGTGGTGGTGCTGGTGGCAGTGGTGACACTGGTGACAATGGTGGCAGTGGTCAGTGTGGTGGCAGTCATGCTGGTGGTGGCAATAGTGACTGAGTGCTGCTCATGCTGGTGGCATGGTGGTCACCGTGCTGGTGGCGGTGGTGACACTGGTGGCAATGGTGACACTGGTGGGAGTGGCAGCAGTGGTGGCAAGGGTGGCAGTGGTGGTGCTGATGGCAGTGGTGGTGCTGATCTCCTCGTGTTCAGCCAAGCCTCATAGATCCACTGCCCATTGTCACACATGCCAGTGGCAGCAGACATGTGCAGAACTGCTGCGTGGTAATAACTGGGACTGTTCAGTTTTCAGGATGGTGTAAGTGCTTGTGGAGGTGGCATCAGGAGCAGGGAGAGCAGGACTTGATCAGCCTTAAGGGGAAAGGGCTGGTTGATGTCTTGCTACACAGGCTGAAACCAGGAGAGAGGTCAAGGAAATGTAACACAGATGGGTGTTTTGTTGGATTTCTCTGAAGGTGAACTTTGAACGGGTGATGTGCTCACTCAGAGACAGCTATATTTATATACGGGTGAGATGCATATTGTTTGGGTGAGCAAGAGCCTTTGTTCCAAGTCCCGCTGCTAAATCCCACGTGGAGCGACAGTTTGGCTCTACAAAGCTTCCTTTTCCTTTGCTTGGGGAGTTGCTGTGTGTAGGAAAACCCGACTCCACCAGCTGCATCCCGCTGTCCCAGGTACAAGGAGCACAGCCTTCGGGTCTGGCATCTGCTCACCGCTCCAGCCAAGTTCTTCTGATAACTGTGTGAAGAAGCCCTGACCTTTATTTTGCATCAAATTGCTGTGAGGAAGAGCAGCCTCATCCCTGCTGCTGCAGGATCTGTCCTTGGACAGCTGGGGCAAGGCCATGGCGTGTGTGTAATGGAACTACCACACTGTAAAGGAGTATTTCAGAGACCTCTGTGATCCCCCTTTGATTTGGGGTGTAAGACAAGGAGATGATGGTTCAGTGGTCCCATCCCCCAGAGCATCATCCTTCCTTGCTCTTGCCACACTGAAGTGCCTTCCCTCTGGATTCTCACCAGGCTCTTGTCTGCCCGGATTCTTGTGGAAGAACCAGAAACTTCCACAGTCCTGGTGAAAAAAAGAATCCTAGAATCACTAAGGTTGGAAAAGACCTCTGAGACCATCAAGTCCAACCCAGCACTGCCAGGCCCACCACTAATCCATGTGCCCTATCCATGCACCTTCTGATCACTCCAGGGATGGTGATTCCACCACTTCCCTGGGCAGCCTGTTCAGGTGCCTGACTAGCCTTTCTGGGAAGAAATTTTTCTTAATATCCAAACTAAATCTCCCCTGGCACAAATTGAGGCTGTTTCTTCTTGTCACTTTGGGAGAATAGTTCTTGTCTTCCTTGGGAGAAGAGACTAACCCCCATCTGGCTGCAACCTCCTTTTATCAGGCTTCCCCCTGATGGGTGTGAGCCTGACAGGCCAGTGCAGCTCTGCTGAGCATCCTCATCCAAGGCTTGCTCACTGTGTCCTCACATCCTTCCTCTAGATCCCCCATAGTGCTCAAATCAGAAGGATTTATATTCACTTGGCAGGTTATTAATATTAGCTGAAATTCCCTTTTCCACATTGTTCTGCCATGCTTAATATGGAGATCAGCGCCTCAGCCTGTAGCGCCGGGGATGATTTGTGATTGAATATCCATTAGGGATTTATGGGCTTCGAGGCTGAATTGCTGGGACGTGTGAGTGCCAAAATACTTGAAACGCTTCCACTGGGGAGAGGAGACCTTGTGGGAAAGGAGCACTCGCTGTTCTCGTAGGCAGGCGGTTCCCACTGAACTCGGTTACTGGCAGAGAGCACACCCAAGCCAGGAAAAAGCTGTGTGGGATCCAGAGCGCTGATGGAGCATGGTCTGTGTGTTGGATGATGATGGGAAGTGAGCCCCCTGCTCCTGGTGGGCAGCATTGGCATTGGTGCTCACAGTGGCTGCCAGTCCCACAGGGTTGCTCAGAGGGTGGGATTAATCCAGGACATGGGTACACATGGGCATGGTTCATATTACTGTGTCCCTGCAGCCAGCTGGAAAAAGGTATGAGGTTGCTGCTTTTCCCTGTGCACCTCTAGTGCTGGTGTGTCACATCTGAAGGGGTAGAAGACAAGATGTCATCAAACACAGTGGAAGAGCCAAGAGCCAAAGGCATTAAAAGGAGAAGCAAAAGATCCTCAAGTCCTTTGTCTCAGAGAAACTGGGTTTGCAAGATGATTTGGGGCAGTACCTGCTTTGCATCAGCTCTTCCCTTTGAGCAGACACCTGTGGCTGCCCCTCCCTCTCGCCTCCTATCCTTTTGGAAGGTTTTAACTTCTCTTTTCCTTAAAATGAAAAAGATAACCTTGCAGAGAGGATTCCCAGCAGGTTTTCCTTTGAAAACATTCACTCACTGGGTTGCCAGTTCTTTCCGTGGTTATGCTGGGCCACAGCTCAGCAGCTGGACCTGTAGGAGCCAAAACCAGCCCAAAATTACCCTCCAGAAATACCATATGGCTCCTTAGCCATGGTGAGATCATCTCAGCGGGGAGCAGACCCCACAAACAAAGTGATGAGTGGGATCATCACTGGAAAAGCTGGCAAACACCAGAGGGAGAGCAGGTTTCCCAGCCCATCTTGAAGGATCATTTCAAGGTTTGAGCAAGGATTCCAGCTGCTGTGGTCCAGATGGGGAGGGTCAGCTACCTTGGGAAGTTCAGCATTGTCTGCTCTGAATCACAGCTAAAATGCTGCTGGGAGGTAGCTCCCACCTCACTCCCATCCCTCAGCCAAGTTTTCCACTTCCACCAGCTGCTAAAATCTGATTTTCTCAATGGGAACTGGAAATTTCCCCCCAGAATGTCCCATTCATCCCCTGCAGCCCAAGCAGGGTTTGAACTTTGCAGAATATCCCTGCAGGGCTCTGGAGTAGTATTACCCCATTTTTTATGGCCAAAAATGAAATGAGTCAGAAGTGATGGGACATGACTGATGTGAAAAGTCCATGATTTTAGCAGCCAGACTGGGCACATTCAGCAGAGCATCCCTTCTTCCCCTGACACCTCTCCTGGCTTTTTCCCCTTTGCTATTTGACTTTTTCATTCCTGGGTACAGCTAGTGAAGCAAGAGCTGGTGAGCAGATTGTAAATGCTGCTCAGGTGTGGAAGAGCCCATAGCCAGCACCCAGGTGCTGTGATGAGTTGGTCAGTGCTCAGCTCACCTCCCTGCTCCCACCTGTCTTACTGCATCAGGGTAAAACAATCCAGAAGGGAAAGTTTCTGTCTGGTGGGGCATCATGAGAAGAGGTGAGGGGGGTGACTGCTGCCCTGACTCGGGTTACTTATGTGCTTATGGTCTATTTTGAGGCTCTGGCCACATGGCTCTAAGCAGCCTCTGACCCGGGGGAAGGACCAGCTTCAAAACAAGAGTCCACTGAGTAACAACTTGGGGAGGCACCGGCTTTTGCTCGGCTCTGAGTGGGCTAGAAGAGCCCTCACCTCCACCCTGGGCCCATCATCTCTTGGATTTTGGCATTTCCACAGTGGGTATCCGTTTGTTTTGGGGTTTCTTTAATTCTTCCCACTGTCATCCTTGAAGGCAGGGATGCCACAGGTTTCAGGCCAGGGTACTCTGTAGGGAGCAATGTGCTGGTGGTGTGGGGATGTAGATGAGCAAACAGAGAGACACATCCATCACTAATGCTGGTGGACCCATACACATGTGACCCCCTCCTCTGCACCCTCCCTCCCCAAGAAAGCTCATTTGCAGGCAGCTTAGTTCTCCTAAGAGCATTAGAGGTGCATTTGGTGGACATGAGCCACTGGAGCAGTGCTGGGAGCATGTGGCCGATTAGGGACAGCGGCAGCTGGTTTTGGGCACAGCGTGCATTTGGGGTGGAAATACTCACTGTGCTTTTCGGGGACGCAAAGGTGAGGTCTGGGGGAACAGGGTGGGTGTTGGGGTCAGCTCGTGTGGCTCGGGAGCTTAAATCCACCAGTGGGTGAGGATGTTGGGTGGTGTATGAGAGAACAAGCCCTTCCCTGCCGTGTGCTTCTCCCTTCTGTGTACCTGGGAGATACCCTCCTCTTGCCTTCCAGTGCCATTTCAGCTCTTCGGGTGGTACTTCAGTTTTATCTTTAAATACCACCTCACTTTCTAATCTGTGGTTTTCTGCCAAGATTAGGATGATGATCAGGGATGCTGGTACGGGACGTGGCGAGGTGATGGTGCATTCGAGGGCACCCACACCAAGCCGGGGCTTCCTTGAGGAGGACACTCTCACCATGGTGTTTCCCTCTCCCGCAGCCCCGCTCCCCGCTGGGATTTATGGAGGTGCTGAGGAGCAGCTGTGAGCCCTGCAGCCCCCGGCAGCACACCCTGTGAAGCAGCACCCGGCCACCTCACCTCATCCCACCCTGCGCATCCCGACCCTCCGACTCAACCATTCAAGGCTCCCGTGCATGGATCGCCCCAGCGAGGCGCCGCTGCCGGACGCCGCCGACGCCGCCCCGTAGGCTCCCGGCCCCCCGTGCCGCCCCCAAGTACTCCACATACCCCGATGGGGTAACGTGACGGGGGTCCCCCGTCCCACCACCACCACCCCACTTATGCAGAGGCCTTTCTAGAGCACCCGGGAGCGCGGCGGCCGCTCGCCGTCGCACACACACGCCGGGGACACCAACACTACAGCAAAGGGATTTCTTTAGTTTCTTTTTTTTTTTATTGTTATTATTATTATTATTACCATTAATATTATTTTTTCTTTTCCCGCCTGGCTTTGTCCCCCCGCGGTGGGGCTTGCGGTGTGTCGAGGAAGCCGGCGCGCTCCCAGGAGCTTGGGATTATTTGCACAACGTCTGTATATTGAGTTCTCGATCCTGTTTTAGTTTTTGTTTTTGAAGCGCTGAGAGAGGGGGTTGCTGGGAGGTGGATTTTGCCCCTCCACGCTTTTCTTGGGTTTTTTCCCCCCCACCACCATCAGCACCACCTCACCCTCCCCCTGTCCCACCATGGCCCGGATGAACCGCCCTGCGCCCGTGGAGGTCTGCTACAAGAACATGAGGTTTCTCATCACCCACAACCCCACCAATGCCACGCTCAGCACCTTCTTGGAGGTAAGGAGGGGTCCGGCTGCACCTTTTGGGGGTAAAAGCTGATTCTGAGATGCAACCAGGATCGGTCCTGTGTAGATGAGGCAGCGGCACATCCCCTTTGGTGCCATGACCCTTTTGGTGCCATGACCCTTTTGGTGCCATGGCCCTTTTGGTGCCGTGGCCCTTGGTGGCATCCTGAGGCAGTGCGTCTGGTCACTGCTTTTTGGGGTGGGATGTTTTGGGGGACCCCAAGTGTGATGTTTGGGCACAGTAGAGATGGAGTAGAGTAGAGTTTCCCCATTGCTCTTCCATCCCCTGCCAACCCCACCAGCACATCATGTCATAGAGCTTTGCAGTGGTGTTCACACACAATCCCCAGCATCTCCCAGTACCTTAATATTGACTTTTCATCCCAAATATCCCAGTGTATGTCCAATACCCAGAGTGTGTTGGGTGGTGCTGGAGGGCTTGGTGTTGCATGAGCCAGCAGTGGTGCCCTGCCTGGGTGCACTGCCTCTGGCACTGGCAGCAGCTGTGTGAGTGTCACCAGCTCAGAGAGCCACAAGAAAGTTGGTTGTGGTTTGGGGACAGCCACCCCATACCCTGCACACTGTGGGGACCACGCCATTGGGAAGGGAGAAAAATTCCCCTTTCCTCCAGGCTCTCAGATTTTTGGCTGGGCTGCCGAGCGTGTGGGGGGTTCACCATGGTCTGGAGAGCTCACACAGGGAACAAAGGAGGGTGATCATTGATGGGGATGATCTCATGGTGCCTGGCGAGGTCGGTACACCGGCACGTAATCCGGGGGCAATCCTTGTGCCGGGCAACAAGCCATGCTGGAAACAGCCCAAGTCCCACGCCTGAGCCTGCAGGGTGTTGGAGTGATGATGGGATACGGCAGCAAGGCTGGGAAGGAGGCCCTGAGCCATCTGTGAGATGCTGAGTGTGGTCGGTGGGGCATCTTATAACCCCACCAGCCACCTCCCACCTGCATTTCTCCCATGTCTGCAGCAGGAGTGTGACCTCACCAGGCACAAATGATTCCTCCTTTAGGGAACTTGCACCCATCTTGGGGATATTTCTTTGCCTGGGGTGTGAAGTCTCTATTGGTGTGCCTGTCAGGGCTTAAAAATAAATGGTCCCATTGGCATTCGTGACTCTAAGGAGTCATGAAGGTGCTGGCTGAAAAACCCTACTGTGTCCACATGACTGTGGTGTCCTGGGATTTCTTGTTTCCTTGTGACTTCCAGGCTGGATGAATGGGGGGTTTACTCAAGGGTGCAGAGGTGGGCCATGGTGTTGTTTTAGGGTGTTGTCTGTGTGGTCATAGCAGGTCTCAGATATGTTGGGGTTAACTGGGTTGCAACTGGCAAGGTTTATTCAGACCCCTCCTTCCCCTTCCCCCCCCAGGACCTGAAGAAATACGGTGCCACCACGGTTGTGCGAGTGTGTGAAGTGACCTATGACAAGACCCCCCTGGAGAAGGATGGCATCACCGTCATGGTAAGTGGGCAGCAGGATGGCCCCGACGCTGCTTAAATGTCTCATCCCTCGGGGCTGCCAAAAACACCCTGATAGACCAAAGCACCATCGTGCTCTCCCAGGAACAGTTTGAAACCCAGCTGAGCTGAGCTGAGGCTGCTGCTTTAAAAAAAGAAGTGCTGCCCACGCACCCGAAACTGTGACTCACGCTCCTGAGTCGGCAGCTGCCTTCCCTGCCTGTTGCTCGGGCTGTAAAGCACCCAGGGATGAGAGCGCCTGATCCCACGTGGAAGATGCGCGTGGTTCCCATTACCCCCGGCGTTATCTTATCCTGGGGGGCGGTGTGAGGGTTCTCTGCTCTCCCAGCAGCCGGCTGGGGCAGCTGGGGGGATGAAAGGGAGCAGGCAGCAAGCTGGGAAAGGCAGAGCAGGCAGCTGCCTGGGCTGTATCTTGGCTGATAAGTAATTGGAGATGATGTCAGGCGTGATCGCCCTGCCAGGGAGCTCAGCTCCAGCTGGAAAGTGAGGCTCTGCTCATTATTTAGGGAAGGGTTTGGAAGTGCCTCATGTCTCCTGGGGTGGTCCTCTGTGTGTAGGTCCTCCTTATATAGCTCTTTCTATAATCTATACCCTAGAGAGAGAGTAAGCTATATCCTAGATCCTCAGGGATATAGATGGATTATCCTATGTCTCTCTAGATACAGATCCTGCAGATACAGATGTCTCTAGATACAGATGCAAAGTTTCTATAGAAGATAGCTTACAAAGATAGCTGTATCCTACATACAGAATTCATATGTTGGAGATCATATCAGCTCACCTACACACCAAATTCTGCCTTTTACCCCACTTCTAGCTGGAGTCCTCCATGTACCTCTACATCTCTTATATAGAGCTATGTCTATATATAGAATATATTTTATATAGGGAGTTAGAGAAACTATGTAAGACACTGTGTAGCTTCTATATCAAAGTTTCTATAACCATATAGAAACTATATAAGGTAAATCATAGAGAGATCTATATCCTAGGTATCTATAGATAGTTATATCTCTGTAGCTACAGATATATCTCTATATTTAACTATATGAAATATATCTATATATTTGAGATATGTATATCTTGGTATACATTTGGTATATACATTTTTGGAGGATCTATATATATTTTTAATATATGTATCTTGATATATATATTTAACATATATGTATCTATAGCTATATATCTTGGAACACAAGAATTATGAAGAGCAGTTGAGGGAGGAGGGAGTGTTTAACCTGAAGAAAAGAAGGGTGTTTCTGAGTGGAGGTCGGTCTCTTCTCCCAGGTCACAAGGAATAGGAGAAGAGGAAATGGCCTCCAGTTGCACCACAGCAGGTTTAGATTGGATATTGGGAAAAATTTCTTCACTGAAAGGCTTGTCAAGCACTGGAACAGGCTGCCCAGGGAAGTGGTGGAGTCACCATCCCTGGAGGGATTTAAGAGACATGTAGATGTGGCACCTGGGGGCATGGTTTAGTGGTGGCCTTGGCAGTGCTGGATTAGTTGTTGGAAGTGATGATCTCAGGGGCTTTTCCAACCTTAATGATTCTATGATTATATATTTAGACTATACTTGTATATCCAATCCCTTTCTTCAGGGAAGGGGCACGAGCTAAGCTGAGGCCTGACTACTGTTGTGTGCCTGGGTGCCACCATCCACAGCCACAGCCCCCACACTTGGAGGGGTCCTGTCCCAGGCACACTCCCTGCATGTGTTGGGTGCTTCCTGTGCTTTTAGCTCCTCCATGTGCAACAGGGAACCCCAAGCAGGTTCTGAAGCTGATGGCAGTGACCCAAGTTGTGCCACACTGATGGAGCAGGTCCATAGTAAGCCACAAAAATGACCAAAGGGCAGGAGCACCTGTGCGATGGAGACGGGCTGAGAGAGCTGGGAGTGTTCAGCCTGGAGATGAGAAGGCTCCAGGAAGACCTTAGAGCACCTTCCAGCACCTAAAGGGGCTGCAAGAGAGCTGGAGAGGGACTTTTGACAAGGGCACGGAGTGACAGGACAAGGGAGGATGGCTTTAAACTAACAGAGGGCAGGTTTAGATTAGATACTAGGAAGAAGATTTCTACAAAGGGGCTTGTAAGAAAAATGGAAAAAGACATTTACCAAGACCTGTAGTGACAGAACAAGGGGCAATGGTTTTAAACTGAAAGAGAGCAGGTTTAGTTTAGACATAAGGAAGAAAGTTTTTATCATGAGGGTGATGAGGCATTGGCACAGGTTGCCCAGAGAAGTGATGGATGCTCCATTCATGGAAGTGTTCAAGACCAGGTTGAATGGGGCTTTGAGCAACCTGGTCTAGTGGAAGGTGTCCCTGCCCATGGCAGGGGGTTGGACTAGAGGATATTTGAAGGTCCCTTCCAAGCCAAGCCAGTCCATTATAGGATGATTTTGTGGTGTGGTGTGTCATCCCCAGTGCAAGCCTGGTGACCTGCACTCGTGGCTGAAGTGGTGCTTTCCAGGCACTGTAGGGAGGAGATGGCCTTGCAGGACAGGCACAGGCAGTGCCTGCCCACAGGGTGGGTGGCTCAAGCATTACAATACTCTGAAGCCCATCCTACTCCTTTCCTAGCAAATTCCAACAGAAATCACATTATATGTTCAGACTCTGAGATGAAGCAGCTTATCTTGCCATCTCACACCATGGATGACTCCAGCACAGCAGCTTAGTGACTCATTCCTCAAAAACTAGGATTAGTGCCCCATGCCTCCCACCCTTCGGGGTTCACCAAGCCACATCCCCTCCAGGTGAGGCTGCCTGTCCCTTTCTCTCTCTGCTGCACAGCCCAGTGGCCATGTTCCTTCTGCCAAATCTTATTTTGAGAGAGAAATCCCCATTTTGGGTCACTTACCCAGGGCCAAGGGGCACCTAATGCAGTACCTGTTCTACCCACTTCCTCACCAAGCTCCAGTTTTGAACCCCTGCAGCTTGAGGAGGTAGCTTGGAAGAAGATGGGATTTTTTTTGTCTCTTAAGAGGCTTTCCTAAAAGATGATGTTTAAATGGTCCCCTTTGGAGGGGTCTGTCTCCCTTTGACTCTCTCTAGGGCTGTGTTAAGGGGTTCCCAGACCATCCTTTGAGGACTTGTGTGCTCCTTTATCCCTCCATGTGTTGCAGGAGGCTTCATTTTGACACTGAGATTTCAGCCATCTCCAAGCCACCTTTGCTCAGGTTCCCTAAAAAGTGGTTTTGTACTTCCAAGAGCTGGAATTAGAAACTGGGGGAGGGGGAGGATGGAAACCACATTGCCTCAAAGCTCATCTGAGTGGGAAAGGTGCAGGGGGTGGCCATTCTGGTCCTCAGGGGCAGGAGGTCATGGAGACCATGTTGTAGATCTTGTAGGTGCTCCCAAAAGCTGAACCTCTCCATAGGAGATGGGAAGAACCCCAGACCTAGACCTGTATGGCTTCAAACCTTGAGCTAATGCAGCCATGGAATTCCTGTAATGCCAGATGGTGCCACAGAGCCCCACAGAGCTGTGCCATGAGCTGAGCTCCTGACATGCATCCAGGGGCACAAACACAATCACCCTGAGTCAAAAACAACCCCTGAGAATCTTGACAGTGTTTCTCTCTCCCCCCTGACCTTGCAGGATTGGCCTTTCGATGATGGAGCACCTCCTCCCAGCAAGATAGTGGAAGATTGGCTCAACTTGCTGAAGACCAAGTTCTGTGAGGACCCTGGCTGCTGCGTGGCCGTGCACTGCGTGGCTGGCCTGGGGCGGTGAGTCCAAGCCCAGCACCCCTCCTGCCACCCCATCCATGAAGGGAGGAGAGGGAAAACCATGCCTGTGCTCCCCCTTTCCTTCCCCAGTCCCCTTTTGAGCAGAGTTTTGTGAAACCTTAGTGAAACCATGCCTGCGCTCCTCCTTCCCTTCCCCAGTCCCCTTTTGAGCAGAGTTTTGTGAAACCTTAGTGAAACCATGCCTGTGCTCCTCCTTGCCTTCCCCAGTCCCCCTCTGAGCAGGGTTTTGTGAGACCTTAGTGGGAATAGGTGTTGGAATACAGAGCGGGATCTGCTGCCTGCCCTTCTCCTTGGGCTTTAAATGATGACATACCAGCAATTTGGGCTGCCTGGCTGAGGAATGACCACCACTGCCTTTGCCTTCCAGTGCTCCTGTCCTTGTTGCACTGGCCTTGATCGAGAGTGGGATGAAGTATGAGGATGCCATCCAGTTCATCCGACAGTAAGTTGAATGGTGTTGGGGGAGAAAAGAGCCTCTCTCTGAGGGAACAGAGAGATCTGATGTGTCCCAGGAGTTTTGGGGTTTTTTTTGCTTTTCTCTCCTTTGGGGCAAGAAAAGGGAGGCGTTGGCATTGAGCACTCTTTGCCATTGGATCAGGGCTGGCTGCAGGAGGCTGGGACAGCAGCTGGGAGCATCCCTGGGGGGCTTTTGGCAGTCACCCCACCTCTGCCCCACGTGTCTCCTCCCCAGCTCTCCATGGGAGTCTCTCTGTTGTCCTGAGACTCCCCAGGCAGATGAGAGAGAAAAGCTGCTGGGGTCAGTGCCTGTCTCCATCCTTGAAAGATGCATGTGTCCTCAGCCTCCAAAATCCCTTCCTGCTCCAGGAAGGGGGCTTCAGCAGCCTCCCAGGGGTGGTTTGGGATGGGGAGGTCTCCTGCCACACCACTGACCACACTGACCCTTCTCTGTCCCCGCAGGAAGCGCAGAGGAGCCATCAACAGCAAGCAGCTGACGTACTTGGAAAAATACCGACCAAAGCAGAGACTCCGATTTAAGGACCCTCATAACCACAAGAACAAATGCTGCATCATGTAACCTCAATGACCTCTTGCCAAAACCCGTGCACACAGACACCCGGGCACTCGCACACATCCCACCCCGTCACCCCCTCGCCCAGCCCTGCGCTCCCCACGTGCCACTCCCACTGCCAGGGCTGGGGCGGGAGGGCACAGACTGTCACCAGTGTGTTCCAGCACCCACAGCACAGCCCCAAAACAGGCTGCTGTCTCCAGCTGCAGCCCCGAGGAAGGAAGGCAGTGCTGCCCTTTGACTCTTGGCATTAGCAGGCAATGAGTTCATGCGACGGTTCTTCATCGGCTTCCTCCTCCTCCCTCTCCCCTCCTGTTGCACTGAGAGGGGCAGGCAAAGGGTGCTTGGTTTGGGGTGATGCACGCAGGGCTGTGCTAACTTAGAAGGGATGGGGAGCAGGAGGGCCAGAGCACCCCTGGGAATTCCCTTTTCCCACCTCTATCCCCATAAATAAGGGCTGCAGCAGCAGGGATGGAGGTGGGGATGGCACAGCGGCCCCAAGGGAAGGTGGTGATAGCAGGGAGAGGTGACAGGGACTCTTAGCTCAGTGACCATGGGAAGGGCTGAGCTAAGACCTCCAGCACCGTTCCCTTTCCCCTGGCTCCTCTGCCACTTCACCATCTCCCTCAGTGCCAGCTGGGATGCTGCAGGTGGGGATCACTGGGCGTTTTGCTGCAGTGAAGGCAGAGCCACTGGGGGTCTTGGGGACCATGTCAGGGCTTTGAAGCACCAGATTTGCCAGGATGTAGGGTCAGCACTGGCTACCCCAAAGTGCGGGTTGCTCTTATTTATAGCTTCCAAATTCAATGCAGAGTGTGGTGGGTTCTCTGCTATCCCCATCTTTGAGTCTTGTCACAAACCCCAGTTCTGGGAGCGATGTCCTGGCGACACAATGTGCATCTCAGGGCACATCCATGTCCTCCACCACTGCGTTTGCTGGCCAGGGGGATGGGCTGCATCTTTCCTATGGGATTTTGGGTGTTCCTGGCAAGAGCATATCACCAAATTTTGCACCTGCCTTTTCCATATATGTAACAAGGCGCCTGACACCCCAAAACCCCCTCGGCTTGTGCCCTAGTCGGGTGGACTCAGAGCTGCCCCTTAGCTGGGACATTAAACATCTCTCAACTTTCTGCCTTTGAACGCTTGCAGCAGCTGGAGCAGTGGGCACATGGGGGGTGTGGGAGTGTTTTTTCTTTTAACAAGGATAAAAAGAAATTTGCTAATTAAAGAAAAGAAAAAAACCTTTAAAAAATACCCTGTTTGTCTTCCGCATGTCCTCTGGCCTTTCTTTCTCCCATTGCTGCCCAGTGGAGCCCAGGAGGTGACCCACAACCCCCCAGACTGATCCCCAGCAGCAGGTCACAGCTGGCTGCCATCCACTGTCACCAGGGCATACGTGTGGCCCAAGGGATGCTCCAGGTATCCTTTGGACTTGCTGCTGCTCACCCTCAGCTGCAGAGTACCCCAGCTGTTGGGGCAGGGAGGGCTGGTCATCCACCTTGTGTGGTTTTAGACTGCCCAACTTGTGATGCCTTCAGTGCTCTGTGTTGGGTATCTCCAAAGGTTTGTGTGCCTTCTGTAATGTAAATATCCAGAGACATTTGCTTCAGAGGGATGCATCCCTTGGGAGAGGTGGTGAGGAAGGCTGGTTAGACCCCTTCATTACCTGCAGAAGGGTGTGGGATGTCTTTCTAACCATGATGTGGGTGGGCAGAGGAGGTGTCTGTAGCAGTTTCCAGTACCACTTCCTGCTGTCCCAATGGGAGCCAATCCCACTGAACATCGGAGATGGCCATCCCATGGGATAGGCTGTGGTGCAGAGTGAGCTGGGGACCCTCCACACATGTTCCTGGAGTTGTCATGCCACGCAGCTTGGGCCTGTGCAAGCCTTCACATTGTGGGACAGCCCTTAGCCCCTTGAGTTTCTCCTGCCCTATTCCAGGCTGTTGGTTCTCATGACTCCTGAAGAAGGCAGCATTGGTTGAAGGGCAGGAGAAGGGAGAAACTGGGCTGATGAAAAGGCCTGAGCCTGTATTGGAACGCCCTGCTGGGTGGGTCACCATTCCCTTCCTGACTGGGTCTGTCCTTCTGCTGCTAAAATAGGTGCTGCTTTATCCCCAGGGACATAGAAGGTAGCTTGGCATTGTAACAGGGACAGCCCCTATCCCTCCTAGCCAGGAAATCTCATGATCCTGTGTGTTTCCTTGTGGGAGCCACTGCTTTGTAGGCTTGGAGATGTTTCTGCTCTGGTAAAACGAGAAGTTTTGCTCACCCATGCCTGTGGGAGCATTGCATGGCACACTACCCAGGGAAAGTGGTCCAGGGATTCAGCCACGGTGACTGAGGGACAGAGGGCTTGAATTCAGCCGCCTCTAGCCACTCCTGAGCAAGAGTTCACTCAGACCTCAGCTTGGTGGGCTGGTTTGAGAGAGACATGAGGAGGACAGGCTTTGCTTTATGTAGCATCAACCCAATCACCTTAAAAATAGGGAGCTTTGAGCTGTCCCTGACCTGGTATAATCCATGTGGCCAAATCCTGAGTGCCTCTGGCTGGCAGAGTGACATCTTGATGTTCCTCAATTTGTGAGTCACTGCAAAAAAACAAAAAAACCAAATCATGCTGCTTTAATTATCCTAATTTTTTTTTATTTTTTCATTGGTATCTCCACCACCACCACCACCACCCTCGCCCCCATCCAGGAATGTGCTGTCACCTCCCCATGTGCTGTTCCATGGACAGGACACCTTGGCAGCCCAGGAGCTGCTGTCCTTGCCTGCAGGGCCAAATCCAGGGTTTCTGTGTTGGGCTGCCAAATATTGGGGATTTTTTTGATAGAGACTTGGGCTCCTTCCTCTGAGGTACCAGCTCCTCGATGTTTCAGTCTAGAGAGGGTTGCAAAAGCAACAGGCTGGGGAGACTAGTTGATCTTCCAAGGGGGATTTGAGTTTGAAATCTCAAAGAAGAGCTGAAGACAAAAGTCTTGAGACAATTGGGCAAGAGGGAAAGTTGAAGCTCAGTAGACACAGCACCAGAGTGAGGGCTAAGCAGCCAAGGGCTCATGGCTTGGGCCAGTCTTGGGGTCTCTCCTTGTATGTTAATTCTCATTACACCTTAGATGCCAAGATATTGAAAGGAGAGCATTGAAAATCTGATGTATTTGCCAATTCTGTTATTGCTCATTGTTTCCATTGTGTCCTGGCAGATGTCACAGGGAACAGACACCCCATGGCTTTGGCTACAAACCAGCCACCTCTGCAAAAGCAAAGGCTCAAACTGAGTGTTATACCTCCTCATGCCTTTCCATTCCCTCACCCCCTCCATGGAAAGCCGCTGTCCTCCCTAATTTGCAGGGATGGGGTTCCAGACTGGCAGTGAGTTCTATGGACACCCAAGGGATGGCAAAGCAGAGATGTCCCAGCCATCAAACCAAGGGCTTGTGGGCTTTACCCAGGAACTGATCGTGGCTGAACCTTGTGTGGGGGAATAAATCTGAGCAGGAATTCATGGTTGTGTCCTCACACATACACTTTTATATGTCCCTTCTGTTCTTCGTTTTCCAGTCGGATGGAGCACATGGAGGGGGCAGTGGTGGGAAGACAGGCAATGTGGCCATCACAAACATCCAGCTCTTTATTTAAGAAAGTTCTGTGGACACAGATTTGAAGACTTTGCATTTGTATATTCATAGGATGGATCTCGCAATAAGGCTGACACTGTGGTGCTTGGGCTGGGAGCTTTGGATGAGGAGGTTTATGAGGAACAGATTTCCCAAGAAAGCAGAGAGTCTTGCTCTATCCACAAAAGGAGTCATTTTGTTTCTTTTTTTTTTTCCATTGGATTTCTTTGGTTTTTATTAGTCCCAGTGGGAAAGCACACAGGGAGATTCGTGACTTCCATGCAATTTCCAAGGTCTTACATCTTAGTTGCTTCCAACATGCTGGGTAGGTGCAGTTTGGCGGGTGGATTTGGATGGGACACTGTCTGGTGGGAGAAGAATGTGGCTGGATTCTTGGCACAGTGTGGGGGTCCCGGGCTGACTGTGGTCCCACTCACAGGCTCAGGCAGACATTCCCGGGAAGGGGGGCATTCCAGTGCACTCTGCTTCCCTTCAGACCACAATCTCCCAATGAACTCTCCACTTCCCTGCTGTTCCTTTCTGTGCAACAAAGAACTGCATATTTTCCTTTTTAACCCCCTGGGCAATCATAGTAGTATGTAGATTAAGCCCAGATGACTATTTTTTTTGTTGTTGGTTTTGTTTTGGGTTTTTTTTTGGTCTGAGCCATTGCTAAATTATTATACCCAATGCTTTTTGTATCAGGCGGCATCACTTTGAATATGCAGATGAGGTATAGGATCTTGACACTTTATAACCTTTTTAAAAAGAAACTTGTCTGTTTACTTAATGTCTTGTGTAAAAAAAAGGAAAAAAAATGTATGCCTTCAGTAATCACTTTTTTTTTGTTGTTGTTTTTTTGAGTTTTATGAAATTATGGTGGTTACACTCCAGCAGCAAAATAAAAAGCGTTCACTGTTTTGTACATCCCTGTGTGCCTGGTGCTGCTAATGGGAGTTAAAAGGATGTGGGAGGCAAAGACACAGCCAGACTCTGGCCAAGGGTGGAAGTGCATGGGGGGGTTGTTCAGGCTGGGGAAGAGAAGGCTCCAGGAAGAACCTTAGAGCTCCTTCCAGTAACTAAAGATACTAGAAGAGAGCTGGAGAAAGACTTGCAAGGACCTAGAGTGACAGGACAAGGGGGAGTGGCTTCAAACTGACAAGAGGGTAGGTTTAGATTAGATATTAGGAAGAAATTCTTCCCTGTGAGAGGGGTGATGCCCTGGCACAGGTTGCCCAGAGAAACTCTGTATGCCTCATCCCTGGAAATGTTCTAGGCCAGGTTGGACGGGCCTTGGAACAACCTGGGATAGTGGAAAATGTCCCTACCCATGGCAAGGTGTTGGAATTAGATGATCTTGAGGGTCCCTTCCAACCCAAAATATTCTGTGATTCTATATCCAGTAGAGCATGGCCCAACCTTGGTTGGACACCCAGGAGTCCACCGAGAGGAGACATCCCACACGCTCTACCCAATCTGGTCAGTGCTTCACCACTGGCAGAGACCACCCATCAGACATGAAAACAGGCTTTGCTCGGAAATTAACTGGGTTTTTAACTCTGCCCCCCACGACTAAGGAAGGCAAGGACCAGAGCCTGCATGGCAGCTGAGACAGAGCTTGCATGAACTGGCTCATGAGCAAGGAAAGCTGACACAAATCGTGTGGTTTCCCAAGTAATGACACAGAGCTGGATGGGAGAAGGGGGATGAAACTCCCCCTGTGCTGCTGTAGGCTCAGGAAGGCTTTCAAACCAGATTGCCAGCTTGGAAGAGGGTAGAGTTGAAGTGGGGTGGTGTGACCAGAGCTGTCCTTGGATTCCCCCAGCAATTCCCAAATGCTTGACAATGCCGATCCTTATCTTCTTGAAGGCTTTGAACCACGCAGCTGCAAGGGGCACTGCCTCTGCGGTTGTGCAAGAAGCAACTGGGCCTTCAATCAGCTTAATTGCTGCCTCACCTCTCCACCAGGAGGGCCAGGGGAGACTGCAGAACACGGTGTGTGTGCGCTGGAGAAACACCCACCCGCGCTCCTGCCCGTACACGCTGCCTCCTACCTCCGGCATTCCTCCTTTGCTATCCATCACCAAACAACGTGCACCCCTTTGCAGGCCAGATCCCAACTCGCCATGTTATGCCGCTGCCACGCCATGAACAAGGTTCCTGCCCTCCCTAAGGAAGTCCATAAAACTGGGCGGTTATGGAAAGGTTTAAGTTGGCTGCTCACAGGTGCTGGGACCTGCTCTGAGGAGCTGTGGATACCCCATCCCTGGAAGTGTTCAAGTCCAGGTTGGATGGGGCTTGAAGAAACCTGGCCTCATGGAAGGTGTCCCTGCCCATGGCAGGGGCAGAGGCGGAACTAGATGTAAGATCCCTTCCAACCATTCTGTGATTCTATTCTATTCTATTCTATTCTATTCTATTCTATTCTATTCTATTCTATTCTATTCTGTTGAGTCTATGATCTCTTCCCAGCTGGTGCCATGGTCCACAGTGCCTTAACCTATTCTCAGCAGAGGATGTTGGTACCTGCAAACCCCATCACACCCCCATATTGCAGTGCCTTCAGTCCTGCCAACACCAAAATCAGTGAGATCCCCCCAGCTCTAGGTAGTGGCCCCAGTGTGGCCTGGGGTGTCCCATGACTCCCTTTCCAGTCATCTGAGATCAAGAGTTGATTCAGGACTCGGTTGATTCAGTTGAATCAACTGGAGAGTTGATTCAGGAGGAACTGATCTCATCCTGGTATGGACACTTCTTCCAGAGCTTCCAGGGACCCCAGACCTCAGCTCACACAGAGACATCCACACTGGGGACAGCCAAAGCCCTGGGAGATGATCCATGGCTTACAGCCCACTCTGTCCATGTTCCTAACCCACCTCAGCAAGCCACGTCTCCACAGAGCCACGGAAGCAAAGGTTGCAGGGTTTTTGGTAAAGTCTAAACCAGCCACAGCCCAGGCTCATGAGACTGGATAAAAAATTGCTTTCTGAGGGCTGCCTTGCTCCCTGCTTGCTCCCTGGTGAAACTTCTTCCTGCTTAGGAAGAAGTGTCATAGCCAACTCTGGCTCTCCTTGGGCACAGCTCAGCTCCCATCGCTGCTCCCGTCAACCTGCTTGGGATCAGCCCTTTTGCAACACCTCCACCTGGGACCTCCTGCTGCCTGAAAGGGTCTTCCAGCTTCCCTCGGTGCCCAGGGAGTCGTGCACCATCAGCCGTGCAGGGGTGAAGGTCTCTCCTGCCCCCAGGACCTGGGATACTCTGTGGGTTGGGGCATGAGGTGTGGTGAGGTGGGAGGTTCTGCCCTGCTTTTGTGCTGAGGGATCTGGAAATTCCCGTGTTCGTAGGGACGAAAATGTAGGGCGGCACTTGGGTTGGGAGGAAAATTAAAATGTTTGCAGCAGATGTAGCTGAAAAGTCAAGCAGGGCATTAGGCATTGCTTGGCAAAGGTACAGGAATGCCAATGGCTAGAGGTGGGTTTTGCCCTGGGAGCTTTCCCTGGGAACAGAACAAGGAGGGGAAGGATAAACTCGGATTCATGGGACCATCTCCACAGTTCAGAAGGGGGGTCCTGCAGATCCCTTCTCCATGCCATGAGCACAGCAAGGAGCACTGCTGCCCTGGCCAGACAGGACCTCCAGGCAGGATCTGTCCTGACTGTCAGAGAGGACAAACATTTGAGTGTCAGGAGGGAAAGAGGCTTGCAGGGAGCCTGGAAAGGGCTGAGTCACTCACTGTTGGCGTCAGCAGCTGAGGAGGAATCGTGACTGCCAAACAGCCACCTGGAGCTTTGTCACCTCATCCCTAAAAACAAAAAAAAAAGGGAAAAAACTGAACTGACAGCCTCTCCCGGCTCCCACTGGAGAGCTCAATGTGCCACACGCAGCCGGGGAGTTCCCCGCAGAGGCAGTGGCTGTGGAAAAATTGGAAAAATGCCTTTCCCTGGCTGCAGGTGCTGCTTTCTATTGCAACACCTGCCTTGGGGCTCGCAGAGCAGCAGAGGATGCGCTGCCCTCCCACCCAGCCGGGCATCCTCAGGGATGTGCCATGGCCAAGCCAGGGCTCGGTCCAAGCACCAGGGGTGGGAGGATGATTAGAGACATGGGAGGAGAGGCACGACGCAAGAGATAAGCACGGCTGGCTTCAGCCAGGCACTGACTCACCTAAGCCGGGGCATCTCATCTGGGTATCAGGTGGAGACAGGGAGAAGCAATGCATTTAAATGAGCTTTGATCTTTAAAGCAAACAATGCCGGCTTGTTTTGCAGCATCTCAGGCAGCCGTGGGTGACAGAGATAGGCTGGTGTGGGGGGCCAAGTTCAAGGCACTCATTTTTAGTGGATGGATGCTCAGCACTCGGAACAAGGGCTGTGGTAAAGGCCTGTCATGAAAACGCACCTGGTGTGCCAAATAGCAGGGCTGAACATCTTGGGGCTCTGTCTGGGTTGCAAATCTGTCACGTTGAGGGAGACAACAAGGCTGGGTAATGCAGTGAGACACATGCCTGTAACTACCCCAGCTGGAGCCAAGTGACACATCTGGGAGGCAAAGTCTAGTCCTTGGTTGCAGCTCCCCAGTTTGTTCTATCTCCAGTTTCCATCCTGGGATATTTCATGATAAAGCTGGAGACCTCCTGAGGTCCCTTCCAGCCTGAATTATCCTGTAGTCCCATCATGATCCCAGGGAAGAAAAGAACATCTTATAGCTCATAGGGTGCAAAACTGGGTCACTCAAAAAGACTCCAGAGAGACACTTCCCTTGGGGCATGTACCTTCTCCTCACCCTGCACCTGTCTCCTCCAGCTCCTTCTGCTACTGTTAAGGTGTCCATGGCCACAGAGGGAATTATGTCCAGACTGCCTGTTCCCCACACAGACAAAACATCCTCTGTAAAGTGTGGACACCAGAACTATATATTGTACCCAGTTTCATAGAATCATGGGCCCACAGAATGGTTTTGGTTGGAAGGGACCTCGAAGATCATCCAGTTCCAACCCCCCTGCCACAGCCAGAGACACCTTCCACTAGACCAGGTTGCTCCAAGCCCTGTCCAAGGTGGCCTTGAACACTTCCAGGGATGGGGCATCCACAGCTTGACTGTGAATTTCAACATCCACGACTTGTCTGATGAGGGTCTGAAGCACAGGTCTAATGAGGAGTGGCTGAGGGAGCTGGGAGTGTTTCTCCTGGAGAAAAGGAGGAGGTTAGAGCCAGATGGGGTCTTTATCTTCTCCCAAACTACAAGTGACAGGGCAAGAGGAATTGGCCTCAGGTTGCACCTGAGGAGGATTGGATTGGATTGGATATTAGGGAAAATATCTTCTCAGAGTGGTCAAACACTGGAAGAAACTGCCCAGGGAAGTGGTGGAGTCATCGTCAGTGGAGGTATTTAATAGACACATAGATGTGGAGCTTGGGGACATGGTTTAGTGGTAAATATAGTGATCCTGGGTTAATGGTTGGACCTGATGATCTCAGAGACGTTTTCCAACCTTAGTGATTCCATGATTCTATGATTTTATTTAATGTCTTCCTACTAAGAGGGACTGACTGGTCCTTGTGGCTGTCTGTTCTTTCCCACCTCATTTTTCTCCCCTCCCAGCTTCTTCGGGAGCAATTCCACCTTTATTTCCAGCTCACTAGTGAAGAAGGCTGCACGGCTTTGGGCCAAGAATTTTCTACTGAAGAAACAGATCCAGGCCCTAGCAGTTCCCCACTGATCACCACTTTTCAAGATCTGTCAGACAGCCAACTCTTAGCTCATTTAACATATGCTCTACTGATGTGTGGTGCTTTTTTCCCCCCACTGGAATGCCACGCTGTACTAATCTAATATTTAACAAGGATGCTGCATGTGCAGTTATGTTTATGGACCAACCTTAGCATCTGAAGGAATGAAATCAAGTTGGTACAACAAGATCCCTTTCCATAAAACCACATGGACTGGCATTTTTTATATTTCTGTTCTTTTCTGCTTTTGTGAATCAGATTTTAGGTCAGACTGTTTTTATTAACAATCAGCCTGTTATTATTAGCCTGACTTCACTCCTAGACATGTCTGGCCCACAAAGGCAGTTGAGCTGCTCAGCAGGCTCCTGAGGCTTATCACAATGTTAGCAGTGGTAGCAGAGTCCAGGAGAAGATGCTGGCCCATGCCTTTGCATCTTCCAAGGAACTGAGCTCTAGGCTTGCTTGGGTTGGGCCTGAAGCAGCCAGTTTTCTTATTTCATTTTTAGGAAACTCATGTAGAAGACAGATATAATGGCAGCATCTGTACTCAGGGGCTCACTGTCTATCCTTGCACAGTGGCCAAGGGTGGGAGATGGTTGTGCAGAGCCTGGCAGGGTACACTGGGTGAGACCTGAGCTCACCTCCCTGAGCTGCTGGAGGCACAGCCACAGTGACCCTGCAAAACCCTTCCTTGTGGGACAGCAATGTGCTGTGCTCCTTGACCCTTGGGCTGTGGGACAGCAGGGATCAGCCTGGGTGTGAATCATAGGATCATTAAGGTTGGAAAAGACCTCTAAGATCATCAAGTCCAACCATTAACTCAGCACTACCATGTTCACCACTAAACTATGTTCCCAGGTGCCACATTTAGATGTCTTTTGAACTCTTCCAGGGATGATGATTCCACCACTTCCCTGGGCAGTCTATTCCAATGTCTGACCACCCTTTCAGTGAAGGGTGTACAGCTTTAATGTGCACAGCTTGAGGAAGCTGTCCCTCCCCTGAAAAGATTAGGAAGCAACAGCACTATTTTCAAAACATTAAACTGTACCCAAAATCAAGGGTGAAGCAGCTGATCTGTTGAGACCACTGAACCACACCATCAAACCCTGTGTGCTCTTCTCCATATGGACCCTCCTGTTGCCTCATCACAGGCTCTGCTTGGAGCTGTTTGTCCTCATTTTATTCCACACGTGCATCTTCCTCCATAACGTGTGCTTCAATTGCTGATCATCTGGGTCCCCTGGAAATCCCTAAAACTCCAGTGTGAAAGAGAAGATGCCTCAAGGAAGATGCTTCAGATTTTGAATTAAGCTAGATCACGGTGTTGCTGGTCCTGGATCCTTGGTCCCTTTTGGACCAAGCCAGATCCCAGTTCCACCACTTCCTCACCCTGAACTCAAACCAGCCCCAGCCTTCCCCTCTCCCAGGCTGGGCTCGAGCAGAATTATTTGCACACTAAAATCCCTGCCAGTCGAAGAACCATCCGCCCACCCGTGCTCTCAGCCTGCCACCAGCGTAGAGAATCCCCGTCCTTAAGGACACAGCCTTGAACAAAAGCCAGGGAAATAAACCAAACAAGCTTCTCTGCAGCCTGACCTTTTATTGTCTGTGCGGGGCTGCCAAATCCAACCTCGCTGCGGGTCCTTCCCACTCCTTGCATCCCATCCGAGGTTCCTCCCTTGGCTCAGGCAGTGCCAGCCCTGGCTGTGCCATCGGTGCTTCCCAAGAGTGAGGAAGACAATGAGGGGATCCTCGGGGTGGTGTGGGCAGCTTCCTCTGCCTCCATCCAAGGAGGTCCTGGGGATTGGATCAGTGCAGGGTGGGATCAGTGGTTCCTGGCAGATGGAGCAGGGAGTGAAGGTGGAAAAGCATCTGCAGCCTTGTGGGGGGTTGGCAGCATTAGAAGGACCAGAGGGGACACATCGGGTTCAAATAATTTTTTCCCCTTCAGCACACATACAAGACAATACAGGAGAAAAAAATAAAATAATAAGTAAATAAAAAGATAATCCCATTGCAAATGCCTGGTGCCGGCTGCCAGAAGAAAAGCTTGGCTCAGGGCTGTGCTTGCCCCAGCAGAGCCTGCCTGGCTCTTGCTGCCCTTCACATTTCCCCAGCACCCCCTGGCTCAGCTCGAACTCCTGAGGACACGAGCTGAGCTGGAGCATCCCAGGGCCCTTTGCTGGGACGTGGGGAGCTGTGCCCTCCCTGCCTGCGAGCACACAGCCAGGGCTTTTCCACATCACACAGAGCCGGCTGCCTCTCATTAGCCATGGGTGATAAATCCAGGGGGGAGATGACAACCCAGCGGGATGAATCCAAGCATCCTTCCCTTCCAGTTCTCTTCATTCCATCACACACAGCCAGGCTTGCCCAGTCCCATCGTCTGCTGTGGCAATAAGCCATCCCCCCTGGATGAGGAATGGAGGGATGGAGCATTTGCTCTGTGCTTTTTGGTTTTGTTGGGAAGCAGAGGTTTTCTTTGCCTCCTTGTCCTGCTGGAGGTGGAAAGAGATGCCATGAGGTCTCCCCTGTTAGGCCATGGAGGGGCTCAACCACATTGTCCAGCATGGACTTGCAGTGCCAGCTGGACTGGGACTCTACACCAAATACCACTGTGGTTTTGTAGACAGGTCAGGTGAAGAACCACCTGCTCTCATGGTTCTCTTCAGTGTCAGTCTCCCCACTGTGGTTTTGTAGACAGGTCAGGTGAAGAACCACCTGTTCTCATGGTTCTCTTCAGTGTCAGACTCCCCACCTGCTAAAAAGGCTGTTGCAAATGGGATTTACAACTGAATGTTCTGCTATGGACAGCCAAGGGTGCTGGTGCCCAGCAGCCCCCCCTCCATAAGCCTGTCTCCATCACAGGAGAATGGGATGTGCTTTAAAAGCCAATGTGCCATGGATGAGGCTGTATGGCAACCCCAGCACTGAGGGCTGGGGGGGCTGTCAGTGTGAGCCCTGGCACTACTGTGTCACACAGGAGTGAGAAAAGGGGCCAGGTATATCAAGGCAAGAAGTGAGACCAGGCAAGTGATGAGCAGAATAACGGCAAAATACAGGATTGTATGAGGTTTCTGCCAGCTGTCTGCTCCATGGCATGAGAGGATAGTCCATGCCTGCAGATTGATGCATCGTCAGGGTGGCACCTCATACCCAAAGCTACAGTCCTGTCTTACCACCCCTCCCTGCTCCCAGCCCACCCAGTGCTGGCTCCTCACTGTGCATCCTTGTGCCTGCCACTGACTGCCACACTCCCCAGCCAGGGCAGGCTTGGCTGACAACATCCACACATTTCCATCTGGGAGAGGCTGCAGGAAATGCCTTTTATGCTGGGACTACTGGGTTGGCTGAGCAGAGACAGGATCCAGGTTAGAGGGGTTGCCATGGATCACAGAATCATAGAGTGGTTTGGGTTGGAAGGGACCTTTAAAGGTCATCTAGTCCAAATCCCCTGCAATGAGCCAGGACATCTTCAACTACATCAGTTTGCTCAGAGTCCCATCCAACATGGCCTTGAGTGTTTCCAGGGATGAGGCATCCACCACCTCTCTGGGCAACTTGTGTCAGGGTTTTACCACCCTCATTGTAAAAACTTCTTTCTTATATCAAATTTAAATTGGCTCTTTTTCAGTTTAAAACCATTGTCCCTGATCCTATCACTAGAGGCTCTACTAAAAAGTTTGTCTCAATCTTTCTTATAGGCCCCCTTTAGGCACTGGAAGGGGCTCTAAGGTCTCTCTTCAGCCTTCTCTTCTCCAGGCTGAACACCCCCAGCTCTCCCAGCCTGTCTCCATTGCAGAGGTGCTCCAGCCCCTGAGCATCCTCGTGGCCTCCTATGGACTTTCTCCCACAGATCCATGTCCTTCCTGTGCTGGGGACCCCAGAGCTGGATGCAGCACTGGAAGTGAGGTCTCAGCAGAGCAGGGCACAGGGGCAGAATCCCCCCTGACCTGCTGCCCACACTGCCTTGGGTGCAGCCCAGGACGTGGTTGCTGTCTGAGCTGCAAACACACATGGCTGGGTCATGTCCAGCCCCTCATCCTCCAGCACCCGAGGGCTGCTCTCAGTCTGTTCATCCCCCAGCCTGGATTCATATGGGGGTTTGCCCTGACCCAGAGGCAGCACCCTGCACTTGGCTTTGTTGAACCTCATGAGGCTCCCATGGGACCACTTCTCCAGCTGGTTCAGGTCCCTCTGGATGGCATGATGTTCCTCAGGCACATCCTTCAGGATGGGGAGGCACAGCCCAACCCATTTTTTCACCAGGGAGGCTCTGCCCTCCATCCTGCCAAGCACAAGGAGGGCCCCCTCAGTGCCACCATCCCAAGGGCAGGAGTTGCTTTTCCCCTGCAAATCTGGAGGGAACAAAATCTCCTCGAGGGCTCTTCTACTCAGCATCGTCTTGACTGAAACTGCCCGGATCAGTCACATAAATCTTCCTTCTTTAGGAAAACAAGGGAAAAAAAGCTGGGGTGTGGTGTCAAAGCAGCTTGCTGTGCCAAGAGCATCCCTGCTGGCTTTGCAAAGCCTTCCCTGGCATCTTGCAACCCTTCTCTGTCACTGGCACTTTGGGGAGATCATAAAGCACCGCTGGACTGGCACATTTTTGGGGACCGCCAGCCCCAGGGGTGATGGAGAACAATGTCTTCTCTGCAGACCTACACAAACTGCTACGAGCCCAGCCCTGCTGCTGTCCAGGGTGCACAAGATGTGGATTCATCCCCTTCTGAGGAAAAAAAAGGGCTCATGATTGTTTCTCAGCTCTGGCCCCTGAAAAGAGAATGTGGGCCCCATTGGGGGGTTTCTGCACAGTCTTGTTCAGTTGTGCTCTGGTTTATGTGCATTTCCCATTGCACCAGACTTCCTCTATAATAAAAAGTGAGAGAGGATGTAGGAGGATAAAAGCCTCAGGTTTGGGCTTAGGCCAGGGCCAGAGGCATGCTAGACTGGGGAGGGAAGGAGGAGCTGTGAGATGTGGCTTCATAGTGATGCTCGGTTACATTTGGGAACACCTTGTTCACAGCTGGAGGCTCGTGGAGGCACCTCAGCTCCTGCCAGCAGCCTGGGGAGGCAAACATCACTCTGAGCTGGAGGAGGAGGCGGCAGGTGAGGACATGGATGTAGAGACAGCAAGGGCTGGAGGCTTGGGGTGTAGCCTGGAACCAGCCACTGATCTGCTGGTAAATCGATTCTCCCCATTTAGAGCAGCCTGGATCCTTTCTGGGGGCACGGTTTTCACTCAGTTGTGGTGGGCTGTGGCTGACACAATGGGAATGGCCGGGACACATGGCTGGGATGGGAGAACTGCAGGTCCAGCTGTTCTTAGCCCAGCCCAGCACTGGCCCAGCTGTACATAGTGCATCAATGACCTCTTCAGGAACCGAGCAGCACCATCACACCCTGGGCTTCCCCACGTGAGACAACCAGGGCACGGTTCTGAGACAAAACTCTCTGAACTGAGTCAAGAGAGGGAGGCAGAAGGGATGTAATTCATGACAAGGCAAACTCACTTCTTTCCTCCCCACTAACCTCTCTGCACAAAACAGTGGGGGAAAACAAAAGGCTAAAGAGAATAAAAAATACTAACTAGAATAAAAGAGTACCTGGGAACAGGTCTTTGCAGCTCCAGTTTGAGAGGACCATCCCTGAATCAACCCTGCAACACTTGGACAAGGTCAACCTGACCATCCTCCAGGCAGGCCATGTGCATGTCAAGTACATCAGCCATGCTGGCAGCTCTCTTTCATTAGTTTCTTTTAAAAAAGAAAATGATATAATTAATTGCGGGCCAAATAAACACATCAAACAATCATTGTCGATAACCTCCATCATCCTGTGCTGTCAGGAAATGTGAGAGTGGTAAAACAGGTCTGTCCCTTAGAGTGGGAGTGAAAACAAAGTGATATTTACCTGGATCCAGCACCATATACCCATCCCAGACCTTCTGCAAGAGCAAAACACACCTTGCAGAAGTTTCTTCTGCTGGCATTAGAGGGGCCAGGGATGCAACAAGCACTTCTGCAATCCACAGTTCTGCAGGTGTGGCACCAGCAGTCGGTCTGGGGTCCCCTGGGGTCAGTGCTGTTGGCTGTGGATCCCTCCCCACAGCCCACTGACAGAAACAAGCCTGTGGTGGTTTAGGCAGGGGAAAGGCTGGCTGCAGGACTCATGTGGAGCACCTTTCTTTGGCCAGGTGCTGCAACGTCACCTCCTGGGGGTAGGCAAGAGGTGTTTGCTCTGGCCTGTGGTTATGCAGAGCCTGCTGCACTGACCTTCAGGTCTGGGGATGGCTGTGAGCACAGAGCAGCTCACCTGGTGTTAGAGCTGAGGAGTTCACCCCAGGCTGTCCCAGCACTACAGCCTGGTTCCCATAGGATCTCGGATTCCTTGGATTCTGGTTGTTGAGTCCAAGGTACATCCAAGACTCTTGTGACTTGAAGATGTCAGGGATGGGTCATGGCTGGCCACCTGGATCTGGAATGTCACAAGGCTGTCCTCCACATCTCCTGCCTTCCTGGTTCAGGTGGATGCCACCAGTGTGGGTACCCCAACCTTCCAGCACCGTGGCTCTGGGTCACAACAGTGGGAAGACACACATTAACATGGAGCTAAGAGCCCTCCCCGTGCTCCCATCTGGATGGACAAGGTCTTTCCCAGCCCCTGACAGCCCAGGGCTCTCAGCTTTCTGCTGTAGAGGAAGTCCAGCATCCACAGTGAGTTTGCAATGAATATTCTTCAGTCTTTCCCAATTGCTACTCCAGGTTCTGGGAGAATCACAGCCCCTTACAGCAAACTAGTGCTGCAAAACCTGCTGGTGTAAGAAAAACAGGTTCTGGATGTCATTGCTCCAGAAGGGGCCATGCACAAGGGTAATGAAGCTGCTGCAGACACAGGTCTGCTCCTCCCTGGGCTCTGGTCTCTTGCAGCCTGGAAGAGAACAGATTCTTTAGGAATGGTGGATGAACCCTGTGCATAGGCAGGGATATTGCTGTTGCAATAGTTACAGGAGCTGGTTCTTGAAATAACTTCACTACTGCTGCACTGGGAGCAGATGAACCCAACCCTTCTTGAATGAAGTCTGCCAAGACCAGCCCAAGCAATTGCTCCTGGATTCTGGCCTTTAAGAATAAGGCCAGCTGTCTTCAGGTCAGTGGTCCTAGGAGGATGCAGCAGAGACACTGCTCTTCCAGAGGTTTTCCAAGTGGAGTCCCACACCCTCCTGAGAACACCTTGATTTTACTAAAGTCACGCACCTCACCTTGGACCAGTGTGCCTGAAATAAAATATTCCTTGGGCAGTGCAAGGGCTGGGGAATTATGAGCTGTATCCCAATGGCCATTTATTAGTAGCAAATGTGTCTTCCCCAGCCTGGGATCAGACCCAGCACAGGCTGGGTGCACTCAAAATTGAGCAAAATATGTAAGTACCTTTCCAGCTGGCAGCTGGGCTGGATGTTCATGAGTGCCTACATCAAACTGGCTAATGGGAACTGAAACATGAGATACCTTGTGAGTGTTGACTCAGGTCTTTTTTCTCCTCTGAGTCCTTTGTACTCATTTATATTGTGCCATTTTTTGAGGAGCTGATACAGAAAAAATGGTCCCACCACGTGGTGAGGCAGACAGATGTGAGTAAAGGCCTTAGACTTTTTGGCCTTTATCTTAATTAAGCAATTTGAATGCTCTTGGGGGAGTTTCTCTGCTTTCTTCCATTGCAAATGGAGTAGGGAGTAATGCCTTGTGCTTAGAGCGGGGCATATGATGTGCTTGCTTTTTGGGGTAATAATTACTGGGAAAAGATTAATGAAGGGCAGATATTTGAAGAGCTAGCTCCTTTTTTTTCTTTTAGTTAAACAACAAAAAGGGTCGAGTGCCTTGACTGGTGGATCTATAAGATTTGTGTTCCCTGTGTTCTTGGACAAAGTTAACAAATATTTACAGGCTGGGGCTCTGGTTCAGCAAAGCACTCAGCTGTGTGCTTAAATCTCCTTGGCCTCAGTGGCAACCTTGTGCAACGTGCTAGATTTGGAGACCTTGGATTTTTTTTGGATAACAAAGACAACATTTGTCATTGCCAAACTAAGGGTCACCAAGCCACGTTGCTGGTTAGCACAAAGCCCCTCATGCCTTTTGTTCTCTCTGAAATGATGAAACAGTAGCTGACTGTGTGATTTAAACTTGGTTTTACTCTTTTTTTGTTTGTTTGTTTGTTTGTTTGTGGTTTGGGGTGGGGCAATGTTATTCATTACTAAATTGCCTATATGAAAATATTTTAACCACACTTTTTTGATTTGCTTTTTCATAGTGCTCATGGTGCTGTAATACAAGCAGGAGGTTTTCTCATATCCACCAGGAGAATAAGTTTGCTGAGAATGTCTGAGGTCACTCTTGTGTGTGACAATGCACAAGGACTCACTCAGCAGGTGGCCAGAAGGGTCTCTTCTCATTCATCTCTAAACGAGGTTCGTGGAGCACCTCAGGAGATCAAACCCTCTTATATTCCCTCTGTGCTTTTCTCTTTCCCTTGCTCTCGCACTCCCTCTGCTGATCCATCCCAATGATCTCTCAAAAGAGAAATGCTTGTGCCAGAGCTAAGCAAAATGCAGAGAGAAAATAGCTGTATAGCAAAAAAAACATGAACCAATTCATCCCAGATGGAGATGGCCTGAAGTTCAGGGGGCAGAAGGGGAAAATATAGTGATAAATGTACCTGTGGCAAATACAGATCCTCCTGTCAGCTGATCTTCTCTTCTCTGCGGTGACAGTGACAGGACCCGAGGGAATGGCATGAAGTTGTGTCAGGGGAGGTTTAGGCTGGATATTAGTAGGAGGTTCTTCCCCCAGAGGGCACAGGAACAGGCTGCCCAGGGCAGTGTCCCAGCCTGATAGAGCTCAAGGAGCATTTGGACAACACTCTCAGGCACAGGGTGTGACTCTTGGGGCTGTCCTGTGCAGGGACAGGAGTTGGACCTGATGATCCTTATGGGTCCCTTTCAGCTCAGGATATTCTGTGATTCTACCACCCTTTTCTTGGCATCGTGCCCCAGTGTGACATGAGGTGACCATGTTTGTAAGAAAGAAGGCAGCTTTCCATTCCTCCATCTCTCTCTATTCACAGAACAGAATTGTCCACTGCTCCCTTGTCCTCCCCAAGCCCTGCAGTCACAGGGGAGGTGACTCTGTGCAGCCCAAAACACCCAGAAGGAGGTGAGATAAGAAGAGGAGAGATAGAATTTACCTTCCTTCACCCTCTCCAAACCATGAACAAGAACACCTGTCTGCCTCTCACCCACCCTGCTCTGTGGATGCCTCTCGGTCCTTTGGGCTGAACTTCAGCTCTACCAGCACATTGGGTGGCTACTAAAAAAACAAATGCAAAATCATAAGACTCATTGCCCAGAGACTCTGTGGTTGCCTCAATGCTGACAGTGCTCAAAGCCAGGTTGGAAACAGCTTTGAGCAACCTGGTCTGGTGGAAAATGTCCCTGCCCATGGCAGGGCAGTTGGACTAGATGGTCTTTAAGGTCCCTTCCAACCCAAACCATTCTGTGATTCTGTGATTTTTATGACTGACCTTTGGAGGTCTGAAGAAACAGAACCCACAGGGGCTCAGTGAACCTTTCCCCAGGCAGCCTTGCCGTTCTTAAGCCAAGAAGATAAGAACTAAGAGGGCTGCTGGGAAGCAGGGGAGAAGAACAGAGTAGCTCTATGTGTCCTTTTGAAAGTCCCAAAAGGAAAAGGTCCCTGACAAGGAGTTTATTTTCATTAAAAATGACAGGCCCAGCTCAACCAGTCAAATAAACAAAGCAAGTCTGTAGAACAGCAAGTGCAAAAGGTCCTGGGTTATTTATAAAGGGCTTTTAAGTATATTAGGCCTAACACCAAGATAAATCAACCCTGCTAGGATTCCAGAGGCATATTACATGTGGCTCTAGCTGTTGTCAGCTTTGTGCTGGAATATATTTAGTGGTCTGCTATCTTCCAAACCCTCCTGGCTTTTTCCCTAGTGATTCCCCCTTGGAAATAATTACCCCAGGACCAGACACAAGTTTCTGTCTTCAGTCACCTATTGACCAGCTCAAATCCTTCAAGGAATCACAGAATATTTTGTGTTGGAAAAGACATTAAAGATGATCTTATTCCAACTCCTCTGCCACGGGAAGAGACACCTTCCACCAGATCAGGTTTCTCCCAAGCCTTGTCCAAACTGGCCTTGAACACTTCCAGGGATGGGGCATCCACAGTTTCTCTGGATGACCTATTCTAGGGCCTCACCACCCTCACAGAGAAGAATTTCTTCCTATATCTGACCTAAATCTGCCCTCCTTCAACCTAAAGCTGCTCCCGTTGTGCTGTCCCTGTATGCCCTTTGTCAAAAGTCCCTCTTCAGAACCATTCAAATCCTGCCATTGTATTCTACAGACATTTTGCCACCCAGTGTGCTATGGAATGGTGAAGGACCCTGTCCAAAGGCCAGGTTTGCTTGATCCAACAGGGTTGTTTTGGCTTTTTTCCCCTGAAACAGACTATTCAGTACAGAGGGTCACAACTTTTACCACTGGGAATGTCAGTTCAGATAAATCTGAGCAATTACTTCTCAGCTGTTCAGAAGAAAGATGAGGATGTTTGGGATCTTGTGGGATTTGTTCCCATGGCCAGTTGAAGACCCTGCAAGTTGAATAAATAAAACATGAGTGATTTGTGGAAGGGACAGAAGAGATTGGCTCTGCTGCCTCGGGGATGAAGAACTCTGGGCACCAAGGAAGGCATAGGAGTAAGGGAGGTGTGAGCAAGGCTCAAGGTAAAATCTGGCTCCTTCCCTTTGAGTACTGAGCCCAAAGTTCATAGAGCAAATGGAGGAAATTTAAGGGTCTGATCCACCTCAGGCACAGAAATACCTCATTTTCTGACATTTCATGTTCAGGCCCTGGGAAAAGTCAGTGCTTGGAAACAGCCACATGTTGGTCTGCTGCTGCCAGCTCAACCTCTCTGTATTTCAGATCACTCCTTACAGTGGCACGAGCACAGGAGAACTTTTTGGGTGCTTTCTTCTCCAGTCCCACCAGAACAACTGTGTGTCTTCCCACAGCAGGGTCAGACCAAGCCCAGTAGGATGTGGCATGTCCAGGACTGCACAGAGCAGAAGAGGATTTGAGTCTGGGATTCTTGGTGTGATTCCTGGGGTTGTTCTGTGCAGGGTCAGGAGCTGGGTTTGAGCCTTGTGGGTTCCTTCCAACTCAGGATATTCTATGGAACTGTCTACATGTCCTTTGCTTTATTCTAATGGTGTGATCTAGTGTCCTAATACAGCTGTTTCATCCCAGATGGGGTATTTCCACTGACCTCCAGCTGCCACAGCTGCACAATATGGGTGTCCTAAGGGTCTATGTGGCCTTCCCTATATATCTCTTGGGTATGCTGAGGTACCTTGAACAGTACCAGATATTTAGGCAACGTCACCATTCTCTGTAGATCCCCAGAAACCTGAAAAAAACTTGTCCCATTTAGTGCCTTGCACTGTAAAGCTAGGGAAAGCCCCATTTCCAAGTTTCATTTCTGACTTTTATTGCTCCAGCTCCTGTTTGGAAAGGATGTCACATCAGAGGAGGGAACTTTGGAGGGAAAAAGTTCTTAGTGCAACGTTCAGATGGGTACCCATCATTGGGATCCCAGCTCAACCACCAAATAATTTGGCTGGTTTTGCCTCTCTGCCAGGGCAATCTGGACAACTGGATTCACTCTTCCAGTGAAGATTCAGTGAAGATTCCAGAGAGGATCCGGGACAGGCTTTTCCTCTTCATTTCATGATGAGGTCAGATGTCCCTGTGTGTCACTGCCTGGGAAAGTGATGGGGATCTTCCACTGTCTCAAGGCCAAGGCCAACACCATAGGTAACTTTCTGAAAAGGAATGCAGAGAGGGAAGCACCTGGTTTAGGAAATCCTGTGGATTTGCTTTTTGATCCCAAATGCCTCAGCTGTTTCCAATTTACTGAAATTAACTCCAGTTTAGTAACACCCAATAATGGCCTAATTGGTTTGAACTAATTGACTACATACAGCTCAAAAGATGCCAGCTGGGGGATCCCCTGCCTTTCCAAAAAGGCTCTAGGAATTGTCTGCAGGAACAATTGCTCAGCAGGAAAGGCAAGTTTTGCAAAACCAAGCTTTGCTGTGAGAAAAAGCTGTGGTTTTGCTCAAGTAATTCCATTTTTTGTTTGCTTGTTTGTTAGTGCCAGACATTTGCTTTTAACTTTGTGCCATGACACACACAGAGCCCCAGAAAACTCCTTTCTTCAGCTTCTTTCAGGTGATGGCTGTGAACAGTTTCCCTTTCTCCTTAGCCAGACAAGAAGCAGATGAAAGCACTGAGACTGAGGAAAACAAAAATTTGTCTATTGAGTCTTACACAGGAACTTCTGTAGTCACTTCCCCCCTTAATAGGAAACAAACCTCTTTTTTCCTGGGTGACATTTCTCAACTCTCCATCTTAAATAATAAAAAATTTAAAGGTCATCTGTATTAGAGACAGAAGTTAGGCAAATTTTAGCAACCCATAGACTCAGATGGTCCCTGTGAAGAGCAGGGTTCCAGTCTCCACTGCCCACTGCTTTGCTTGCTTTCCTCTATTCCTGCACTCATCAGCACGCTGTTTGATGCCCCAAATATTTCTGAGGGGAGAATCAGGCTGAAAGTGCTAAGGATGAAGGTCATCTCTCCCTGAGCTGTTCAGTCCAGCAGTGCCAGGCTGGGACCAGCCACACCAGCATCCTTCTGACCAGCCCTACAATCCCAGGCAAGTCTTTCTGTGCTGGAGCTGCTCACAGCCCGTCAATTCTGCAAACTTGCACCAGATGGCGATGCCAGCCCATCTCCAGCTTCATGTCTCTAATAAAAAAGGCTCTGAGACGTCCCTGAATTGTCTTTGGGGTATTTTTGTGTGTCTATGGCTGATCCCGCCTGGAGTGTCTGAGCCAGGTGCTACCTGAGGAATTCACTTGCCAATATCCTTTGGGGAGCAGAGAGACAGACAGGAGAGAAAACAGCCAGCACTGTGTTCAGGGCAAGGAAAGAACTACAGAGGATATAAAGGGTCAGAGCAGAGTGGAGATGGAAGGTGATGAGAGTGAGGTCAGGGCTGGGCAGCATGAACCACCAAGAAACTGTCCTAACCACTGGCACAATAGAATCATAAAATATCCTGAGCTGGAAGAGATCCACAAGGATCATCGTGTCCAAGTCCTGCTCAGGACAGCCCCAAGAATGCCACTGTGTGCCTGACAGCATCGTCCTTGAGCTCTGGCAGGCTTGGGGCCATGACCACCCTCACTCCATATAGATACATAGATATACCCACCTCAGTTAAAAGCACCTTGCAGAGAGTCCTAATAAATGCATGTGTTTCTCCTCACTGAGCTCAGCCCCCACAAGCTGTGGCACCAGCTTTGCAGTGATGTTAAACAGGTTTTACTGTCTCTGAGGTTTTTGGGGGCTCCCCTCCACCAGCTGCCATGGGTCCCACTCAGGCAGACAAGCTGCAGCCCCCTCAGTCTGCCTGGCCACAAGCATTTTCATCACTCTGATATATGTTCCCAGTGCTCCCAGAACCTGTCAGGGAGCTGCTCAGTAAAGAGGAATTGGGTTTACAAAGCTCATTCCTGGACAGGAGGTGCTGGCATGGGGACAGGACAGATCCTGCACATGCCACCTCACCTCTGGCCAGGTGGGATCACAGCCCTGCACCCCGAAGGGCTTGTCCTGCAGTGGGGGGTGGGAGGTGGAACTCATGTCATGAGCTCTGTAACTCACCTCCTGCTCATATACTGGCTTGGATTGGGATGCAGCATGGGCAGGGCTGTGGGCTGTGTATGGAAACACCTCCTGCATGGACACAGGCACCATGAGAAGCAGAGCTGGACACAAAACAGGCCTGTCAAGACACCAGGTGAGAAAACTAAACTTTTTCTGCACAAGCCTCTGACATGCTGGTCTGAAAAGCAGCAGCCAGTGAGCTGGGCTGGCCACATTACCTGTGCATCCCCCATTATCACACTGGGGATGCACAGACTGAAAGTGTTGGTTAAAAAAGGCAACTTCCCAGCCTGGTCCATCTCTGCCCAGCATTTTTGGCTTATTATTTCTACCTGAACAAGACTGTGTATGTGAACCACCAGGTTCAGAGAGGAGCCTGGCCTCCCTCCTGCACAGAGGTGAAGGATGGCTCTGGGAAGAGGCAAGAACAAGGTAACTGGGTTGAGGAAACCAGTCTGGCCTCACTGGGACATGGGATTTGCCATTGCCTGCTGCAGTAATAGCCACCTTTTCTAAGGAGTGGTGGTTTGAAAGCCAGTAAAAGTTTCCATCCCCCATTTTCCCCTGCAAGCACAGCCTGATTCCAAGGGAATTCTGCATCAGGATGAAAATATGTCCTAACATTAACATGTGCAAAGGTTTAGACGGGGCTGTCAAACAAACCCTGATCACTCATTGTTTAGCAGTTATGGATCCAAGCTACATAAATCGGTGACAGAGTAGGCTGGGAATTCATCCACCTTTCTCTTCTGGAAGTCCTCAAGGAATTCAGCCATGACGTGCCTAATGACGAGGCTGATCTCTCCATCCAGACAGGCAGATGTATTTGCAGGTGTTGTCAACCCCTGCATGGCAGGATGAGCACCATCTGACCACGGGAAGAGCTCAGGGAAGGCACCAAGGGCAGGGTGCAGCGGCTTGGAGGTGGGTACCTGCTCAGGGATGTCTCTCCCCTCTATTCAGTGGATTTCCTTATTCTCAGAACTTCTGATTGAGGAAAAAAAAGAAATTAAATCATGACTTTTTTCCCCCAGAAAATGGGAGAGAATGGGACAGATGCAGTTACTTTTCCTTGGCCCGTTCATAGACAGGTCACTTGCCATAGTTCACATCTCTGTTCCACCCTCATCTGACTCAACTGCCCATCTTCCAACCTCTGACACAAGTGAACCCATATTTTATTCAAGAACCCTTTTATTCCAGAATCCTACAGGCTGGAAGGCTGCCCAGCCCTTCCCAAGGCTCAGCTCAAGGCTTTCACAAAGTAATAGAGGCCAGTACATCCTTAGTCTTCATCACTGTTGCTATCACATCTCTGTTGCTCTGCTTTTAAAAGATGGTATTCACAGGAGCAGGGATTTGAACCACTGTGATCCATGTGCTGTGGGATTTCCATATCCTCCAGGCTTCCTTCCTCCCTGGTTCTGACCCCAAATTCAGTCTGGGACCTGAGAAACTTTTCTCAACTGAGGTTTCACTGAAATGGGTATGTTCCCGTGGAAACTTTCAGTTTCAATTAAATCAGCTTTTTTTTTATGGAATTAAAAAAAATAATCAGAAAGCATTCCAGTCAGTTTTAGATAAACTTACTAATATCTACCCCAAAAGAGACCCTCATGGCAGACTCTTTTTCCTTACCAGGATGTTTGGGAAAGGCTCTGGGCTTTCAGGTTACACCCAGCAATCTTCTTTCTGATGGAGAAACAAGGCGAGGAAGGTTTTGGACCGATGACTTTAACATGTCTGTCTTTACTTGATTAGGAGTGTTAGTGTTGGCCCATCTTAGTTTTGCTGCAAAACCTTCTCTGGATTCAAAGGCATAATTATTGCAGTCTCTAAATTCTTCAACTGAACAGGGAAAGGAGGCTGAATCCGTAATAAAGACTTCCTTCCTCCCAGTGTTATTTATTCGTTGGATAAAGATAGTCTAAAATAAACATAAATTACTGGTAAAGACTTAAAAACTTCAGTGATTAAAACATCTTTCTCCTGTGAATGCTCCACATAAATTCCTTGTTTCCTAGGACATTAGTTCTCAGTTTCTCCAGTTCAGCCCAAATGGTCTCAGATGGCAAAACAAGCCAGTCTTTATCACTATTAAAGCTTGCAGATTATTTGGAAATAAAGCACTGTGTGCTTTGTGCTTTTTGAGTTGGAGCTCCTTAAATTAGGGAGCAGTTAGGACAAATCATGGCAATAAAAGAAATGTTTTCTGGCTGCTGATCATGCTAGAACCCAACCAGTATCCAAAGAGACAGTCAGGCAAAGGGTTTAATACCAACAGAAGGACTTTCCTTTCACAATGCATGTAATTAATTTGTGTGACTCAGTGCCACAGGACGGCATGGAGGCCAACAATATGCATGAGACCACAAAAGATTTATTCAAAATTATGAAGAATTTATTCAAAACTGCTGAGAATTTCACTGGGACAATTTAGCACAGTGATCTGGCTGCACCTTCTGCATCAGGAAAGCCCTAAAATGCTGCTAAACAAAGGCAGAGTGTGCCACGTGTCTTGCTCTGGGCACCTGTGTTTCCTTCTTCAGACCCACTGAAGGAGCAGCAGACTGAGATGCACTCACAGAGTTTAGCACTTATTTACTGACCAGGGTGGCAAGGAAAGACTGGCACTAAGGGCATCATTCTGCATTTAATACCATGTAGAGAACAGGTTTTCAACTGCTGCAAATCAATTTGTCTTCCTAGTTTTCCAGGAGACTCTGGAGATTTTCATCTCCCAAGATCTGCCCCTGTTTGTCTTTTCCAGACTGTCAGGACATCAATTTCCAGCATCCCCTCAGGAGCCTCCCTGGCATTGCAAAGGGTCCTAGCAAAGCTCTTGAGGCTTGCTGGAGGTTTCCTCACACCCCTTCACACTCTGGACCTTCATGAGACCCTGACTGCAGTGCTGTACCCACACAGGCCATGCAGGTGTCATGATGGAGATGTTCAGACACTACAGCATCATCCAGTTGCAGGGGTCAACAAAGAACAAAAAGGTCAAAAAGTTTCTCCAGTGCCAAGCTGTGCAGTTTCCTCTCTTCTCCCCTGATCCTGAGCCTACTTCTTTCAGAACTGGATTCAGCTGGGAGGTGGAGACTTTCCTGGGAGAAGCAACCCAAGAACAGCAATTCACACCTCTTGGGATCCACCAGTCACTTGGACTCTGGGTGGCTGAAGAAGGGTATAAATCAAGCCTGCTGTACTAACCATAAGACAAGCCAATGCTCCAAAATAAAGGCAGAACAGAAAGGTACTGGGCATGGTAAGTACAGGGTGGGCAGCTGCTTGGCAGCCCCATGGGACAACTTTATCTGTTCCTGCAGGATTTGTCACCATCTCATAACATTCTTTCCCTGTAATTCCCTAAATAAACTTTTCTAAATATCCCTAATGTGAACTGATCCCAGCTGCTCCAAAGACAGATGCCTCTATCACAGATCAGGACCAGATACTGACACAACACTCCAGAGATTTGCCTTCCCTGTTTCCCATCCCTTGTGATACCCTGTTTCAAAAGGGCAATTCCCTGTCAGCAGTTCAGCAGCTGGAAATGATATGTAGAGAGGAGACCTGCTCCTGCTCTGAAGGATTTATGCCAGCTGACTCAGATTCTGTAGGCAACTAGGGAGAAACATCTCCAAACAAGAATAATTTGGCTGGCAAGTTTTGGGATTTCTGCTGGTTGACACAGACTCGGCCTGGGATGGTGGCAGCCCCTGGAAAACAGGTGATTTCAGCCCTTTCCCTGCTAGTTTGATTAGTATAGACCCCTGCCAGAACTGAGATCATCTACCAAGCTATTTGAGATGAGAGGCTTGGGATTTATTGTCCTTTGAGATCAAAATACAGCATTTCTGCTAAAGGCTGTGCCTTCCACCAAGCACTGGCAGCACATTATGAAGAAGATGTGATGTACAGCTCTAAGGTCTGTATTTTTGCCTGCAATTATAACATTCACCCATGTGCCAAGGTAAAACTGATCTCCTTGTCGTGCGCTAAAAGCTGAGACAACCAATGGACCTTTGCTGGAAGTGTTACTTTCCAGCAACCTTCATGTGAAGGCTTTCTCCTTCAGCTTATTGGGAAGAAATTCTTTACTCAGAGACCCTGGCACAGGTTGCCCAGAGAAGCTGTGGATTCCCATCCCTGGAAGTGTCCTAGGCTGGGTTGGATGGGGCTTGGAGCAACCTGGGATAGTGGAAGGTGTCCTTGCCCATAGCTGGGATGTTGGAACTAGATGGTCTTTAAGGACCTTTCCAACCCAAACCACTCTATGATTCTGTGATTAGCTACAGCCTCAGTCTCATGGGTCTTCTCGGGGTCTGTCCTACAGAGCACATCCAGTGGTCTGGCTCCATTCGTCTCTGTCTCTCATCAGAGCCAGCATTTGCCATGAAAAGGGTGTGCAAACAAGGCTGGACTGCAGTAAAACTTTTCCAAAATACCCCCACTTCAGCCAGAAGAGTTGTATTTCTCCCTAATAAACCTCATTGTGTTTTTCTTCCATGCATTTGTCTAGGCATGGGAATCTTTCTGTGCATTCACAAGACTCTGCAGGCAGGAGACCCACACTGAGCTACACACTGGGTGAAAAAGCAGCTGCCAGCAGGACCACTTCAAACATAAACCAGTTCCTACTAGCTGCAGAAGCACAGCCCTTGATTTGGAAGTGGTGTCAGTAGTTCTATGTATTAGCTGTGCTGACAAAAGCCACCAAGCAAATCCCTTCTTCACACACACGTGGAGACAGTGGCTCATCCATACTCCAGCTCTGATTGTTGAAGCCCCAGAAAGGTCCTCAAACAGCAGATTATAATCCCTGGTTCAGGACAATATATTCTACTCCTATTTATGTCCTCTGGGTTTCCACAAATCTTTGCCAGCATCCATCATGGATCCTGTGACCTGGGTAGGATGCCAGGGGAAAGCTGAGGAGAGAGAACATTAAGAGACCTGTGATAAGCAGCATACTGGAAGATGGTAAACAATGAATTAAAGTGTCACATTCCCACTTATTTATTTGATGGAAAAAACTGTGGGTCCTAAAATGGCAAGATCCACCTCTGAGCCAGTGGCTTTCCCAGTGGGAGTCTGGGTTCAGGGCATGGACCACCTCCCCCTGTGAGCAGAGCTGTGTCTCTGCTGCACAGATACTGGGTGACCAGGCTCTGATACAGACCAAGGCTTGGAGCACACACAGCATTCATCACACTCATTTTTGCCAGGGGGCTGATGTTTAGGAGTGTTTTCTGGGTGTCTTGTCTGCCTGGAGATGACACTGGGCATCCCTCTGGGTGCGTGGGCAGGGCTAATCCAGAGGTGGCCCATCCACAGCACAGGGTGATACCTGCAGGAGGATGCCCTAAAGCACCACAGCTACCTGAGGCAAAGCAGCAAACATCAACCCCGGAGGCATGATCCATGCTGTACTGCATTTCAGCCTTCCCTCTGCCTCCAGACATGGCAATCCCACCCCAAATGGCCACTTGCACCAGGAGGCAGAGCCCAAATGCAGACAGCAGTGCCACAGACTACTCCTGTCCCCTTCCTGTTCCCCATGGAACAAGGCTGTTCCATGAAATGGAGTGTAACAGAGCCATATTTTGGAGTTAAACATCCTGCAGAACAGAAGGGGCTGCCAAAGGCAAAAAAAAAAAAAAATTAGTTTCCTTCCTTGCTTTACTTTTTTCCAGCATTTTCCAGCTGGATACACCTCAGGGTCTTGCTGGTGTTCATTAGTCTTCTCTCCCCTTCCCCACTGGATGGAAGCAGATCTGATCCTGGACAGACCAGGGGCACAAGTTTTTGAACCCCTGAAAACTCAGTGCCTGACACCAGGAATCACCATCCTTTTTCCCCAGTGCCAGCTTTGATGTCCAGGGCTGTGTGATTATGGACCTCGAGAGAGCATCACTGTGCCCTCTGAGAGCACCTTCACTCCTAAGCATGCTTTGGAGCCCTCAGCCATCTCTGAGGTAGAAGAGAAGGGCACTGGGTCAAGCCCAAAGACAGATTTCAGGTGTCCTGACACTCAGTTTTCTTTTCAGCATCAATTTACTTCCCAGCACCACAAGAAACCTCACTGGGAGGTTGTTCTCTGATGCCATACAGTTTGTTTTTTAAAGTATGTAAAAAAGCACTTCTCCTCCCTTTGGGCTGGTCCTCCTCTGTCTCCTGCTCCCAGGTCTTGATCCCTTCCTTGTCCTCAGACATAAACAGGGAAAAAGGTAGTTTCTCCTGAGCCTTGCACCCAGCAAGAGGCTCAGAATGAACCCAAAAAGCTGGGGCAGTTTAACAATACAGTGTTTTATCCATTTCATTTACTCAGCTTGTTCTCCCTGACCTGCTTTTGCTGACCCTGTTGCAGTTTGCTGCCCTGCCCTGGTAGCCCATGGGTCACACTGCAGCCCAGACCACCTTCCCAAACCCAAATCCCTGCAACGACCCTCTTCTTCAGCCAAGAAGAAAGCAGATGTGCAGCAGCAGAGGGGTTTTCAGCTCTACCCATGACCTTTGAAGGCTCCAAGCCCACCCTTTCATCCTGTGGCACCTCATCATCCCTCTGGGTCCAAGCCCTGTCCCATGTCAGACACTGGAGTAGACGTGATTCCCTCGAGGAAAAGGAGACCGAGGTGCCAGTGGATCCCACAGCACTGACAGCTGGATTTACACTTTGTTCCTCTGCTCCAGACGTCACTTTTCACAGCTCAGGGCTCTGCTTTCCGTCCAGCACTGCTTCTAATCCTGCCCCTCCTCCTCTCCCTTTACATATAGATATTTTATTGCAAACACTCTGGTTTTTACGACCGGATTTTTCACGCTCTGGACCACTTCCCCCATCAATTCTTTTGTCACTTTTACTGTCAGCTGCTCCTGGATAAAAATAACAAGGAGAGCCAGGTTTCTTTAGCTGGTCTCTGCTTCAGGGGGGGACTTGCAGAGAACAAGGGGAAAATTACACTGAATATCCTGTCAGGAGAAGGAGTTGCTAATAATAATACGTTGAGTGAAGAGCACGGTGCATTATAACTCACTATTTAATTGAAATGCTGACCTTCTTTGAGGTCTTCTTCTTCTGACTTGAGTGACCAGGTGTTCATTAGACAGCCTCTCACAGTCCACTCCAGCCTGAGCTGGAAGCACAGAGATGCTGCTGTTATTCCCCATAGAGACCCTGTTTCCAACCCAGCTGGGCTCTGTCCTTCTTCTACCCAACCACCAGCAGCCCCTCTCCCAGGAAATCCATGGTGACTGGTGCAAAAGGCATCGTGCCATGAAGTTAATTCCAGAGGAAAACTCATCCATTCACAGACTCAGCACCTTGCCTCACAGCCCCATAGCAGCAGTGTTTCATTAGGAATGGGAAGAGGTCCAGAGCCAGGAAAGGCAGCTGGTTCTCCTTGTGTCAGTCAATCCTTGCTGCAGCCTCTCAGCTTTACAGCTAGGAAATCCTAATAATCCCTAATTACACATTTGGAGCAACTAATGCTGGTTTTCTACCACCTCAGAGTAACTAGAAACTGACTCTGTTAGAGAGGGATCTTCACAAAACCCACAGGAGTTCAGCCAAGTAGAGCTGATCCTATTTCTGCCCTTATCCCCAGCCCAACAATCATGATTTCTATGTCAGCAACTGTAGTTGTGCAGGGAAAGACTCTCAGGATCAAGCTGGAATGTTATCTTCTATACTGGGAAACCACAGGCACAGCTATCACTCTCCTAGATGATTTCCCAAGAGAGAAATCAGGAGTGAGTGCCAGGCTTTCCCTCCAGGTAACTTGCTTGCAGCCACCTCACTTTGGGTGTAAGGAGAGTTCAGCAGTGCAGACGTTCCCAGGTCATTCCCACTGAGCTCAGGGTAGCAGAAAATTCCTTGTCACTGGAAAATTTACTGTCTCAGACATCAGTGGCCCGTGCAGATGAGCTGACATCACATCTGCTGCCCTTCTGGCATGAGAATTGCCCAAGCTGTAGAGCTTTGTAGGACTATTCCTTATGGGACCACGAGTCAGTGTGACAGGCAGGCATTTTGCAAGTGTTCACGATTGCTTGCAGAAATAGTGACTGTAACTCACCCTTCACAGCAGTTCCCAGCTGCTGGGACCAGGAAAGCTCCATCTCCCTGCTGGTCCTGCTCCAAAGCTCTTCTCCTGGCTTCCCAACACCCAGCCCTGGTGTTAGGAATTCCAAAACACCTCCCAGCCTGAGCCTTCCTGCACCTCCACTTCTGCTCCTCTTGCTGTTTGTACTCTCCAAAAGATCTTCCTTTTAACCTGTGCAAAGCAGACCTTCCTTGGCTGGTTTTCAAATGAAAAAAGAGCACAATCAGACATTTTTCTCCTCCACAGCACAAATCTGTGGGCTGCAGTTTTACCTTTCTCCCTTTTCTTTCCAAGGCAGGGTTGACTGTGCTTCATCTCATTCCAATCCCTCTGACATGGGCAGGGACACCCTCCACTAGACCAGGTTTCTCCAAGCCCCAGCTCACCCCTTGCCCTCTCACTACATGCCATTTTCTGGTAGAGTGAAAGCCAGCTCTGAAAAACAACACAGGTACACCTGCTCTAACGAGACAGAAAGCAAAATTCATATCACTTTGCTGCAGGTGTGCAAGAGTTAGACATTAAATATGAGCTCATCATTTAAATTTTTTGTCTTACTAGTGTCTAAATGGACTGTCCCATGGGTATTGTGGCTGAGTCTTTTCATATGTTAATTATTACTGATAAAAATACTTTCCTATAAAGGTGGAATATTCTCTTTTAAGTGTTTGCATATTTGCCATATAACAAGGGTTACAGTAAATGAGGGCAGGATTTGGCACACAATTCAGCTCCTTGCAGAGAAAGGAAAACTTGATTTAGAGTCTAATAATTTTCTTTTGAAAATGATGCTGAAAAAAAAATTTCTCAGGGTTTTTTTCACAAGCATAGAAGGCAATGTGGCACAGCAGCTCCTAAACACCTGGATAATACAGCAGCTTGTCTCCAGGGATATGAATTTCATTTATATTACAAACTAAATAAAGATACTAAAGTTGCCCAGGTTTTTCACTTGCATTAATGAGACTGAGACTTTCACAGACGAAATGACACAATTGTGACTACAATTGGCAGGAGAGCACAGTTCCCAAGCTGACAGGAAAGAAATTTCCTGTCCAAATTGGATTCAAATCAGTAGATGCCTCATTTTTAGTTTCCTAGGAGCTGGAAGCTTTCCAAACACGGTGCACACCCGCCAGAATTGGCATTTTATCAGTTCCACAGCCAGCAAAGCAGAAATTGATACCAACAGCTCTTCAGTGCCAGAGGCAGCACCCACGTTCTCCTCCTCCTGGGCTTTGGTGCTCTGTGAACTCACCCAGGGCTCCAAAACTGGCAAGTTCAAGAGTTCCTGGCCTATAATCCTCGCCAGGTTCCAGAAGCCTAACCCTGGACTCAGAAAAAAATCACTTTAAACCCAGGGTTTTTTCAAACAAAGAACTTTGTGTTTGCTGAATTGGTATTTTCCCATGACTCTTTAGCAAAAAAATTTTAAAAATAAAAAATTAATAATCTCAGTTGATACAGTAGGTCTTTTATGTGCCTGTCCTTGATTTTACATGGACATCTGTGCAACCTCTCCTGCCCAGAAAAGGGCCAAGGGTACATAATATAACCACATAGCTATTAAAAGTGGCTATTTCAGACAGCCTGGAAACAGGAGATAAAACCACAGATTAGAAACAACTTAAGCCCAGATGAAGTCAAGGCTGAAAACCTATCAGCAATTTTCAGGTAAGCAAGTTACAGGATGCAGGTGCCAAAACAAAACGTTACAAACACTAGGAAATCATTCTAAGTTTAAATTTAAAGAAATCCAACCAGTTTAATCTAAAGAAATGCAAAGTCAAGATAGCAAAAAATACTGACTCTAACTGTAGCAAGTCCATGCAAAACCCCATTTCACTATGGTATGTGCTCTAACTCTATTTTTCAGTCATCATATAGATTGAGCTGCCCAGGGTCACATTTGATACTTTCACTTCTCTCTTTTGTGATGCAATTCAGACAAAATTAACAAACGGACGTCAAGAGCTTTAAAAAAGCGCTTTTGCAGAAGTAGATGCAGGCAGAGGAATTTTCTTGCAATAACAGTCTTCTTGCTGGAGTTGTTTCAATCTGGATGAGGCGCTTGAGAACGAAGCAAAGAGACAATCTCGCCCTGCTCCTGCCGGGGCATGTGGACAGGATGACCTAACAAGTCTTTCCCATCTGCCATCCCTGTGGTTCTCTGAGAAATTAAATCCCAGGAGACCCAGGGCCTGATCCTGAGAGGTGAACCCAGCGGACCAGACTTCACCCTGCTTAGGCTTTACTATAAATAAGTTTGTGTCGGGGCCAATTGCTGGCATTTGCCTCTTTCCCAATCCTTTCAGGCAGAACTTCTTGGCATTTAACGATGTGATTTTTCCAGCAATATATGGATGGCTTTCACTTCCATGCTTTTCCCAGCTGGCTGACTCAGAGATGTGGGCTGACTCAGTTAAATCGAGGGTCCCAATGCTAAAGAGGTGGGCAAAGATGTTAAAAAAATATCAAAATAAATCCCACACCCTCATTTTGCAAATATTTGGGCAAAGGGAAAAAATGAATCTGCCTCTCGTGTGTCTCCCCTTTGCTGAGTTTATAATGGGAATGCCAATGGATGACTTTTCTGGCAAGAAAACTAGTGTATAAAGCACACAGTAAGTGAATATCCAAAATACTTCAGGAGGGTTAATTTTCATGGCACGGCCTCATCCTAAATGTCATTAATCTCACCAAAGATCAAAAACATTGCTGTTTATTCTGTGTACTCTGCAAAAAGTTAACCAGACATGAAACTGTCACCAACTGAGAAATATTTACTACCACTGGATGAAGAATAATATCCCACAATGTGTACAATCAAGAAAACCTTCATCCCCTAGGGGACAAATTAAAAACAGAAAAGGAGGCTAAATTCCTGGCATGTGTTATTTAACTGAATTTACTTCTCAGCCTTCATTTCAGTTTTTCTTATGTGTCTTCCAATCTAGGGAAAGCATTTGACAGAACCTAAGACCTGTTCAGAAATTGTTGGTGAGAAACTACTTGTTTGTATCAAATCCACCATTTTCTGTGAAACTGGGAGTTCACACAAGAAGTTTCCATATTTCATGTAATAATTTTGGCCAGCAAAAATGCCCTGGGACAGACATCTCAGTCAACATAAAATCAAGTCACAGAGAATCAGAGAATGGTTGAGGTTGGAAGGGATCAGTGGTGGGGTCATCTGGTCAAACCTCCCTGCTCCAGAGTGAGTTACTGAGGATTTGGAAATTATTTTCACTCAGCTTCCAAACACGGAAAAACTGGAACTTTAAATATGCTATAAAACACATGGTGTTTACATAAAATGGCTTTTTTTCACATGCACATCTTGGGGCAGAAGGTGGCTTTTTAACACATCAGAAGTTCTTCCCCACATGCTGGCACTGCTGACAAGATCAGCAGTGGTGCTGATGCCATCCTGCTGTGTCCTGTGACCAGCAGCTCCAAGACTTTGTCATCACCAGGGTTACCCCTCAGCTCCCTGGATTCCTCCCCCTTCGTGCCCTACTTGGGTCAGATGCCCAAGGAATCAACTGTGGAAAAATGCTGAGCAAGAAAGATGGGGTCTGGCAGAGACAAGAGCTTCCAAGTTACATTCAGCAGCACACATATTGCAATTTCTGCAGCAAAAGTGGCTGGAGAGTTTTTCCAGACCTTTTCTGTTTGAACCCTGGACAGGACTTACTGCAACTATTCCATAAGAGTCCTCCATGAGTCAGTAAGGAAAACCTCTATCCAGCCCAACTTCAGATCAGAAAACCTCTTCTTGACACCTCAGAACAAGACATAAAGGGTCTTGTGGTGTATAAATGGGTGACCTTCTCCTTCTGATCCATTCCCTGGTTCCCGTTTGCCAAGTCCTGTCCCCTTTCCACAGGACCCCTGTCCATGGTGGAGGTGAGGGATGGATCCAGCATGTGGCTGCCTGGAAAGGCCACTGAGCAACAAGAGGATCAGAGGTGAAGATGTTCAAATTAAATGAAGAAAATTCAGAGCTGGTGCCTTGACAGATGTGCCCCCTTGACATGGGGACAGGCAGGGGGGTCGAAACTAGATGGTTTTTAAGGTACCTTCCAACCCAAATCATTCTGTGATTCTGTGTGTGATTCTGTGACATTCTTGGCTCTCTTTTTTAATCTGTGCCCATCTTGGACAGAACCACACTGTGCACCTGAAGACAAGGCAACAAAGAGAATCTCCTCCAAGCCCTGGTGTGGTTAAATTCACCATCCATGCCCTCCACCTGTGTCTGGAAGGTGCTGAGTCCTTCCTTGTGGAAAAGCAAGGCATTTTCCTCACATGTCCACATGGTCTCAGCACTTCATAGCTGGACCATGTCCTGCGTTTCCACCCAGCCTGATTTGGCTTTGGGAATTGGCAACCCTTCAGTTCCAGCACTGATCTGTAATAATCAGAACAATGATCAGTGATAATGAGAAATGCATTTATGGGAAGGGCTGGGGCCACAGTGGGGAATGACTCCATGTAAGGAAGAGACAACTGTGTGCTCCTTCTCCTAGGATTTTCCCACCATGGAGCTGGAATGCAGGCTGACCAGCAGGTCAGCAGGCAGGCAGTGAGCTCAGGCAGGACCAGACCTACTGCCAGTGATGGAGATGACAGTGCTGTCCCTCTCCAAAGGACATGGCTGTAGAAAGGTCCCACCAGCACAGACTTCTCAACACAGTCCTGGGAAAACTATCCCTGTCTGCCCAGTCCAAGACATATTTCCTGTCCACAACAGTCATATCTTCAGTCCAGTCCATGCAAAGCCTTCCCCTTCCCAAAGCTATGATTCCAAGGGGGGAGAAATGGGTGTCTGTTTATCTGAGTGCTGAGAAGAACACAGGTAGCCAGGGCAGAAGGAATTAGGGCTGCTCTGTGCCTGGTAGGGTCCTGCTTTTGCACCTCTTGCCATGAAGGGAAGCTACTCCTCTTTAAGGGAAGATCATGTTTCTCTCTCAATCCACAGCAAAACACCCAGCGATTTCAGTGGCACAAAACAGCCTTGGGGTGAAAAAAAATCAAAAAAAGGCAGCAAAGCCACCATTGCCATAAATGTGCCTGCATGTCACCTTTCTGTCTGAAAAGGCCTTGTGTGAGCCGACCTCCCCCCTGTCACCATCAGCCCTCTGCCAGTGCATGGGTGGTCAGGGCAGGGTCATGGCAGGGTGGACGTAAATCAAGGAGCTGCTGAGCATCAGAACTCTGCTCTGCTCAGAGGGGAGGGCCCATAGGCTGAGATCTCCCATGTTAGGTAGAGCTCAGGAGGCAATTTTGCCAATCCATCATGCTAGACCAAAGAGCCAGACAAGGGAAATCAGGCATGGGGGCTGGGAGCTTCCATTGCCACACAGCAATTGTCATCATTCCCTCTGGATTTCAGAGCCTGGTATGTCAACATTACCCCATGGTGCTGACACTTTGAAGATGAAGGTGATAGGACTGGGAAGGGGGCATCTGGATGTTGTTTCAAAATCCAGCTTTCTTCAGGATTCTTTATTTCCCAGGAAACCTCCAGCTCTGGGCATCTCACCTGTGAAGCATCCTGAAGGTCCACAGAAAGCCCACTCTGCCCAGGAGGCTCCACATGAAGCAGCAGGAAAACTTGGCAGAAACCAGGCAGATGTGCCTAGAGGTCTGTTTTGGCTGGAGTTTTATTAGCCCAAGTGGCTCTGCTGGGATCTTAGTGCCATGCAATATTCCAAGGTATGGGAGGGTCTGGACTATACTCCCACCATAAGGGTAATTATTCTTTATTTGTCAGACCATCACTTGGGCATTCAGTCTGATGAGGCAGAAATAGCTACTCATGTCATCTATTTTAAAAACATCTCTCACGAAAATCCCACAGAGAAAATTAGGACATGATAGACTTGGAGATACAACTATTCTCCTGGAGATATGCCAATTTCTTTTTCTTTTCTTTTTTTTTTTTTCTTTCAGGAAGAGAAGTGCTGACAACCTTTACAGGGGAGGAGGAAGAAATATTTTATAAGATGAAAGAAGGAGGCAGGTGCAACATGAGCTCTCATCTTACTTAGCTGTGGCTGTCAGGAGAAGGATTAGGGCATGGGATTCTCAGGCATTCATCTCCAGCTCTTGTATAAACAAAAGCCTTACCCATCAAGTGAAGGCTTTATGTCCCAGGGAATGTAAGATTTTTTTTTCTTGAGAGCTCTTCAAAGGAAAAACAAATGTAGTTCCAGCACTGGACAACAGCGTTTAAGCCATCGTCACAACTGATGTCACAACAAATAAACAAAGGAATGCTGGGGCCAACCACGACAAAAATGTCAAATTCCTCCTTGAGCAGTTACCTTGCCTGCTCTGAGAGCAAAGCAAGCTCTTGTCCAGCTGGCCAGAGGGTTCTTTGGAAAGGAAAAGAGCTTGAAAAGGCCACAGAGACCTAATTCTGGCCTCTATTGTCAGGAGTGCCACCATTGTCCTCAATGGGACAGAAAAGCCCCAAGAAAATTGTACTCCAGGCCAGTCCTTCCTTGTCAACCCTCACTTTGCAAAGTGCAGGACACAAAAACATCTATGTGGTGTGTCCAAGGGTTTACACAGGGAAGATGGGGCCATTATTCTGAGTAACAAACCAATGTCTGTTCTCTCCTCCTGAATTTGTCTGAGGAGAATGAATACAGGCTGAAATGGCTTGCATGACTTGCACCTCGGAGGTCCTGCAGGTTGAGACTCCCTCTGGATGAGGACACCCAAGTTAAGGTGCTCCCATGTAAATTTGGCACCTGAATTTCCACTACAGGCACTGGAGTTAAAGTCAGCAACCCTAGAGCTCAACCCAGCCCAGCCTACAGTAGATACCCAGCTTGGGGTGGATTTATTTGCCTGAAAGGAGACACCTAGAAACATCCGAGGTGCCCAAGGGTGTCTGAGTCACCCACGTGAGGCTGGTTAGATAAGACACAGGATTCACTTCAAATGAGGAGTGTTTCAGCATTGAATCCCATCCACTTGTACCCCATGGGGGTCAATGACGTTGACAAATCAGGTACCCAGATCTGTCCTCAGGAAACCTAATTGTTGTGTTTACCTAAATGCCCCCAGAAAGTTTGGAAATAGTGTTAGGAAACTGTGCCATCTCTTCTGCAAGGCCTCACAGAATCCCATACCTTCAGCTCACCAGGGTGCCAGACCAGCATTTCTCCTGAAAGCTCTGAGGAGACACCTCAAAACAATCACCATTCTCCAGTTCAGCATCATGGTATATTAATACAACCCCTTGATTTTCAGAAACATTGATTATATATTGGGCCTCCTACTGTTTATACACCATTTCCCACCTAGTTTTCACAGTGGCTTCACTGGTGATGGTGGAACCTCCACTCAAATTATGATCATCCTGTTTGATATGAGTTTCTTCATCCTAGTAGGCTACATTTGAATGTCAGCCATGCCAGTATATGTCCACTTGAGCCCAAAAAAATAAGAATTCAGAAAAAAACTGAGTCACCAGTCACTGAACCCAAGGTCAGTATCTCCTCCGTGCTATTCCAACATCTCCACTCGGCATAGACCTCTCCACACTGTCAGAGTCTTCAGCATGGAGGCTGAGACAACAACAAAACCTAACCACAACCATTTTCCCACTAAAATAAGGCTTTCTTTGACTCCTTCCAAACTGTTTTCATTCCCTGGCTCCAGTGCACCAAGCTGTACGTACATCACCTCTCCTGGACCTTTCACCCATCCCCTGGGAGCCAGGGAGAACAGGCTGCGTGAGTCAGCATCCTGCCTCCATCAGTGGACGCCCAAGAAAGAACATGGGCTTAGAACAAATATATAACAATATTTCCTTGAAACACTTCCCAGCATTCAGCAGCTTCTGGGTTGGGAATTTCCCAGGTAAGAAATGAGATCTCTACATTTCATAGTCTCCAGTGAACTTTTCTTCCAGACTTTCCCAGACTCTTTCTGAGCATATACAAACTTTGCAGATCCACAACCTCCTGCAGAAAGGCACTCCACAGTTTTTATAACACGTGATGTGAACATCCACTTCTGTTTCTCTTGAACTTGGCTCTCAATAACTCCTGTTGGTGTCCTCTAGTTCTTGCATTGGCAAAGGTTGGGAGGAGTCATCCCCTAGTCTGCACCTTTGTGCTGCTGAAGGAATATTGTCATATGGCCCATCAGTCCTCACTTTTCCTAAAGTCCTAAAATTTGGCAGCACTGCTTCTCCCCAGAGCAGGTCAGCAGAGGGAGCTGATGGTCTGAGCCCTTCCAGCAGCTGTTGTCTCTTTGCCTGTTTTGGCTTTTGATGGTCACTCTAAGTATAAAACAATACCCATTGTTTCTCCCAGCTGCATGGCTGAAAGTTTCAGAGGAATGAAATCAAATATCCAAGTAAGGCAATGCACTCAAAAAGAAGAATATTTGTATGTCAGATAATGTTTTATTCTGAACAAAGGCAGATTTCAGGGCTTTGTCCTGAGACAGCAGCCAAGAGAATGAGACAATCAAGAGTAAAGAATCCTCATTCAAACTCCTTGACAATGTCAACAACTCGACCTTGGCATGTTTTTAGCCAGTTGCTCTCATGTGTTTTAGAATATGAAAGATCCTGCACTGTATGTTCAGTGGGATTTGCAGGAGGAAAGCTTGACTTTTGTTGGAAACCCCCTTTAATCCTCAAAGACATCTGAGGTGTCTGGGCCTGTTTCTACACTCATGTATGCTTTGCCCATCTTTATTATAGTTACATCAGGACAAGGATCATATCTTAGAATCACAGAATGATTTAGTTTGTGAGGGAATTTAAAGATCATCTATTTCCAAACCCCTGACGTGAGCAGGGACACTTTCCACTAGACCAGGTTTCTCCCAAGTTCCATCCAACTTGGCCTTGAATAGGGATGAAGCATCCACAGCTTCTCTAGGCAACCTGTTGCAGTGCCTCACCACCCCCATCATCCTTATCACATCTTCAGCTTGGAGGAATTAATCACCTGCAACTGCCTAGAAGAGCTCAGTTTCCAGAATCTTTCCCCAGATTCTTGGGCACCTTTGCCCTGAACTTTCCTGCACTGTAAAAAGACTTTTCCTCGGCGTGGAGGAAACCAGAAGGTGGGGGGATGTTTTTCAAGATGAAGTGAGGTCTGCCATGAGATCCAGGGGATGGGAAGCATTGTCTGCAAACCCAGATCTTCCCACATGTCCCTAATCCAAGCCCTGGACCCACCAGCTGAAACAGGCTCCCTGGGAAGCCACCTGCATCAGGTGAACCAGGGACCTGATGCCTTCCAGCCCTCAAGAAACTTCAGGCGGTGAAATAGTCTGGGTTTGGTTCGATTTGAACCCAAACCAGCCCACTAAAAAAAAAAAAATAAAATTACAACCTAACACTTGATGACATTTCCTGCTAAGCAGAAAGCCAGCGAGCTCTCACTCCTCTCCATCACTCCTGGCTTGGGCATCCTCCAGAGCCCACGTGCCTTGGCCAAGCCTCATTTGATCTTCAGAGCAAAGGAGCCTCAAGTCTCTGTTTCTGGCAGCTGCATTGCACCGCCGGGTAATTCTGTGGCTAAACTGTTTAAATGATGTTAATGGCTTTACAAATTCACTTTCAAAACAGACTGAAGTGTAAAGCCAGTGGAGCTGAAGCCTCATGCTGGGGCTTAGGCGTGTTTAGATAAGAGCGGGTGCAGAGTAAGCTTTCCACACTTGCCATGGGGTAGATGTTTGCTGCAGCAGGGAAAGGACTGAAAGCCAGCACAGCTAGAGGCTTTGGGATGAGTATTTTTGTTCTTGGCAGCCAGGTCCCTCTGTGGCAGGTGCTGTTGGAGAAAACAACAGCAGAGCCATGGGTGCTCTCAGGTTTTCAAAAGAGCAATAAATAAAATAAAAAAAGAAAAGTGTTAATTGAGGGTGCTGAATGTATGATGAAAGCTCAAGCTTTAACACAGGCCAAATGTGGCTCGTACCCACCTACTTGGGGCAAACAATTGCAGTTCTCTGGCAGGTGTCCTGCTCTTAGCTTTTATTCAGGATGCTCCCTGGCTCCTCAGTGGGTAAGGAGGAGGTTGAGGAACAGAACACAGTGTGCTGGAGGGCAAGACTCAGCCACATGAACCCGAAGAAAGAGCAAGCCACAGGTCCAAAGGCAGAGGCAGAAAGCTGACAACATGGGCAGGGACCACATTTCCCCATCCAGACCTTTTCTGGATTCAGCACAGAATACCAGGGCTCTCTGTGCTTGTGTGTGTTTGCACATTGCCCCCTCCCTGGCACCTGCACAGGCTTTGTGCCCACCACGTGGGTCATGCTGTGACGGTGACAGTCATAACAGCATCACACAGGATTATCTGTGCCTCTTAGCAGCCCAGACTTTGCAAGGGTCACCCCCTGCATTCACGTAATCACAGTTGTACTCCATAATCTCTCTTGGCCAAATAAAAATAGGTTGGGGCTATGTTTGTGCTTTGATTTATGTCAGGATAAATCAGCTGTTCTGCCCCAGAGGTTAGCTGTCTACAGGCAAAGGAAGAGTGAGATAAGGTCAGCACAGACCTTTGGAGTGTCTGCAGGAGAGATTTAATGGCTAGCAGCATGGCTCAAACTCGTATTTAGGAAACCAAACAAATTCAAAAGAAAAATTAAGTACATGTTTTAACAATATGGGTGATAAACCACTAAACCAAGTCAGTAACGGGAAGGGGTGGATTGGCCAGTTCTTGATCCCTCAAATCAAAACCAAAGGCTTTTCTAGTGAAACATAACTTACAGCAAGTGAGATGCTCTCACCCTTTGCTACAAACCATGGAAGATTGGGGGTTCACACCAAGCAGGAAAGATGCATTTGCAGCCAGTGTGGAGCCATCCTCACACTGATCCTGTCACCAGCTAAGGGGAAAACAAGATATCACCAGGTAAGACCCAAAGCCCAAACACAACCCACACTCCCAAAATGGCATTCATCATGTCCTTCAAAGTTGTGTCCCAATATGAACCATCGACTGAACCATCACTGGAAGTGTTAAATAAAAACAGTTAGACATGGCATGGTATAGTGGTGGGCTTGGCAGTGCTGTATTAATGGTGGACTCAATGATTTTAGAGGCCTTTCCCAACCTTTGTGTTTCTATGAAATCACTGGGCTCCAAACATGTTCTGCACAGAGCTGATGGTGGCTCAGACCTTCCATATACCCAGGGCTGGGTTTGGTGGGACAGTCTCAAGTTCACAGCTGGGTTTAGATACTCTGTTGGTTATGGTCCACCCTGCTGTGCCATTCCCACATCACCCTCGAGGTGGTGACAGTCTTTTTTACCAGTCAGCTTCACCCTGGAACAGAAAAAAATGCCAATATATACCACTCCAACAAGCTGTCCCTTGTCCCTTCCCCTCCAACTGCAAACCCACAGGTTCAGTGAAAAAGTTGCTATGTCCAGAAAGATAGGAATAAATCATTCAAAAGGGGAAATTACTTCACTTTGTCAGGCCAGTAGATGCCCCTCAAACATATTGTTCAATCTGTGCACATCTGGAGTTAATACAGACAGTGAATAAGAGCATCCAGAGACACGTATGTGATGGCTGACCACTGGTCATCTACAGGATCCATTTTGTTAATACTTCCTCCCAAAATTGTTTTGGACAATTTACCAAGGAATGATGCAAAATCCCAAGGCTGCTGAAGTCACAAAGAGGTCTGCCAGTGACCCTGGATATTTACAGTCTGTTTTCAGTCTTGATAGGAAGAGAGAGATCAAATCATAGGATCATAGAATCATCAAATATCCTGAGTTGGAAGGGACCCACAAGGATCATCAAGTCCAGCTCCTGGCCCTGCACAGGACAGCCCAGCCATCCCATCACGTGCCTGAGAGAGTTGTCCAAATGCTTCTTGAATTCTGGCAAGCTTAGTGCTGTGACCACTGCCCTGGGGATCCTGTTCTAAATGGAAAACCTGTCTCCTTGGCATTGCAACCTGTTCATCACCCACCTCGGCTGGGCCAGGGTCAGGTCCCCCCACAGGCTCTGTCCAAAGCACCCACAAAGGAGGCAGCAGCACAGGGAGGATGCACAAGTCCATGTTTGCTGAAGCTGGACACAGCCTGGCAGCCTTCCTTCATCTGTCCCCAGGAGACAAGCCTATGATCCCACCCAAGGGGGTTTAAGGGGCTTTGCTCTTCCCATGTGCTCAGTCCCCTTTTCCTCGTGGCCTCTCCCAGGCTGCAGGATGCCAAAGGCATCTCATGCTGCTCCAGGATTGTTGTGGCTCCCTCCCAGCTCAACTTCAGCAGCAAAGGGTGCCCAGCAGTCCTTCCCCAGCTCACTGCAGTGCCTTGATTCATGGCCCTTCCCCTGCTGTTTCTTATATGGGAACTTTGAATTTCCCCATATTTGCTGCAATATTAAAGCCAACACCAAAAGGGGCCTTTTGAGTCTGCCACCAGACTCATTTGTTCCCCTGGTCCCCTGCCCACCTTGGGCATAAACCAAACATGCCCCATCGTGCTTCCCACACAACAGTTCCTTTGCATGCCCCTGTCCCTCACCATCCCCTACCCCTGAGTCACCACAGATGCCATCCACACCCAAAACCATGTCCCTTTCCCATGCAGCAAGCCCTGGTCATTCCCATGTCCCCAAATGACAATGCAAGTGCAGCAGAGCAGATTGTCCAGGGATCTGCTGGCCATGGGAAGTGTCCGTGGTGCACCAACGTCTCTCAACAGGGGCGTTCACTCTTGAGTGCTGAGAAACTCACCAGCCCATTTCATCTTTGAGGTCTCCGACCTGTGGTCATGTTTGGTTCCAAGTGGCTAAAAGCCTGAAAATTTAGAGCTGGGAGAAACACAGGGAGAAAGATGGACAGGCGCCCATTTCCTTACAAAACCAGGCTAAAAATAAAGCAAGATCAACCCCTGAGAAGCCGCCCAGTCCATCCCTTTGTGCCGAGGTGGGACCACTTCTACGAAAGCATTTGCGACAGACACTAATTTTAGCCCCCTCTTGCTCCTCCCCAAACATGTTACTTGTGTTTGACCCTACCATCCCTCTCCTTCATGTCAGGGGCACACCACAGGATTGACCATCTCTTCCCAGCACTCATCCTTCCCTTTTCAGGAGCTGTTTAGGGGTCTGGAGGCTGTTCATCACCTCATCCTCCTCCTGCTCCTGTTTCCAAATCCATGTCAGATACACAGGCACCAACACCCAGGGATTCAAGCACTTGTGCCCAGTCAACACAAGTCACTGAAGCAAAGAGCTTCTCCTTAATTTGTACAAAACAAAATAGAGTAAAATTTGTTTGCATTATACCTATTTTTTTTTGTGGTTAATTTTTGCCTCTTGACTTCATGTCTAAGATTTTATTTCCATCTATTTCCCTGGGAGATGCTTTCCTACAGTGTATGCCATCTGCTCGATTCTCTTGTCCCTCCTCAGCACCAGATACACCCAAATTTCTCGTGCTCCTGAACATGAAATGGACCCAGCAGGCACATACAGGGTAAGCTGGATAAAACCTGGGGGTTCTTCAACTGTCTCAAACCCACATCCTCAAAGGGGGTCACGTCCTCAGAAATGCCATCCCTGCTCTTTCCAAAATCCTTCTCTCAGCCAGACTCTGCCCTAGGAGTTGTGTCCAAGGAGCCTGACTCTCAATTCACCGTTTTGAGTCAGAATATTTGCCTTTCCCCATTTTCCTTCCTTTCTCCCACTCTGATCCTGTGGACGAGCCATGAAACAGTCTGGCTGTTTTATCCTGCCTAAGATGTTCCTTACCATCTACTTGCAGCAAAATATTTTTTTTTTCTTTTATGTTGGGAAGTGAGGCTCTTCCTATTTAGAATTAAAAAAAAAAATACAGGCTGAGGATTTAGACAGCAAAAATATAATAAAATAAAATAGTAAAATAAAATGTAATAAAATACAGTGTAATAAAACATTATAAAAGCACAGACAGGAGTGCAGTAGTTAACTCTCAAAACCATTAAACCAAACATTTTTTACTGGGTATGTCCATGATGGGAAGACTTTGATCTGGACTAAAAATCTACCTTCTCAGTAGCCTTCTCTTGTCCAACAAGGTCCAGACAAGGGTATGGCAGTCCTAACTATGGTAGCCAGCTTGAAATGCTCCTTTGAAGCCAAGAAAACTGTGATACAGAAGATGTGACATAAAGGGATTGGCAGATTCGGGAATGTAATTCCCAGAAAAAAATCTCCTGGCTGGTGAGAGAAGAATGGGAAGGAAAACTTTCCTGGGACAGAAAAGCCTATGGAGGGAGACAAGAGGAAGCAGTGCTTCAGACACTCCAAACAGCCAGTTCTCCAAAATCCAGCTCTCCAAGGGACCACAGAGGTTTGGAAGATGCTGCAGGAGTCCCCAGGGCCCTGCTCGCACAGTCATGTTCCTGGAAGGAGCGTGGATGTTTAGCCAGGGTGATTCCTGCTCACAGCTCTCACACACAGCTGGAGTTGGCAGTTGCAGAGATTTGGCTCCGATGCCCCTGGTGTGATTTCCAATCCCAAAATCCCTGCTTCCTCCTTGCATTGCTGCTCATTTTCACATGCTCCTGGCAGGTGAACAAGAAGGAGATGGCACATACTCTCATGGGGCTTGGGTGATTACTGCTCACATTTAGCTGCCACACATTCTCATTGACATTTATTTCTGTTGCCTTCTGTTTCCTCATGAAATGATCACAGCTCTCTGTATGGAAAATTTGGCTGCTCTAAGGATCAAGCTGTGCTGCTCATTCCATGTGGGAAGGATCGGAAGTTTTTTAAGTGGGGTTTAAAAACTCTGGTTGAAATGATGGGCTGCAACAAGATCTTGGTTTGGAAGCACCATGAAAACATCATCTCAGGTTTCAGCAAGCTGAAAGTCAGGAGTGAATAATTGCATGCCAGGAGTTTTCAGGCTGGGAAAAAAAAAAAAAGGATGAGCATCAGGAGGGATGACGGAAATTTATAAAACCATGAAAGGAACAGAAAGGGTACTGATTTTTCATGGTCTCTTTTAATGCTAAATCTGGGCTCTTAATCAAACCAACACAGGGAAATTTCAATGTAAATGCAAGGTGTTCTTTGTGTAACGTGGTCAAACTGTGAAAATCCTCACCATGTGATTTTGTGGGTGCTAAAACTGCACAAGACAACAGCACGGTAGGTGATGAAGGAAAATACACTGAGCATTGCTAAATGTGTAAAACTAACATGCAACTCCTTAATATACAAGTATTGGAGAGGCAGGGAGAGGACTTGGAGGAAAAATTCCATGTGGGATTGCAGCGTTTGTTATACAGTGTAGGTACCATCAGACCATAAATCTGCAGTTCCCCTGTGAGCACAGAGAGACTTCCCCTCACCCTGAGCTGGGTAGCACACAGCAACTCAAAAATGTCCCTGCTCCTGTCGTTTCAACCAGGAGAAACCACAGGCTGTGCAAAATAGCCCAGTCACTGGTAAGGGACAGCTTGTTCCTTCCATTAATTCCCCCTTCTGACAGGCCCTTCTCCAGCAAGGAGAGGAAGCTTTTCCTTTGCCCACCAATGTTGTCACTCCATCATAGAGGGTCACTGGGTTGGTCAGGCAGGATTTACCCTTGGTGAAGCCATGCTGGCTGTCCCAAATCACATCCCTGTCCTCCATGTGTCTTGCAGCTTCTGGGTGATCTGTTCCATGATCTCCCGAAGTACAGAGGTGAGGCTGACAGACTGGTCCCTCCCAGGGTCCTCGTGGTCCTTCTTTTTATTCTTTTTAAAAATGGATGCAATGTTTCCCTTTTTTCAGTCCCTGAGGATTCCACCTGACTGCTGTGATTATTCAAATATCATGAAGAGTGGCTTGGCAACTGCATCAGCCAATTCCCTCGGGACTCTGGGATGTACCTTGTCAGGTCTCATAGACTTACATATGTTCAGGTGCCTCAGTTGGCCATGAACCTGATCTCCTACAGAGAGGTAGACTTTGCTCACCAAGTCTCTGCCTCAGTCTACCCAAATTAACTGCATAGATCATATTTTTATTCCTGGGATGCTCTTGAGTAATTTACTGCTGCAAACACAGCCTGTGCATCCTCTCAGTTCCAGCCGTGTGGAAACAAAACAGCACAAAGGCTGAGCTGTAGTGACATTGAGGTGTTGGACAGGTTGAATTCAGCTGTGACTTAAATCCCCCAGGGTTTCTCATGAGAGGTGTGGAGATGAAAACATTGTCCACCTGGTGCACCAACAATCACTCAGCATGGATTAAACCCTCAGTCTGCCCCAGGGCACATCTCTCCCCTTCTCTGTGCTCTCAAGTTCAGTCTTCCCTCAGGGGAATTGCTGCACAACTTAGCTTCAACCAAAATAAACTGTCCTGGCACAAGTTCCTGTTTTTCAAGATGTAGCTTTAAAACAACAAGGAGCAGTTTTTCCCCTTCCTTGCTCTTACAGGCTCCATTGTGAAAGCTTCAGAGATTGTCACCTACAACACCACAGTGACCCCAGAGCATCCATCTATTTATTCTCTCAAGAGATGCAGTTCTGTAGCCAATGGAGATTTATAGGTTGAAAACAGACAAGATTTTCCATTACTTGCAAACTTGTGGAAAAATCAGAGGGGCAAAGACAGCTTGGGGCTTCCAAGCTATAAAACAACACTCAGGCCATCTGATTTTAAGTGTTTTAGACTTTATATCAATATTGTTCTTCCATTGGGAGGGTAGGGGGAGGGACTCAGTAGAAAAAGGGACTCATCTACTCCAACAGCAGGAGAAATCTTTTGGAAACAACAACAAAACCACAGGCCTGGGTAATCCCTGTAAATGAAAAAAAAGCTGCAGCTCAGATTGCATATATAATCTGGAATCAGGCAGATGTATTCCCGTAGTGCTGTGAGACCAAAGAGATATTAAAGTGGTCACAGAAGCGTTTTGGAAACTCACCAAGTGCATCCTTCTGTCATCTTCTCTTTCCTCTTCCAATTTGAGGCAATCGAGCCCCGAGAGCTGTAATCCAGTTTGGATCTCCCACTCCACTCCTCCTGTTATTTTAACTTTAGGCACAGCAGTCCTTTGAAAAAGTGCCCCGTTCCCACCGCCTGGGAGCTCTGGGAAAAAGCTATCTTGGTCCTATCAGGAATGTGCCTCGCCTCTGCCCTGCGGTTGTGTTGCCTTCGGAGAAACTGGTGTCACGAAGCACTGAAGGAGAGAGCACAGCGTTCCCCTGGAACATCTGGGGAGAGGGGGGACAGCTGGGTCAGGCTGTGCTGTCCCTTTGCTTCTGAGAGCTGCAGGAAAGCTGGAGATACCTGGGATGTTTTTCCCTGCTTCTTGGGAATCAGAATGTTTTAGAGAGGTGGAAAGTTTAGGACAACATGCAGCAGGGATTTGAAAAGCCCATGCCCTGTGAGAAACTGGAGGCTAAGTTGGACTTGATGACCTTAAAGCTCTTTTCCAACATTAATGATTTTACATTTCCATGATTCTGAGTGAGATACTGGAGATCCTCGCACATTTGCAACTGAATCAAGACTTTTTTGGCTGGTCTCTGTCAACTAGCACTCCAAAGAGTATTATGGGAGCTCAGACACCTTGTACACATGGATGCACAGACACGGAGACTGCTACACATCTGGGTCTCCATCCAGAGCTGAATCCCACCCTGGAGCCAGCAAGATGAATTCCCACCTGTATGGCCAAAGGGTTTCATGGATGTGGAGCCCATGGGAATTACACAGCAAGGGTTGAGTGGGGAAGAGCAGATTTTGTAGATGGGGTTTGCTACACATCCTATCTGACACAGCTGCTGGAAATTCATCTTTAAATGCAAAGGTTCAGCCCCTTTGAAGGTGGAAGAGTTTAAGTGGAAAAAAGGAGTCCAATGAGCAGGTACAGACTCAGGTTGTAAGCACCTGGTGTTTGCCTTCCAGCAAGGAGGGTTGTTAAACTGGAATATATTACATGCTGAAGAGATACATCTGGCATTCCCCAGGTAAAACCCCTATCCACAGAAAGTTAGGGTATCCTTCCCCAGACTCTGTAACAGAAGCTACAGGGAGTGACCAGGAGAGACATGCTGAGAAATTAGGACACCCAGTCTTAGAGGATGAGAGCCACTGCCCCCATCCCACAGCCTATGCCAGATCCGAGCTCCAAAAGTCTCATGACAGTGTCTGGGAGGTTCACCTGGGGAGGAAAAATTTGTCCCCCCAGGAGCTACAGGCTATCCATGACCTTCTGAATCAACTGATCTGCCAATACTTCCAAGGGTATCTCAGATACCATGAAATGCTCCTGTTTAGGTAACTGGAGCCTGACCATTCCTGATCATCTGAATCAATCACAGGTTGTGTTCAAGAAGTGTTTGGACAACTCTCACAGGCACGTGGTGTGATGGATTCTTGGGGTGACCTGCTCAGGGCTGGGAACTGGACTTGATGATCCTGATGGGTCCCTTCCAACTCAGCTTATTCTGTGATCTTCTCATACACCCAAACCCAGCACCTCCATCAAATTTGGGGGTTCAGCTTGTGACACCTGGTTGCTCAGAGTCCAGAAATGGGCAGGTCTTTTTTCCCTTCATCTCCATAGAAAACTTCACTGAACTCAGAGGAGAAAGCCAGAAGTTACAGCCCTCAGTGGTGGAAAATGCACAGACAGGTGATGAGGAGGAAAATCACAGCAAACAGCTTGGCTAAAGCTCCCTCAAACCACTGCCATTGCCCCCTTCCCCTCAGCCAAATCCTCAAGCACATGGAACCCCTTCCATGAGAGAAACTTCCAGGGACATTGCACTTGGCACCCAGTGTGTGTCCCCCAAATACCCTCAGCTGCAAAGGGTGGTTGGCTCCAGCCTGGAAACACAAGCCACTCTGCAAAGGGCTCTTCCCCCACTTGCTGTGGTTGGATAGAACTGGTTAATCCTTTTCCAAGGGTGCTAGGCCAGCTGCCAAGCCTGCCTGTTGGAGAGCCATCCAAACCTGACTCATCCTCAAGGGATTCAGATTGTTCCCTTTAGTACTTTGAAAAAGGTTATCAGTCTTCTTGCTTCAGACCAGAACAGGATTGATGGGTGGGGACAGAATGCAATGTTCAACACATTCAGCCTCCTTCAGTGTGAGCTGGGACAGGCTATTCACTTGCCCCCCACAGAACTCCATTTCCCACATGTGAAATGAAGGAATTTGCACTTCTCTGAAGTATCTGAGCACCTCAGGAGGTGACCTTGGGCTATCCAAGCATCCTGGCTCTACTGGACAAGGAGCCCACAAAAAGCAAAGCAAGTGCTGAGTCAAACCCTTGGTATGCTGCCCTTGCAGCAGCATTGCAGTAAATGCATTGGCCAGAGCACAAAGCCCAGTCAAAGAAAGAGCACCCAGTTGCAAGCACACCCTGGAGCTGGGAACATCACACTCTGCACAGACATCCCCAAGATCACCCTGTTTTCCAGGCTCTGGAGGAACCTGCGTGTGAATGCCTGATCTTTGCCAAACCACCTAAGCCAGGAGAGGAGATGATAAGCATCGAGTCCCAAGCAGTCAGTGCTTCCTTCCACCCTCCCTTGGAGCAAGCAGGCTCCTTATCTGCACATTCACAGGCAGGTGGGATCTCCCTCACTGGACATGTAGCCATGTCAATGTGTCTTCTGGTGAATAACTATTGTGCACCTGCAGAAGGGAGGTGGGAAGAGCAGCAGGGATATCTGGAAAGGTCTAAGGTGAGCTGGTTCTGCAGCAACACCCTCAGAACCACCAAGCTCCACACTTGGTGTTCCATCTCGACTGTCTCCTGCTGAGCCCACATCTGCCTTTCCAGGCATGCCCGTGAAGGTTGTACCTCAATCCCACCTGTCCTTTGTCCCTGCTCACATTCTGTGCATCCAACCTTTGGTCTTTCCAGTCTGGTTTCAGATGGAGACCTCCAGAGCTTTTCCTTTCTCTGAAAAGCTTCTGTCTTACCTTGCCATGTGCACATTCTCCTGCCCAGGGCTGGCAGCAGATGCCTCACAATTCCCATTTATCCTGTCCCTGCAGGCTGGCTGACTCCACAGAAGAACAACAGAAATTGCACAATAAATTGCCAGTGATCTCTCTGTTCTTCAGGAGGGAAGCTGAGTTTAGATAGGGCCCACATGGATACAATTCAACCTAGCAAGGAATTCCATGCCAATCCATCCACATCTACATGTACATGCCCACCTCTGTGGGGGAAGATGCATCTCTTCAGACAGTCATGTCTTAAGGAGCTGCCAAGAAGGCAACCACTGGAAGGGGACCTGTTGGTTCATTTGCCAGATACACTGATTAAACCAGCACAGGCAGGGATCACAGGGGTAGTTATAGCACTTTTAAGACAAAGAATAACTTAGGAGAAGATTTAGGAGACTTTTTGAATGAGCAGTGAACTAAAACTAAGAACCAGGCAGATGAGAATGTCACTTGGAAATACAGACTCTTCAAAAAATAGGGTGTCAGAATAGTCCTAATTAAAGACATAAAACACAGGTCATAACAAATATAATCTAAATCAGAGGTCATGTTTATGTCATTGTGCCTCATCCAAAGTGGTCAGAAGTAACCTTGGAAGACCTCAGAACCAGAGGCCAACTCTGGTAACAGCACAGAGCAGCCACACAACCCCCATTTGTTCCTCAACATTTGATAGGGGTTTGCCTCGGACCTGGTAGACAAGGATAAGTAACATCACTTTTCCATTAATCTATGGCCCACATGGACACTGGGTGCATGGAATCAAACCAATATAATGCTGAGATCTACTTCTTTCTCCTGTTTTTACATCCATGGTCTTTTGCCAAAGGCTCCCAAAACCATCAATAGGAATGAATGAATAACAGGCCTGTAATCACTTCCAGGAATGAAATGTGTGCCTGTTTCTACTGATCTCCTAAAGGGAAGAGCTTGGATTCTTTGTTCAAGCACACAGAAAGGCTTTATAGAGTGCAAATTAAAATATTACAAAATGTACCAATGACCCAGCTATTGCTTAAACATTTCACTACTTTCTTTTGTATTAATACAGCTTCTTGATGGCCTTGAGGCTGAAGGCATTTTGATGCATCACCAGTTGTGTAAGTAGATGGAGGGATCCTGGCACTTCAGTGTACATTGACCAAGCTCCCACAGCACAGCCCCTCCATCAGGCTGGTACAGTGGTGCAGAGGGTGATGCTGGAGGCCAAGTGCACACCAGAAAAGATGCATTTTCTGAGCTCAGAAGGGCAATGACTCGTGGCATTGTGTCCTTACCAACATCTCACTGAGTGTAGCATTGCAGTCATCTCCAGTCAACACTAAGTCTACGCTGCAGCAGCAAGGGCCAGTCCTGCCTCCTGCTCCATGACCTGCCAGGTACACGAGCTCCCACACTCCTTTTTTGGGGAACTGGTCCAGCATGGGTTAAGCAATGTTTGATTTTTCCAAGAGCCTTTCACTTCACTTCTCTTGAGTCTGTTCCTAGGAACCAACTCCAGCATTTGCCCAGTGCAGATGGGGCAGGAGAAATGTCCAGAAGAATGGAGGGGAGGGTGCAAAGACTGCAGAACTCTGACCAAAGCAGAGGCACAGCACCTCAGGGATGACTCCTGCTCATCCACAGAGGCTATTTCAGAATGTGGCCTCCAGCCCTGGAGAACCTGAGAGCAGTAATTTTGTCACTACTACAAGATCTTTTTTACCATCTTTGTTCATATCTTTATTTGCTCCATGTCAGAGCAGACAGGAAAAGATCCCACACTACATTTGTATCCTTTTAAGGCTCCTTTGCATCACCAGAGGAAACTTTGCATGTTTCAGACTCGGGCTCAACAGTGAATTTGTCCCTAGGAGAGCATCACTGCACACACCACATTGCTTGGGGATGGCTTGCCATATTCATACAAGAGTTTGACCATTTTAAATTGCAGTTCAGGAACAGCCCAGAGAGTTTCCTTTCCAAGGCAGGTTGCTGGCACCCCCTGACCTGGGTGTAGTCAAGGCCATTCAGTAGATACACATATCCCTGCTCCTGGGAAGAGGACCACTGAGTCATGAACGACCTGATGTTTATAAAGAACATAAACCATAATAACTTGAGCTCCAGCTCAAGGTTTGGTCGGCTGTTTTTTCAAAAATTGCTTTGAGAATCCCTTTTACCCAAAATAACTATTCTGGAGAAGCCACAGAACAGCTAATACATCTCAAGTAAAGACATAAAAAGCTTTTGTTATTCATTTTGGAGTGCATGACACATTGCCTACCATAACTGATGTGGAAGATCCTGCCTGGAAGCCTCAGGACAGAAATTAAAAACTCCCACTAATTTCACAGAGTCATAGAATCATTAAATGGTTTGGGTTGGAAGGGACCTTAAAGATGGATTAGTTCCACCCCCACCACCATGGGCAGGGACACCTTCCACTAGACCAGTTTCCTCAGAGCTCCATCCAACATGTCCTGGAACACTTCCAGGGATGGGGCAGCCACAGCTTCTCTGGGAAACCTGTGCCAGGGCCTCACCACCCTCACAGTAAAGAATGTTTCCTAGAATCTAATCTCTACTGCTCTCTGTCAGTTTACAGACATTCCCTTTTGTTCTATCACTACAAGCCCTTGTCAAAAGTCCCTCTCCAGGTTTTTCCACAGGAGATCTGGCTAAAAAAGATTAATTAATTTGATTGCATCATTAATGCTCACATTCTTTACACTGTTACTCATCAACATGGTGAGATGACCTAGGAGTCCACCTAATAGCAGCAGGCTGACTTTGGCCCAATAAAGTCCTGGCTGTTCCTCCACTGGCTGTACTAATCTACATAAAACAAGTGTGTTATTTTCTTTCCAAACATCTCAGCTCATTCCAGCCACAAATCTTTGAGTTCACTACACCCTGAGAGCAAACTGGCCAAGAGAGAGCGAGGAAACACTCATCAAGAGCAGGGCAGGCAGAACTTGAGTGTGTGGAGCTGGAAAATAAAGAGAATAGCTATTTCCCTCCCTTTTTCTGCTCTGGGATAGACAAATCCCTCTAATTTCCAAGTTCATGTATTACTAGAGATGGTCACTGATTACATATCCACATATGAAATGGAACCACAGAATCAAAGAATCATTAAGACCTCCAATATAATCAAGTCCAACCTTTGATTGAACACCACCATGTCAAGTAAACCAGAGCACTAAGTGCCATATCCAGCTGTTTCTTGGACTCCTCCAGGGATGGTGACTCCCCCACTTCCCTGGGCAGCCCCTTCCAATGCCTGACCACCCTTTCAGTGAAGGAATGCACATTACCTGTCAAAGTCACTTTAAGTAGCCAAGGTGCAAGTGCACAAAGGGGCAGCTTTGCATTGAACTGGTGCTCTCCTGGTACCCAGCTTATGGTGACTCTTGTCGAGGTTGGGAACCAGCCCATCTGGAGCTGGAATTGCTGCTGTGCTTCAGGGCACCATTGCACCACAAGGACGGGAGCAGGTGCTTCCATCAAAACCCCAACCTCCTTCCCCAAAGGTTAAACCATGGAAAATTCCCAAGTACCAGATGATCTGCTGTTTACCAATCAGTCATGTGTGTCCTTCTCTGACCAGCTGAACTAGGACTCATATGAGTTGTGCCATTGACTCATGGAAAATCAAGCTTTAAGGGCTCCAAAGGTTGGGCCACTGAGCCTCAAAATCGCTGTGGTTTGCCAGTTTGTCTGAGACACTTTGGGCAGTACAGAACATTGATGTTGGGCTTTTATTTTTATTTTTAATCTTAATTTTAGCCAGAATGGCAGAGCAAGAGGATGGAAGAAATGTAGTAAGTGTGTTTGAAATGGGCATGGAATTTCACACAGGACAGAGCTCCCAAAAATAGCTGCAAAACAGGCTGCTTTAAAAGATTCAAAATGACAGATTTTATTGGTGTTAGAAGGGTGATTTCTCAGGGCTCTATTTACTGTGGCAGGCCTAGAAGGGATGGAACATGTATTCCAACAGAACAGAAAGCAGGAGATGTGCCATTACACAGCCAGACAGCCCATGAGACCAGGCTGCTCCACCATATATGCACATGGCAGTGGCAATGCAGTTACTGTGCCTTCAAGTGCCTTTGTAGATATTGATTAAAGACTCCTGGAGATTTGCTCATGTCACAGAAGAGGAAGAGGAAGGGTAAAGATGCAGATTGCTTGCAATCCACTTCTTCAGCTGGTCACTGAGAAAGAGAAAAAAAGTATTCAGGTAACGGCTGCCACATGTTCATCTGGTAAGTAAACCCTTGGGATATGTTTCCCTGGGCATGGTCTGATACCTAAACTTCTGCAAAATGGGAAAAGAGGGAAAGGAGAAATTCTTAGCAGAATGAATTCAGCCCAAGTTCCCACCATCCTCACCCTGAAACCCCTTTCACAGGTCAGCAAAGCAAGGGAAACGCAGCTTCTGAACGCAACCTTCATACCAGGCAAAGGCGCACTGGGAGGAACAATAACCCCTGGCAGGGCTCCAAATGAATCATTATGGCTTTATGAGCCATTGTTTCCCATTGATGGACCAGCTCTCATTCACAAAAAGCTGCTTTTGCAAGGGAAGAGATAAAAAACACAGTTGGAAACACAGAAGTGAGTCCCTGCGTGGTCGGGGCACAAGGGGAGTGCTGGGAGAATCCAGCTGTTATTTACCCTGGGCAGCTGCATTGGATAGTGTTGAAATGTCTTCATGGACAAACCTACTTGCTTTCTGCCTCAGTCCCTTATGCCTGGAAACTTTGCTGTGGAATTTTCCCTATGGAGCTAATATTTGGCTACAGGACTTCTAGCAGTTCCTCTGACTTTCCATCCCACCAATACACACCCTGTTGATTACACAGCTAAGGCACTGCTCAAGGGTTCAAATGAAGGCAAAAGAGGCTGAAATCTGACCTGTTTCACCCCTCAATTGATCAGTTGGCCAAGAGACCAAAACACTGCCCACACTGCTTGGGGGAGGGTGCTGGAGCTCAATTTGGTTGGGCACTCAGTGGCACCTTGAGCCATTGGAACTGTCCTTCAGTGCCCACTTAAGGTCTCTGGGAGCCCATGCAACTAAAGAAGAGCAAGAAGAGGACAAGTTAACACCTCTAAAATGACATCTGCATGTGGGCAACAGACTGGGGACCCTCCTGGCTTGTGCTGAGTCTCTATCTAGATTATCCAACTGTATTGACTGGATGTCCAGTGACTGGAGCAGGAATCTGAGCACCCAGAGGACAGGAAAATACCAACACTCATCAGCTCATCACATCAGCCAGAATCCAGCTGTCTGTGCTAAGAAGTCTAGTGATGTCTGACATGATTTTAGGAAACCCTACACTCCTCCCAGGGCTCAGAGATAAGGCACAGATCCTTCTGAACACCTGGGAGCTCAGTGGCTCTTCAGCATCACAAATGGCACCTCCATACAGACAGTCTGAGTCCAGCCCCAACCTTCTTTTCTTTGCTTTCCCCTGTAAGCCAAGCCACAATGCTTCATGCCACAAAATAACTTATCCACAGAGCCCACAGAGCCAGGCTGAGCTGTCTGGCAGCACTCAGCCAGCAGGACCAGCCATGGGGACATGCACAGCTGGCTCTGCAGAAGGACACAGCAGGCTGTCTGGGAATGAGGAGGTGTCTTTTGCATATGCTACTGAAGCAAAGAGCTCCCACTGTGCTCATAAGAGAGAGCAGCATGTCCTCCTGCACCAGGTGAGAGGCATTTTTGTGGCAGCATGAAGGGCTGAACCCTTGTTGGATTAGCCCTCTGCATGATCCCTTTTGGAGAGGTCTCTGCTGTTTCTGGAACAATGCAGATTTGCCTGCCTGCAGAACTGGTTTGGAAGCAGCTGTTGGAGCACAGAGTTCCCATTCTGCTCTCTCTCCCCGGGATATCTTGGATGTTCATGTCTTCAAAGCACAGAGCCATGCTCCTGCAGCTTCCAAAGACCACCTTTGCTCCCAGCACTAGGAAATGCAGAGAATACTTTCTTTCACTATTAAAGCTCCTCAGATATGTGCCAAGCTAAACCTACACCGTCCCTGCTGCTCTGTGCTCCTCTACACAGTGTGGGCTTGGAAAGCTCATCAGCTCATCTAAAAAACTTCCCAGCAGCTTGAAGCCTTATGAGTCTGACACTGCCTGGGGTCTCTGCCCTGGGAGAGGGAGGAAACTGGGCAAAGGAGCATCTTGCTTGGAGCCATGAGCAGATGAACATGCACCAGGCCATCCTAAGGGCAAGGAGCAGTCAAGTCCACCCTGCAAGGCCTGGAAAGCTGCTGTTCAGCTTTAAAGAGGAAAACATCCCACAGACTGCAGTCACACAGCAGAGGACCCGTGGCACCCCATCCTCATGGAGGGTTTGGCAGCCTCCAGCCTCCCTAGCTCCAATCTCAAAATCAGATGTCAAAAACTCTGGTCCTAAACCTCCCCTCCACGAGCTACACTAGAAGCTGAAGTCCCCAGGGTTTTTCCCAATATTGGGACACTGAAGGTCCCTGTTTGAGTGATGAAGTACTCGTGTTTTCAGACCTGGTCTTGTCACCAGACCCATCTCACCACTGAGAGTTCAGTCCAGGAGGCACCTCAGCACAACCAGCCCTATGGAAGAGCAGTAAAGGATGAAGAGCTGTTTATTCAGATTGTTTTCCCAGTAGCTTGGAAACTCCCTCAAAGTAGAGAGAGAACTCTTATTTCTCACTGTACACATGGGGGTTCAAATCCACATCACCTGACCCTCAGTTACCAGGATAAAATATCCAGAAATGAGGGCCTCACATTCACCTCTATAGAAGTTGTTCCCGTTTCCACTGGGAATCCCTGTACAGACAGAACATGTTATTGTCGAGTTACATAACCAGGGTCATAGAAGAGATGCTTTGGCACTCCCAGCTCTAATAAACATTGACATATTTCCAAAAAATCAGACCAGGACTATACTCCTCCATCATTAACAGAGCAAGGACTCCAGGTCTCCAGCAAGAGCTTCCTATCTATGAGTTGTGACAAAGAAGAGACCCCAAACCTTTGCCATATTTGAGTCTTGTCACCATCTACCCATCAAGTGCTCTGAATCTTGGCTTTCAAGTCCCTTCAGCCAGGTGCAGTCTCTGTGGTGGGGACCTCATCCCCCAGACATCTCTGAGAGCCCTAGCCAGCAGATGTCACATTTTGCTTTTAATCCAACACCTTCGTGATTGTAAGATCTCCCTGAACAACACTTTGCACTCTCTAAAAACTGTGAAGGACTGCAAAAATCCCTGCCAGGTAAATGAAGAGTTAATATTCCTGCTACCTGGGAGGTTATCACTAAAGTGGGACTCCTGCCCAGGAATGATGGCTTTATGGGCACAGCTCCACTGTGATGCTTTCTTCAGACCTAACTGGTCTGCCTTCTTCTGTTCAGGAGGTCCATTTGTAGTAAAAATCTATAAATAGTCTGATAGGTTGGGAGAAGAAATGAAAAAGGGCCAGTGCTGGGTCATCTAATGTATAGACAAAGATACGTTCACTTCATCTGCCATGTAAATCTCAACTGCTCAAGTTTATCATTCACTGCCAAGAATGCTATTACAGCAGCTTTAGATTTCTAAGACAGTTTTATTTCTGTTTCTGACCAACCTTTGGATGGATTTTTCAACTTGGAAAAAGAAAAAAAAACACTTTATGTGCTCTGATCTGGAGCTTAGAAGGCTTAACACATTTCTAAGTATAGACATGGTGATTTACAAGGACCTCTTTTTCTGGTTTTTATAAGAGTCTGTCTTTCTTCAACCATGCACAGTGTATTGGTTCTGACAAGGACACCAGGAACCTTTGAGACTTTAGCATTATTTATGACAGGGAGTGTGTGATCCAGTAGATAAGAAACCGGACTTATTACTTGGCTCTGTCATAGATGTTCTGAAAAACGTAAGAGCTTTCCCTTTCTGTGTCTCTCCTCCTCTAAAACAATGGTACACTGAGATCAAAAACTATTTTTTCACTACTGTTTTTCAAATAAACCAGTACAGCCCAATCATTCCAGCCTCACCAGATGATGCCTCCTTGTCAAAATCCATGCTCCCTGCAAGGTTTTATTGTTACAGCTTCCAAGGCTCATCCAACCCAGTCACATCAATGTCATCAGGTGGTTGGTGCTCTTTATGAGTGCTGGTACCTGGATTCATAGACTAATCTCAGTGCTTGCTCCCAAGAGTTCACAACGAATGGTTTGCATCAAGGTATCCTATGAATGGGCTAATAATCAATGACAGATCAGTTGTGTTAAGAGCTGGGAAAATGCATCATGGAAAGGTGATCCCTGACCCAGAGAGAGCACAAGTTTAATTGCAGCTGTGGGGCAAGCTCCATAATCACCATTACAAGAGGCTCTATGATCACATCGCTCAAGGGTTTGCATCACCCTACTCAAGTGAATGAGTGCTCACAAATGTAATAAAAAGCTATCAGCATTTAGGCCATGAAAGTCTTAGTTTGGAGTTTCTGGAAGTTTGACCATGCAAAGACATCTGGCTTTGCTCCAGGGCCAGAAAGAAGTCCTAAACATAGGTGTGATTAATCTGCTGTGAATAATTCAGCATTGAGATCACACTTGCCGGTTCCACTTTCTCATGGTGTTCTCCAAATCCCTCACAAGCACCAGCCCTTTATATGCCCTATAAACGTGGATGCACAGGGCTGGGGGAGGGATCTGTTCACCATGAAGCAAAAATCCCAGAATAAAACCTGAGCCTAAACCTGACAGAGCAGGACCTCAACAGGAGATAAATACTCTCCAGCCTTACAAGGGTCTATGGAGAGGTGAGTCCTTCAGATCCTTAAATCTGAATACTGTATTCTGTGACCTGTACAGCGGTAAAAGGATGATCTGATGCACAAACAGGCACGTTCAGGTGCAGGCTTACCTACAATTTCACAGCCCATCTAAGACCATCCTTTGAGATGGTAAAAGCAGCTCAAATTACTGTCTCTATTCCCTGGAGACAGACACTGGCCCTGCTCTGGGCACAGAGGCAACACAGCTGGGCAGCTGTGCCCATGTGGCACTGTGTGGGGGCACAAGACCTCTTCCAGTGCTCAACCTCCCCTCTCCCCCTGAACCAGCACCCAGGTACAAAGAGGTGGCAAAGTCAGGGGAGCAGGGTTTGTGCTCCCAGTCAGGGTGCTGGTGTGGGTGGGAAGGAAACTTCCTGTGCAGATACACATTGAGGGAGAGCAACGTTTTACATGGGAAGTTAGTGATAGGACAAGGGGAATGGTTTTAAACTGAAAAAGAAGGGACTTAGATTAGATGTTAGGAAGAAATTCTTTACCCAGAGAGTGGTGATGCCCTGGCACAGGTTACCCAGAGAAGCCGTAGATGTCTCACCCCTGGAAGTGTCCAAGGCCAGGTTGGATGGGGCTTGGAGCAACCTGGGATAGTGGAAGGTGTCCCTGCCCATGGCA
>JAWWEE010000074.1:147472696-147507827 GCA_035221455.1 Xenops minutus | reverse complement strand
TGGAAGTGTCCAAGGCCAGGTTGGACGGGGCTTGGAGCAACCTGGGATAGTGGAAGGTGTCCCTGCCCATGGCAGGGTGTGGAATAAGATGATCCTGAAGGTCACTTCCAGTGATTTCTGTGTCGAGGGTCAGGTCTCCAGCACACCCATGAGCTACACCCAGGATCACCTGCTCTCCAAAAGCACCCATGATTTTAGCATTAGCCCCTAAAACCTCCCACCGCTGGCCGCTCACATCACAAAAATTCATCTCCAGCTCATCCTCACCGCTGTCCCTTCCCGACCCCTCCCCTCTCCTCTCCCCTGAAGACATCCTTTTACCAAAACGAGCCGTGGAGGCACTAGAAAAGACTCTGACGTCAACGAAAAAGTAAACCAAGGAGATCTGGTTCGTGTATCACCCCCGCGCCGGGCTGAGCCGGGGAGCGAGCCCACGGTCACTCTGTCGGGGAATCCGGGAGCTCAGGGACCAGCAGCTGAGCCATCCCATCCCATCCCATCCAGCTGTGTGAGTACGGGCTGCGGCACCGCTGGGAATGGGAGTGAAGGGGGGGAGAAGGGAGGGAGGTGAACCAGCTGCGGCTCGGGAGAGCAGCGCGCTCCGGTCCCGGCTGCGCTCGGAGTTTGGAGAAGCGAGGATGGGGATGGGAATCCTTGCGAGCCGGGTCGGGAGCGCAGATGTGGGTGTGGATGCAGTTTGGCTCCATGTGGGTGGGAACAGCACTGGGGGGGAGAATCTCCTGTGCCAGGTGCTGGAGGGGTAGGGGAGGGTTGGGGAGTTTACGGCTGGTGCGTACGAGAACACATCATTGAGGGAAATGTGGGGTTTTGTATATACTGAACTACTGATCTATTGGGATGCTAAAGAGCCACCTGAGGGATCCTGAATGAAAGCCTGAGTATTGCTGGTAAGCCTCCATATACCACTCACCTCTGCCAAGCCCAGCTACAGACACACCTATGCATCCCACGGCTGTCTGTATGGAGATGAAGAGCTAGACACAAAGGTTTTTAAGACTCAGGCCATGAAAAAGTGGTCTGAGCGGGCTCAAAATGAACTTTATAATACAAGGTTAAGAAGCAGAAAACTTTCCCCAGGGAAACAATATGGAAATGTCCTTACTTTGGTTGCTGTGTGGATGGGGGAAGCGGCTGGGTCAGCTGGGGTGGGTGAAAGGGATGAATGGCTTCACAAGCTCCATTGGCAAGTGTCTGCCAAGTGAGACATGTCTGGCCACAGTACATCATATAGAGAGCATCTCCCAGTGTTTACACAAACCGGACTCAGTGTGATGAATTGGCAAAGTGGCTCTTCGGATTCATTTCAGCTGTGTTTGGGTATCATGAGGCTCCTTTTCTTTTAACAATTCTCACATGCCAGGGCCAATTGCTCTTCTTCAGAGGAAAGCCGGCCCTTTTCCTGAAACCACAGCTCCTTCAGCAAAGCTAAAACTTCCCCATTCAGAAATAAAAGAGTGGGCATACAAGTTTAATCCCTATTACTTGCACGTGACAATGCCAATTGAAAACCACCCGGGCAAATGCCTCCATCGCCCAAGATTAGATGCAATGCTGCATCTCAGCTCACCATGTAATTCTCTCTCTGAGTGGGGAAAAGCTGGGCAGCAATGGAGAAAAGGACATAGAAATACCCACCACCTGTTATAGCATCTCCCATCAGAGGGAGGGCAGAAAACTTTGGCGGAAACCTCTTTACTAAGAAAATATTTTATCTCCTTTTGGGCACAGAAATATCTGCCAACCCACAATTAGAAAGAAAATCCCCATCTTCCCCCCATCCCTTCTTACAAAGACACGGCAACTTAGCAACAAAACTGAGCAGCTATTCTATTAATCTACCTAGTTCTGAGTGTTTTGCTTCACTCTGCCCAAGCCTCCTTCCCCATCTGCCCAGTGTATTGAGATAAAACACAGACAAGGAGCCATTTCTTTCTTCCCTGCAGAGCATAAAGGTGGCAGAAGCACCCTACAAGTCTTCCTTCCCCCCTTTTCAAGCAGGAGGCAAAGGCCAAGGAAGGAATTGTACATGAAACATCTGTGACAGCACGTTCTCCCAGAGGCAGAGCAAGCAGAACAGAGGAGGCTGCTGAACAGAGCAATAAATCCCACCAGGCACACGTACAACACCACCACAGCTCTGCTCCCCGTTATGTGCATCATGCCCGTGGGATGACGTGGTTCTCACAGGGATACAGACTGTCCTGGCCCTACATCCCCTTTCAGAGGGGAACACCAAACCTTGCACTCCAACTTGTCAAAAGGGCTGTGGGATTTTGGCTGTCCACATTTTAACAGGATGCAGACGTGCAAAGAGGGATGTTTGGCAGGCAGGTGCTCAGCACATTCGGGAAAACCTGACCCATTAAGAAGATGTGAGTCCTGATGCCTAAAAACAGACACATTCAAATTCCCGAGCTATTTTTAAAATGTGAGACAAAAAATCCCCCATTATTTGGACTTCAAGTCCAGGTTGGGTAGGGCTTTGAGCAACCTGGTCTAGTGGAAGGTGTCCCTGCCCATGGCAGAGGAGTTGGAAATAGATGATCTTTATGGACCCATCTGACCCAAACCATTCTTTCATTCTTAATGCCTGTGATTTTCCTTTCCACCCTGAGCTGCTATAGCAGGTTTCTACAAATGCCATTTTCCAGGGTTAGGCAGAGGTGAATCAACATATTACCTAAAAATGCACATTAGTGAGTGTCCTGTGACATTTAAGGTAAAATCTACAGTCTCTTCTAAGGAATGTCTGCTGCATCTGTAAACACTGTGAGGACTGTGACATCCCTTCTTGCTCTCTCTTTTACTTCCCGTCCATTTTTCCTCCTTGCATTTTAATTTGTAGCTTTTAGCTGTACAGTTTTTTGTAAATCACAAATAGCTGAGCAAATCCTATTGATGGCTTAGCAGGAAAACACTTTCCACCCAGTAAATCCCAGAGAGACACAGCAGAGTCCAGCCAAGCATGACAAAGTCCAGAGACAGAAGTAGCTGTGCTGAGGTGAAGGATGAATTTTCACAGAAAAGTGAAGGCCAGAGGCAGAGCAAAGGGGATCAGTGAAGCTGTGGGGGTCAAATGGGGTTAGCCTGGCTAACCCCATTAGGGTTAGCTGGCTGTGACACCCAAAGAAATGATGTCATCAGGATGACACTAACCAGGGATGCTGCTGTTCAGTCTCAGTGGGATCGATATGCCATTAGTGTATAGACAAAGAGGAACTGAATTCTTCATTACTTCTTACACTTTTCCATAAAAGATGTACATCTCATCTGTCAGAGCCTGAAAAGCATCACCACAGCCATTATCACACAACAGAAAGGATGACTTCTACCACATTGATGCAAAAAGATTTACTGTCAAATGTCCCCTCCTCTTCATGGCTCCAGCCACCTTCTCTACAAATGCCTGCCAAAAAGGTGGGGCTCTGGGAAATGCCCCTAAAGCTAAAAATGTAGGGTATGGCTTCCAGTGTGGTGGTCCAGCAGACAGCTCCCCATCCCTCCATACAATGGGGTTGTCACCCTCTCTATGGGACACCTGGAGAGATGGATTTGGGTCAGTTTGGGGAGATGCCCCATAGTGAAGCTATCACAAGTAGGTTTTGGCCTCCTGGATGAGGTTAACCTGTGTTAGAGTAGCTTGTTCACCACAGGAAGGCATCAGCAAGTGAAATGTCACTGGTCACTGAGCTCTGAGTACCCACACCCACAGAGAGACCACAGCAGGCATTTGTTACCCACTCTCAGAGTGACGAACCCAGAGGGATTTCTCTGGGCAGCCAGTGCCTCACCACCTTCACAGTAAATAATTTCTTCCTCATATCTAATCTAAATCTCTCCTCTTTTAATTTAAAAGCATTGCCCCTTGTCCTATCCCTATGTGCCCATATGAAAGGTATAGAATCACAGAATGGCTTGAACTGGAAGGGACCTTAAGCAGGACATTTAGCCAGGTGCAATTTCATCCTCATCTCAAAAGTCTTTCTGGCAGGATGAAGAGGGAAGTCTGGGTTGTCATTGCCCGGTTTCACTTGCTTGGCACTCGCAGAGCTGCAGTTCCCCAGCAGCCAGGCTGGCTCCTTTTGCCCACGTTGAATATGCCAAGTAATACAACACTGAGAAAAATCCAGGCTGCCAAGCCATGGTATGCTGTCTCCAGCTACCAATTATGCAGATAAATTGATTGTCATTAGAGTGATGAAGTAGCACAACAAATAAACTTTCAGGAGCAAGGCAGCCCATTTTTCACACACCACCCTCAAGGCTTTCTGCTGCTTTGATCAAACACACAGAAAACTGTCTCCAAGCTGCAGTGGTGTTAGAGACACAGACTTGTGAAGGCTGGAGCAAACCAGTGAGGGACAGAGGTTTAAAATACTCCAATAACTCCACATATGTGCACTGTTGTGCAAGGCAGGTTGAGCAGACACTTTTTGAAGAGGCCACCATAACACTCACTCTGAGCAGCAGCGACATCAGAGGATGCCCAGGACTGAAATAGCAAGGGCCAGACGTCAGGAATCAGAGTCACTGGCAGGAGAGAGAAGGAAGAGGAGTCGTGCTGCTGCCTCTGGCCCCTGACCAGATTAGGTCTGTCTCATACCAAGGCTGTTTATCTCCCACTCACAACAGTATCAGGTTCATGGAGAGAATCAGAGCTACTAAGGCACTGGCATTAATAAATCCCAGAGGTATTATTCCTCATGACCAGCTTACCTAAGAAAGTGCAAGAGGGTTTTTTTTAAACACACTGATTTATTAATACACCCAGCATGGTTCAGGCCACTAGTTCTTGCCCGAGGAAGTTCAGCAGTGGAGCTCAGCATCTTGACTCACAGCATTTGGACTGATATATGACTAGCTGTGATCAGATGGCATATCTAAAAATACAGTGCCTGCAGTTTATTTTTCTTGGAAAATGGAAAGACACCCAAAGAAGCACAGCCCAGTTTAGCAACCACAGCAGGCTGGATTTTTGCTTTAAAGAAGCCAGCAGAATTTGCCCAAAAGGAGGGGCCAGTTTAGGTTGTGTTACAGCCATGGGATTAACCTGTGGCTCTAGCACTGTGGGGGGAGCCCCTGGCTGCCCTGGCTGCTACTGTGGCTGTAGCTCTGAATTACAGAGGGCAGGGGTGCTGATTGCAACTCACTGCCCCAGGAGACACAAGCAATAGGATTCCTCTCACCCAAAGGATGCCTCTACACTGAGACCACCACAAGCTGGGCTGGTCATTTGGTGCATACTGGTATTAATGAACTAAACCCTGCAATGAACACACCTTGTGTGATTCCCAGGGAAGCTGCCACAGACATCTCTGCACCTCTTAGCAGGTTTGCCTTTGGTCATCTCTTCTCTGGATTAAACAAGCCCAGTTCTGCTGGTCTGCCCTGATGGGTCATGTTTGCTGGCCCTCAGGTCATTCCCACTGCTTTGGTTTGGGCTTTTTCCAAGGCAGAGACACATCCTCCTTTTATTAGTCATTTAAAGCTATTTATTTCATCTAATAGTGTTTTTGCAGAGAACAATCCCTCCAGGTGCCATGAAGGGCATGTCCAACAACATCTGGCAGCACTCCCAACATAACAAAGACTGAAGCTATTGGGAACAAGGTGAAGTTCTGGAAAGGCACAACTCAGCAGTGGCAGGTTGAGTTTTTGCTCCTGGTAAAAAAATTGCTTTGAGGCCTTAAACACAAACTGGAGTTGGGCCTTGGTCTTCCCTTCATCCACTGCCCACACCTGAATGAGTTCAAGCCCTCTTTGCTCACCACCAGTGGCAATCTGACTCTGTCGATAACCACATCCCAGGCAGAGAAAACATCGCCCAGGATTTCTGAACCATCGTGTTTCCCCCTGAATCAGGTCTCAGCAGGTTCCCTCTGCTCCATGTGGGAGACAAAAGCAAAACCAACCACCACAAACAGTGCCTTGCTGGATTCTGCTGCACACCCATTTGTTTTCGAGAGAAAATCGATTATTGTGGCATTGCAATTTCCCGTAAGAAACCACTTTAAATCACATATATGATCCCCTCCTTCCATTCCTGAAATCTTCCCAGGGCACTTCCAAACCTTCTGCTTAGAGGGATCATTTCAACCATGGGGAAACTGAGGTAGCTGCCTAGAAAGTGGATTTTTTTTGTCCCCCATGAGGCCCTTGACACAGAACTCACAGAGGGAGCAGGGACTGCCTGCAAGGACAGGGTATGTAATTCCAAACAGCTGAAAACACAAAGGAAAACACCCCCTCCAAAATAACAGGCCAAAAAAATCAGCAAATGTACCAGCCTCTTCCAGAGGCAGCAATTTCAGGAATCACTTGTAACCAGGCAGCAGGTTGGCTGTTGGGTTTTTTTTTCCTCCCCCCATGGGGCCCTTTCTTTTCTTCCTGTTCCTATAGGGTTTTTCATCACTGTGGCATTTCCTACGATAATCCATCAGATTTATGCTGCCCTGCTCCAGATCAGAGCATTGCTGAGCTCTGTGCATGTCTAACAAAAGACAGCCCTGCCCTGAGCTGTTCAAAACCTCTCCAAACCAGGCGAACAAAGGGGATGGGAGAGGAGGATCAGCATGTTTGTGGAGAGAGAGCAGGGAGAGGATGTCTTTCTCTAAAGCCTTTTTTTTAGGACTGTGGGTCCAAACACCAGATTTTCTGAGTTGCAGGGGTCCTTCCTCCTCGGTTGGGTTACTCACACAGCGAAAGACCCCAGAAACTGAACAGATGGCCCTGTGAGCATCCCTCTGCCCCTTTCCAAGTTTGTGGTCACTGCTAATTCAGAGCAGGTGGAGACACCAGACTGGTTCTCTAAGGCCCCACTGCTTCCTTGCCATGGGTTTACAAATGTCCCTCTGTCCTCACAGGGCACAGCACAGAAGCACACATGGGAGCAGAGTGCTGAGAGCTCCCTGAGGGCTCTCTCAACCACCCAGGACCAACCATCCTGCAGATTCCTGCTTTGCAGCCCTCAAACTAGAGCTGGTCAAGAGCCTTTCCACGCAGCTCTGACCTCCCAGGGCATGGTGCCCAAGCGATGCCAAAGCCCAAAGCTCGTGCAGCAATCCCCTCCAAGCACCAGTGTCCCTATGAGCCCAGTGACAAACAAAACCAACAGGAAATACTTTGCTGGGAATGGGGAGAGCTCTGCAGTGAGGTTGTGACACTGGACATTGAGTTCTTGGCAATTAGTTTCTGAAACTTTGAAAAAAATATCAAGAAAAGAACAAGAGGTGGCTGCTGGCCAGACCTGGGTTGGGAGGCCAGAAAGGTCAGAGCAGGACCCTAAAAGGGAGCCCAACATGGGTTGGATCTAGGGGCAGCTGAGACATGACATGCTTTGTTGGGTGGCCAAAGGGTCTCAGTGGCTCACTTTTTGCTGGTGCCTTGACTGAGGAACCTTGTCAGAAACCTCACTGTTGTGAGACCTGTGGCGAACTGGGCAAACTGGGGTGGAGAGAATAGTCCTGGCTCACCCTCACAGGTACATTTATACAAGGACAGGGTACATCCAACTTCATACCCCTTGTCATGCAAGAACTGGCAAAAGGAAGGACCAAGGTACTCCAAACAAGCCACTCAGGAGAGACCTCAGGGTTGCCCAGAGGAGCAGCTTGCTCTGTGCCCTGCACAAGCCTTCATTTTTATTTTTTTCAGTTCTGCAGGTCTGTCAGCAAAAATATCACAGCCTGGGGAGGAATATGGAGGGGGAAGCAATGGTCAGCAAAGCCAATTCCCAAATATGCAGCAGGGAGGGAAGGAAACTGGCTCCTACACACTTCCTCCCCCTTGCCTGACTCAGCCAAGAGGAGCCACAACTCGTTTGGGCAACCCTTGTCGTTCCCTGTCCCTCATCAAACAGATTGATCGCTGCTGGATCCCATCAGCTGAGGCCCCATATGGCGACTGTCTGATCTCCCTCCTTGCACACTGGAGCCTATTCAGAGGCAGGGACACACAGTGGTGGTGGTGGCCTCTGGCCCTTGCAGCCCTCTGAGCACAGGGAGTGACAGCCCAGCTGGTGCTGGGAAGTGCCTGCAGTCCTGAGCACTTGGCACAAAACACCAACCTCTCCCCACTGAGCCTCTGATGTCAGGCAGGTGCAGCTGCCTCTGGACCCTGCTGAGATGCCATCACAGAGGCAGCTGGACCATCTTTTATGGCTTTCCACAGTCTCGGTTGCCCATGCTGATGGTCAAGTAAAAGGCCCTGGGGATGTTGAACAGGACCAGGGGACCAGTCCAAGCCTTCCTTCACCAGGGAGGAGTAGTTCATGTTTGTTTGCCTCTTTGGTGTTTCTATCCCAGCTCTTCAGGAGAGGGACAAAGGCTCTCTCTTAGGGAAGAGACAGAGTCTGTCTAAAAATCAGTCCAGAGGGCTCTGGTCTCTTCCTTGAGTCCCTCCAGTTACCACCTTAGGCATAACCATCATGGATGTCTCAGGATTTAGATCCCAAAGGGGTCCCAGGATCTCCCAGAAGTGCCAACATGACAAACCTGGATCACCATGACCTCTCAATAGCCCAGCAGCTGAAGCCACATGTTCCTCTGCTTGGCTCCAAATGAGCAAGTGCCCCAAGCTAAAAGCCAGGCTGGACACAGATGTCAGCCCTGATGGAATTCCCATTGATTCTACCAAAACAAAAAAAAAAACTGGATCTGCTTTCAGGATCCACTCATTTGCCATGTTATTACTTCCACCAAGCACAGGCTCAGGAGTCACCAAAGGGGAGCGTGTTCCCACACTGCTGCCCCAGGATTTCCTTAGAGGGCAAGGCAGCATACATCTTACTTCTTCATGATAAGGAAGTGTGGTGAGATTAAAACACATCTGATTAAGCCCCTCTGCAAGGAAGGAAATTCTTACACCTTTAGGGAGAGCCTCAGTGTTTGCAGATTTCCCCTAAACCAAATGCCACCTCGTACTTTCCTGGCAGTCACCTCTGTAAAAGGAGGAGGTCCTGGATGGTGGTCTAGCACAGCAGCTTCTCCACCCTTGGCTCACCTTTCACCTCACACAGTTCTGTGGGTGAATTCTGAACCTGATTCACAGCATCCCACAATAGCCCTGGAGACTGTGCTGAATTAAGATTTTAAGGCTCATGGGCAGTGCATATCATAGAGACACACCTGAGTGTTTTCCAGCACTTTTGAAGGCCTGGGGATCTTCTGGGCCAGATTTACCAGAAGGGAGAGTTGTTGGGGAGGGTAAAATGGATGTAGACTCTCCTCTGTGCCCTTAACTTTACCTCCCATGGCAAAGAGTTACTCACCTGGCAGGGAGCAGAGCCCATGTAGTTACCTCTCCATCAAACCTGCAGCTACCTCAGCTGGGCAACCTCCCCTGCAAGCAGTTTTCTGAGGACAGGCTGGTGTTTGTGTGTGTTTGTTGTGACTGTGGACATTAATCATTTCCATTTCTCCTTCTGGCTCTCCTGATTCCTGGTGCAGGAGGAAAACAGTAATAAAATACCTCAGGAATATATGTATTGGGGGGAAAACAGGAGAATGTTGAATGGAGGTGGCCTGTGGTCATATGAGCTCACTTTTCCTGAAGAAGCTGATAAAAAGAGGTTTTCTGGGCAGCTCAGTGAAGATTTCACCCTTTAGTGTCCTCCATGCAGCAAGGATCACTCTTTGGTGTCCTCCACACAGTCATGACCATGGGTAAAGGCTCCCTGACTTTCTGAGCCTTGATTCTGTCATGTCTGTGTCCAAGACCTTCTCAGGTAGGAATTCTCTTTCACTGCTGGAGAAAATACTTCATTTGTGAGGATCTGTTCAGTACAACAAAGCTGAAATGCAGCTTCCTAAATAAACCCAGGCATGTTCAGATATGGGATTCTGGTTTGGGTCGTCACAGACTTACTCAGCAGAGGTATCTTGAAAGCTGATCTGGTGCTGTGCCCTGAGCCCACCTCAGCTCTGTTACAGTTCACAGTGCTGTGCCCATCCTCTTCTCCTGCAGCAGGGGGTGAAAGGACACTCAGTTCCCCTTTTTGAATAGGACTATAAGAGCACACCCTTCTTCTGACAAAAAACAGGGGAGACACCTCCCCAGGGTGGTGTTCAGCTTTATCTCCATCTTCTTCAGGAGCTGTCTGGTCTCCTGCTTTGCTGCTCTCTGTCACAGGAGACTTTTAACCAGAGCCCTATTTCACACAGCAAGGTTAAGGATTCCTAGAAATTACTATGGGTTAGTAGGATCCCTCCCTGCTGCAACTCTTACTCCTTCTCCTACGTGCTGATTTTGACTGACCCAACATCTTCTTCCACCTACAATCTCACTCCAGAATTTAATACTGTTGTACATTCAACGAACAAGCTTGAAAATTTTCCACTTACTAAAGCTTTACTTTTTTCCCTGCCTTTCCCCCTCCCTCCGGGAGGGTGATAAATGTCTGAAAATCAAGATATGATAGAAGCTCTTCATTTATCTGCTATGGCTGCAACTCCTGCTGAAGCCAAGTGTGGGAACAGGGTCTGGGACAAAGCGTGGCCCTGAGCCCGGATGTGCCTTCTCCACCTTAACAGCAGCATCTGCTTCCCAATATGGCTTGTTCTGCACTATCTCAGGCACAACTTGAAACTTTGCAGCTGTTGCCACTCAGAGTCTAGCTCTAAATCCAGCCAGGAGAGAGAGGCTGGGATAGTGGGGGAGTACAGGGCACTGGTGATCCTGTGCACAGGGATGGGAACACGGCTCACATGTATCATGTGGAAGTACAAAACCAAGCCAGTCGTCACAGGAAGGGCCAGGCAGTCCAGAGCAGGTGAACAGGCACAGGTACCAATAGCTCACCCTGCAGAAAAGTCACTTTCTTACAGTCTCACATTTGTAAATCCAGAGAGACCTTCCCTAAATCCAAAAATGTTGTTGACAGGCTGGGGGAAACTTAAGCATTTGCTACCACAGGCATTAAGAATCATTGAATCATAGAATCCTGGAATTGGTTTGGAAGAGACATTAAAGACCATCTAGTTCCAACCCACCACCATAGGCAGAGACACCTTGCACTAGACCAAGCCCCATCCAACCTGGCCTTGAGCACTTCAGAGATGGAGAATCCACACCTTCTTCTGGCTATCCCAGGCCTCGACAGGGTATAAGTTCTTGCAGCCTGCCCAATGCTGAACTGTGGGCTGGTTTCTTTCCTTTTGTTCTTCCCCCATTGAACTCCCAGGGTGGAAGGGAGTGAAGGCAAACTGATCACCCAGACGGGGCTCATGGAGACCTCCCAACCACTCTTGCTTCCCAAGGCATAAGGAAGTGCAAAGCAGATGAGAGCACAGGCACGTGCCTGAGCTGGAGGTCAGTTGTGGAAGGCTGGATGCCTCTATCAGAGGGCTCATAAAGTCCAGGAGCATTCTCCTGAAACTGGGGGAAGAATCTGCCCCTCAATGTGAGGAAACTCAAAACAGAAAATCAATAAAATAACCAGACCAAAAAGATCAGCTCTGTCTTGTTGGGAAAGATCCAAGAGTGAAAAACTAATTCCAGAAAATGAGGTCAACCTTCTCTAATAACCATAGCTACTGTTTGTGCTCCAGTGAGACATGCATGTGTGGAGTTTACCTCTCCTCTATTTATGGATTTGGCCTCTTGACCTGGAATTCAATGCCTCTCAGTTGATCCTGTCGTGTTGTGACGGGCCATATCCTGCATGTTTATTGCATTGGCACCAGTGTTGTCTTTATCTAAAGGGGGATGGAAAAGCACAAGCCAGGGCTCATACTAGAATCCAGCATCCATCCTCTCTCTTTCTAAACAACTCAATTTGATGGAACGTCTCACTTTTTTCTGCCTTTTTTTCCCAGAAGGGACCTCTAAAGCTACTGAAACCCTACTAGGGACAACATTTGTGCAAGCCCCACAAAAGATGCCTTTTTTGGTACCCAATTTAGAGAAGGAAGTGGGACTTGGGGTGTGACTTTGGGGAATTTGGGAGATTTGAGTCCTTAGAGCATCGATCAGTGGAGACATCCTGAAAGCTGTTTTGGCTGTATCATTTGAACCCATCTCAATAATTGGATAATTCATTATGCCTTGTCCAATCTCAATCTTTTCTCAGGCAGCCAAGTGTGAATGGATACTTAAATCCCCCTCTTTGAGAGGGACCTGATACCCACAATGACTCTACCACCATTGGGAAGGGCTGTGTGAGGATGCAGGAACATGCCAGGGGGCTCCTTGGCAGAGCCTCAAACTCTCCATTGCCACCCACACTCAGCCATTTCAGCCCAGTCCCTGAATAGATCGTATTGTCCCCTCTCCCAGGTGACTGCAGCCAGCACCACCAAAGTGTGCAGGGTCATCCTTTGATTCCCTGTGCCAGAGTTTTCCTCGGGGCCTGGACAGCTGGGTTGGTTCAAAGCACGTCTCAGACTTTGTGGCATTTGGTTCAGCACCTTCCTGCAACTGCCAGGGGTGCCTCTGCCTAATCCCAGCTCACAGCAGGAAGATGAAAAGAGGGGCATTTTCCTCATGTCACACACAGTGGCAATGCAGTGGCTGAGATGGTGAGCTCCCAGCAAGGAGATTTTGTTCCCACAGAGACACAGGAAAATTGACCTGGGGGCAGCAACATCAGTTTTAGTTTACTAGAGATGTCCAGGCATTAGCACCGTGAGTAAGGCTGGAGCCCTCTTTGGCATTTACAGCACTTCATAAATTTCAGAGAGATTTAGGGCAAGAAGCCAGATGTTTGGGGAGAAATTCTGAACACTAAAGACAAGTGGAAATATTTTTTTTTTGGTAGTGTGTATTTTTTCCCATTAGTTGCAAGGCTATATTTAGAAGAGAGGGGGGGAGAGAGAGAGAACGCAAGAGAGAGATTAGGCATTTCTTCATATTCTGTAGTCACTCCAGTTGTTCTGCTTGTAGGAACAGATGTCTCTTTCCTGGGGTGATAGCATTCAGGTCCACGAGGAGATTTTCTTCCCAGCAGCTCCTCCAACATAGAAGGGAGATCGGGCTGGAGGTAAGTCAGTCCGTCGTGGAGGAATACACTGCAGGGTGCATTGCAGTGAATGCCTTGGGATATTGGTCGGAGAGTAAGGCGGGTGTGGGATCGGAGGAGAGACAGTGAGGGGCCAGGAGGGATTTGCTGGAGACTGGACTCTGAGTCTGCAGTGGAAAGTGTGGCTGTTGCAGTGGGGAACCCTGGCAGGGATGGCAGAGGGAAGGGTCCTGTGCTGAACACATGGATGAGCAGCTGGGGAGGGCTCTGGCTCTGCCCCTACAGCAGGTGTGCCAGTTCATCAGGAGGTGCCTGACCTGAAGAGCCAGGCTGTGCCAGCCTCTGCAAGGGGCTGCCCTTGGGTTTGGGGGCAGTGTAGTGCTATTTGGTTGCTTTTCAGGAAGATGGGGGTGATCAGAAGTATGAAATGTTACTGCCTTTCCCTTATTGAAAAGGACTGTGCCAGCTCGTGTGAAGGGGGGTGTGATGTCTTGTTTGTACCTGTGTGCTCCCAGGCATAATTAAATTTTGGCAAAATGCATTCAGGAAGGTTTTGGAAGCTGGGAGAAGAGATGGTGTACTGTCTGGAACAGGGTCAGCTGTGAGTGGGGATGTTTTACCTGTTTGGCCAAGCAGCAGGGCACAAGCTCAGCTCTGGGAAAGGTCCTGTTTTCCTTCTCTGAACCCACTTGGTGGCTCAGTTGAAAGAGAATCAGATTCTTTCCAAGGTCCTTAACCTGACTCCTTCAGAAATGCTCCCTGCTTTCACAGCAACTCACCAACAGTGCAGACTTTTTCCAGGTTAACCTGGTTAATCCAAAATTTGCAAAACCATGAAGGTTCTGGTGGAGTTTGCATAGCACAATGTCATACGTGCCTAGCAAAGAAAACCATAGAAACCAGTCTCTCAAAGGGTTAAGACCTGGTTGTCCATTCTGGGAGACCTCAAAAACTGTCTGTTCCCTGACTGGGTCTCCCATCTCACTGAATTCCCACATGGCTCTGTGCCTCAGTTTCTCCCTGCGGCCAAGAGAGCAGCACAGCTTGGAGAGAGAGTGCTGGCAGGCAGAGCTGGGTCTGGGGGGGGTTGCTCTGATCCCCATGGTGCATCTGACCCCTCTGCATCACCCCTTCATCCCTGCCTGCACCGGTGTCACCTCTGTTCCCTGTGCTCCCTGAGGTGTGAGCATTGTTTCCTCAGCCCTGCATTCCCAGGCCATGCAGAATCCCAGGTATTCCCCAACAGCAAACCTCTGCTGCTGCTCTTCCCTCACTGTCCTTTTCAGCTTCTTGCCAAGGGACAGAACAAACAGCAGCTGAAGGCAGAAAGGGTGGAAAGTGTCAAAGATTGCTAAATTTGCAATTAAAGATTTCCTACTTAAAAGCAAACAGCCACGCACAGGCCAGATGCTGCTCAGTTTAATCTCTCACAATGTTTTTGCACTTGCCTGTGAAGTTCCTGAATGTTCCTATATGGTAATTTTCACTGCAGGGTTCTCCTTGTACACAGCCACAATAGCTGTTATTCCAAACTGACATCTCTAGCACTTTGTCCCAGGCACCCTTGAAACTCTAGATGGATTACTGTAATCCTGATGAAATCAAACACATTTCTCTGGTACTGTTACAACCTCCCAAGAAGACAGGCTCACATCCATCCCTGGACCCGTAAGAATCCAAATCCACGTGTTTTGTTCCAGATCTAGATTTTTAAAAAATGTTAAAACTCTCAGAAAAGAATTCCCCCAAAAATATGTGGTTTCCCCTCAGATATACTGGTCCACAAGGGACAGAGAGGGACCCAGGCAGGAAGTCATGCTCTGATTTCTCTGAAAGTGTCAGAGCTGGGAATACACAGCTCTTGCTGCAGAGATGTCACTCCATGCTCCCTTGTGACAGATGGCACTTGGTATGAGCCCTGACAGGGTATGAGATATTGGTCTTTTAAATGCTGACAGGGTGATTTATAGAGCTTTCACCAAGACTTTTAGTATTTCTGTCACTCCAAGGCCAAGATCTGGTAATGCAGAAAAAGGGACATGAAAAATACAATGGGATTGTTAAGGCATCATAGACATTTAAATATTTCATGAGGGACTTTTCTACACAGTGGGATATAAACAAGGAAGATGAGGCAAACCCCCTTTTTTATCACCTTTATTATAGGTGACCAGTACTAGCAAGCCTCATCAGAGAAGTGCTGTGCAACCTCCGGGTGCTGGGTGGATATTTGTAGGTCTGGAGAGGCAATGCATATACAATCCCACTTCTTTGTTTGCTTCTATATGAATATTTGAGCTCATTCTTCCAAAGACTGAGGCACTGCTGCTGCAAATGCCACAGAGGAGACACAAGCTCATCTGCCAGCATGTGAATTTCCTGCTCTGGATATCTTTGGGAGTTTAATTTCCTACTTTTCATGAATGCTCAGGACAGGGAGAGGGAGAACCATGCAGGTCTTTCTAAGTTTTAAACCGATTGTCTCTGAGGAATCCAGGACTGGTGATCTGTCACCTGGTTCAAGATGCAGAGTGTTGGTATCTGGGCCAAGCCAAATGGCATCTGTCCCATCTGGGTCACTTTGCTCCATGAAGAGCAGGAATGCAGTTTGGAGAGTTGCGCTCTCCCCCTCTTCAAACTGGCAGGGATCTCTCATGGCCTAAGGTGACCTGTTGGACTAAGTCATTGCTTGGGCACCCACAGGCTATTGCTTGTCCCAGACTGAGCCAGCAATCTGGGTGCTGTGCTCTCAGAGGACCTGATTTTGTCCTTGGGCTTGTTGGAGAGCACGGGGTCAATTCCATGTGCACGCACAGCATTGAACACAGCATGGTGGGTCGAGCTCAGGTCACAGCTCACAGCAATATCCATCACCCATCCACAGCAGGGCCTTGGAGATGAGGGACCACGTACAGGCTAAGTGAGCATCTCGGGCAGGAGTCAAACAGCTCAACAGCTCATCAGCAACACCAGCCCAAGAACCAGCACTGCATGAGCTCCACACATCCTTCATCTGTGATTGATTACATGATTTGAAGGACAAGCCCTGGCTATGCCTGGGGTTGGACACACAAGTTTTTGCTCTGGCCAGGTGGGAAATCTGATTCTCACGGTGAACATTAGAGATGCCAAAGAGGGTGTGGGGGAGTTATTCACCCTTTAAAAAGGAAATTCACACCTTTCTCTTTCCAGACAAAAGCTGTAATTCAGTACCTGACCATTCAAACCCCCGGACAAAGTAGGAGTTGCTGATAATGACAAGCTTTATGCTAACTGCATGCCCAGCAATTAGCTACTGTCTGTCCCCAGTCAGACTCGTTGTGCCACGATTTGGTGTAAATCTGACGTTATTTCTCTTCAGGAAAACAATGAGAAGCTCTCTCTTTTCAGATAAACCATCCAGCCATGTTTGCTGTGTTCCAGTGCCAAAGCAATTGTGAATTTGCAGGGAATAAGGCCTCAATAAAAGGATGTTTGCTGGAGAGTGCTAGCAAATGCCCTGCAGGTTCATGTCAGAAGAAACAAGGATCACTCTCAGTGCCTGTTTGTGTGGTTGACAGCTCTGATTTCCTCCATCCTCCTAATGTTTTCCAATCTGCTGGCTAATTTCAACCAAAGTTTGGCAGAAGGGAAAGATCACCTCAATTCTCAGGAAATTCAGCAGCAAAGAAAGGAGAAAGTCAAACAAGTGGTGGAGCCAAGGGAAGAGCTGGAATGTGAGTGCTCATTAAGGCAGCCAAGTGTCCACATGGGAAAAAGTTATAATAAGCACGTGAAGCAGGGCAGAGCATTCCCCCAGCTCTGCGAGCCACTGCGAGCCATGAGGCTGTAAGAAAGCAGGTGTCATTTAATCTGACACTCACAGAACTATGTGTTTTGTGTCTCCAAAGTACCTTTTATGTCCATGGCAATGGAGGGGAAGGAATAATCCAGCTCTGGACTGGGTTTGGCTATTTCCAACAACAATTCCCCAGCAGCTGGCTGTTTCACACACCCAGTCCGGCCATCCTCAGACCTGGGGGTTTTTAGGAGACATCAATGCTCAGGAATCAAGCGACAGCAGAGATATGATGCCTGCAAACCCGGGGTTGTACCTGCCCTGAGAATAGCCCCGTTTCTGTTTCAGGGTAGGATTTCTCACCTCAGAAATTAGCTCCCCTCTCAGAGCCTGAGGGCTAGATGGGCACCAGCTTTTCCCTTGCAGCAGCTGAATTCATTCCCTTTCTCTCTTTGTTCCCACTGTCAGCAAACCCACCCTCTCCAGGCTGAGCACAAGGCACACAGAGCAAGCTCTACCACGTATAGGGCAAGGTCGACATGCACAAAAACACCATATTTGGCCAGTTTGAGCCATAGTTGAGTGAGAGCTTGCCAGAAGGAGAATCATACAATTTAAACTGAAAGAGAGTGAGTTTAACCCTTCGTTTATAAATACGATGATAAATCACCCAGGGAACTTTAAACACGGGAAGGCTGCAAAGCTAAACACATGCTGCTGCCACCTCAGGCAGGACAGGGTGAGGGGGACAGGGGGGATGATAGAGGAGCCAGGTTGCTACATCAGATGTTCTGATTCAGGCCAGGGAGAGGAAAAAAGCTGAAGCTGTTTATACTAAATAACATTCATGCTTGTTAATGTCCTTTTCAACTTTCCAATCCCAGTGTGTGGCTCTGGTGTTCTCTGGGTCTGCACACAGAGATCCAACCTGCACACACCAATAAATAACCCTCTTGGCGCACTGTTAGGACAGAGCTGAGTTGCCTGACCTGCCTTTTTTCTTGTATCCCATTACTTAAACCACTGAGCCAGATCCAAAAGTCCCCTGGGCTGAGGAAGCAAGCCCCTCTAACTAAAGCAACCGGAGGGTGAGGATTAAGGCTGACACCACGCAAAGAATTGGATGGAATGGAATATGGGATGGTCAGGGATCTCCTCCTGGGAGAGTCATAACACCGAGCTGCCCATGCTAAATGAACAAGGAGGATGCCAAGCAGTGAGTGAGCAAGGGAAGAGGCTGCAGGACCTGGTTTCAGCACAGTGACCATCTGTTTCCTATTTGGCCCAAGAATGATGGAATTGCTTGTGTCATGCAACAGTGAGAAAGTATTTCAGAGCAGGGTCCCCTCTCTCAGTGCTGAGCAGGGACCTCTATCAGAACAAGGGAAACCAGGTCAATCTCCAGGCTCTGTCCCTCGCCTTATCCCATCTCTACCCAGATGCCTGCTGTACTTTTAAGGAAAAGTCTCCCAGCCAGGCAGACAAAATCCAGCCTGAGAGGTATAATATAACAGCATAGGCCAACTGGCACGGTCAGACAGCGCCCAGAAGGATGCATGTTTACCCATCCTGAGCCTTGCAGACTGCCAGCTCCAAAAAAACAGGGATTGCATGAAGATCTGAGGGGCTGAGAGCTGAATTAGGCATGAAGAAGGCCGAGCTCCAAGCTCTTTGAGGATTATAGGAAGGGGGTTAGCCCAAAGACTATTTACTCTGTAAGTAAAGGTGGTTCTGGCAGTGCTGCATAAGCTCATTACATAGCTGGAAGTAATATATAGTGCACAACACAGCAGAAGAAGGGTTTCCAGAGGCTGCAAAGCTTCTCGTGTTCAGCCCCTCAAAGACTGCCATGTGCCACCACTCCATAGTGATGGGTAGCTGAACTGACCCACTGTAACACCTGCATGAGTATTTCTGATGGCAGAGAGAGAGAGCTGCTTGGGGTAAGTTTTGGACTTGAAGAGAGGGAGCATTGAAAATCCTTGGAAATATTTGTTTTTGCTCAGACATGAGGTCAGGCTGCCTTTCTGTGCCTGGTTCAGCCTGCTGCAAAAAGGGGCAATGTACCTTTCTCAAGGGCTTGGAGTCCCACAATGGAAAAATCCTTAGTGGCTGTTAACCAGGGGTTTGGTTCAGCTCCATCTCGTTAAAATCACTCAGAAGAATTCTGTTGCTTTGCTAGTCCACTCTCCATCCTTTCTTCTTGTGAGCCACGAGATGAGGGCAGTCCCACAAAGAAAGGAAGAGGCCATTCACCCAAACATCCATCAGTAACTATTTGATTAGAGGAAGATTTTTCCCACCACAGCCCAAGAGGCAGCTTTTCCACAGCCTGTCAGGCAGGAAATCTTCAGGATTAATTAAATTTGCTGGGACTTCTTTCATGTACTTGTTTGGATTTTGAGTTCAGACAGGGCAGTGATGGACTGGGAAAAGGCACGAACTCTAATGCAGCTCCTCCTCTGCATATTCAGTTTGGCAAAGAAATGTTACCTGTTGTTTTTTAAGAGTTTACAATATCTGAAGTTTATTTCATTGCACATGGGGCTCGGTGGAAGAGGTGAATATGTAAGGCAGGATCCTCTATATGCTGATGATTTTAATTTGTGTGCATGGACAGTACCCCTAGTGGATCCCTTTCCATTAATCTATAACATGCCCTACATCCCTCTATGACATTGTAAGGATGAGGAACATTTGAATGCATTTGGAGTTGCCGATTTCACTGAGACAGGAAAGACAAAATAAGATGAATATCAGGTGTTTGTGATAAAGGATCTGAAACTGAAGAAAAATCTCCCAGAGAAGGCAAGCTGCTAAAAAGATGCAAAATCAGAGCAAAAGGCCTGTGCCACAGAATTACAATGAGAAGACAAATGCATATGCAATTCAAAACATGCTAAGGGATGGGGTGGGTGATTTTGTCTTCTCTCCTTGCTGAGCTATCTGCCTGAACACAGATACACAAGCTCACGCTGCACTCAATAGGCAACAAAGTCTTTATTCCTTGGCTTCCACAGCGCTCCTCTTGATAGCATCTGCAAAGAGAGAGCTGGGAGCAGATCCAGGCCTCTGCTCATTTCAGTTTGTTTTTGTAATTAAAGAGTGAAGCAAACAACCGGAGAAGATCAGATGGTGAGAATTTTAGGAAATCATTAGAAAAAGGGCCAGGGTTCTGCATCCTCCCCATGCATCTTTCTCAGGTGCCAACTCCACTACCTTCAGCCAGTCTTGGGGTCAGCTTTTCCTATTTTTCACTGACAGCATTGTTGGCACAAAATGTAGAGAGACCAGACTGTCCCCCCGGAGTCTGCAGGCTCAGTCAGACCCAGACAAAAGGCTGTGAACATGTGTGCTGCTTTGGGTGCCACCAGAGCTCAGTGACAGTGAGGCAATCCAGTCATTCCTGAAACACAAGATATTCCAACATCTGGTTGCTGCTGGAGATGGCCTAATGGTAAAAGTGGACAGAAATTAGCGTTCCTATTTGCCCTGTAGTTCTTTGGGCCATTGCAGGTGGCCTGAACCCAAGCTTCAGGATTTCCATCCTGCAGTGCACTCTGGCACAGGGTTTCATCTCAGGAGGGTTTTATGTTTGAGCACCAGTCATTCCAATTGATAATTCAGCTCCTTGGACTGGAGTGGCTACCTAAACAGAATGCATTGCCATTTGATTAGAAATAGCCTTCTGAGTTCAAGGATATTGAAAGCCAGCTTTCTCCTTCACACCACTTCCACAGACTAGGGGAGAGGAAAGAAGAAACTAGAGCAACCCTCAGACTCCAGGCCAATAGACCCAGGCTTCATCATGATGGCAAAGCCACTTCTCCAAGAATTTCCACAAGAAACTTCATAACTGGTCTTCTAAATTCTCATTCCTAACCTCTGCTTTTGCTCAACAAATGTTCTGCTTCACGTTCACCTGGCTTGAATGAGCCATACAGAATAACCACAACCATGTTGTAGCATCCCATGAGGACTCTTGATCTTGAATGTTGACTGCTGATCAATCACTGGTGAGATATATTTGCTGTATGCAGGAAATGCAGACAGACTTGGGACTCTCTTCTCCTGAATCTCAGTTCTCCAAGCTCTTTATCCCAGAGTGCTGGAAGCCTCCTGCTTTTGTCAGCAGGTGTGGAGGAGTTTGAGAGCTGAAGAGTTACAGTCAGTAGGGATCTGTTGTTCATTAGCCCAACAAACAAGCTTCTGGTGGCCAGGCAGGAAAAGACTTTGGCACTCATCAGGCAGGCTCAGAGCTACCGTGATGTTCCCTGGACCCAGTTAGAACTGTTCCCTGCAAAACATTTGCCTTTGGCCAGCAGGACTCTCCTGAGGATCCACTCTTGTCCTAGACAACTTCCTCCCTGCTTTGTCCACAACCACCAATGGCTTGAAGCGTCTCACAGGCAATGGGACACCTTCAGTCCATCCTCCTGATCCCCATAAGCAGCAAAAATGATTAGTGCAGGGAAAAAAACAGCTGCCAGAGCATGGGGCGTGCCTGGGGGAGCTGAACATCCAGACTGCCCCAGCAATTCAAGGCTTCCACACTGAGACACACAACCAGGCACCCTGCAGCTCTGGGAGCACTGGGAGCTGTGCTTGCTGCTCCTTGTTTCCTAGTCCTTGCACATTTGGCTCACTGGTAGCAGGGATTTCAAACCCTCATAAATCAAGTCTTTCAGCATCATTCTCTGCTGATTCAAGCCGATTTTTTTAACCTCAAAGCCCTGCCCAGCCAGCCACTTTGAGATATTCCAGACATTTTGCAACCATTTATTTTTATTGAAACCAGCCAAGTCTCTGTATATATTGGGACTATCTTTTTTTTTTAATCTTTTTTAATATACAAATCAGTTTTAAATAGTGTATAAGTCAGGAATGATTTGCAAATTAAACTGTCAAACCCTGGCAGGAATAGTGGCTGACGCCCTTAGCTTGAAATCTCCCGGCTGCTGTTGCTGTGAGGGCAGATCTCAAGAAGATGCCACACAATCTGCTTCTACTTTCCTGAAAAATTCAGTCATCCTTTGATTCAAAATGCTTCTGCAGGTAACTCACTGCTTGGATCGTCTGCCCAGGGGAAGGATATGACATTTTAGGAGACAGATGCTGGGGCTGTGGCTGTGCACAGGTCTTCTGGCCTTGAAAACACTTTTGCACAGGGAAGAGGAAGAGAAACTTGAAGTGACGATTATTGCATGTCTTTTTCAAAACATGCATCTGGCACCACTGGAAGACAGTAATTATAAACCAGATATTTTCCTTGTAATTACTGGTAATCCCTTGTTGGCAGATGGGGATCTACTCCTCAGAATGTATAAATATGTTGGCTAAAATGTTCTTAGGTGACAAGATTTTGGGCCATAAGGAATTCTGACTCTTTCTTTTCTTCCAGATTGCTGGCAGTCAGTGGCCATGGCGACCTCCTCCACCCAGCTGCCAGCCCCTGACTCCATCAACGCCACCAAGCAACCCAACTCCAGCACCTTCTTGTTCTCCAAGTTCATCCACCAAGACACAGAACTGTCCACAGAATTTTACAACCTGTGGATTGTCCTGATGGTAGTCAATGCCATCATTTTCCTCGTGGGTGTTGTGCTGAACAGCTTGGCACTGTACGTCTTCTGCTTCCGTACCAAGACAAAAACCACCTCTGTTATTTACACCATAAACTTGATTGTTACTGATCTCTTGGTGGGCTTTTCCTTGCCTGTCCGGATCATCATGTTCTACAGTGCAGGGGACTGCCAGCACTGCTCCTTGATTCACATCTTTGGCTACTTTGTCAACATGTACTGCAGCATCCTCTTCTTGACGTGCATCTGCGTTGACCGCTACTTGGCAATCGTACAGGTGGAGGCCTCACGGAAGTGGAGGAACCCCACCTGTGCCAAGGGAATCTGTGTCTTCATTTGGATCTTTGCCACTGTGGTGACTTTCTCCATCCTGACCATGGCAATACAGTTTGCAGAGTGCTGCCTCTCCAAGATCCTAGTCCTGATGGTCTGCGAGTACTTCTTCCCTCTCATCATAATCATCTTCTTCACCACGAGGATTATGTGTGCCCTGTCCAAGCCCAGCCTCATGCACCAGAGTCGGGAGAGGAGAATGAGGGCTGTGCAGCTCCTGATCACCGTCCTCATCATCTTCATGATCTGCTTCACTCCCTTCCACGTGCGACAGGTCGCGATCTCCATCAACCCAGACATGCCCCATAACGTCAGCCTCCTCGTCTACCACGTGACAGTGACTCTGAGTAGCCTCAACAGCTGCATGGACCCCATTGTCTATTGCTTTGTCACCAACAACTTCCAGTCCATCATGAAAAGCATCTTCAGGAAAACCGAGCTGGAGCAAACCAACGTGGACATCCTGGGCATGAACAAGAACTCCAACGCAATCATCGCCTTCTCAAACACAATAGGGAGCCCTGTGAGCTTGCCATCACCAAGCGGTGTCCAGATATAAACAACATCTGATGGGACATATTGCAGTAAGCCAGTGCCATGATGCTGGAATATTACTAGGGTACACAATGCTATTGTCTTTGAACTCTTTGTTTTTTAGGCTGAGGTTCAGACTGACAGTGGTGGAACTTATTCCTCAAGAACATTGTAATCTGTTTGAAAAATGGGACTTACAGTGCTGTTAGTACCAGTATGAAAGAGAGTCTGTTAATTGCTGTTCCCAACAGGGAAGTTTTCTTTGTATTTTAATACAGACATTTTGCTAGCAACAAATCCTTTACTGTGGTTTTCTTCTCGTGTTTGACATCGTAATGCAGCACTTTTAGGATGACTTAGAAAACAGGATATCTCTGGTTTATAATTAAAGATTTTGTGCCTTAGGCATGTGTATAAGAATAAAGGATAAGAGGGATGTTTCCAGAACTATCTGCTGCAAAGGTTTTAGATGCCAGTGGAGTGGGAAAGAAAGTATTCTAATCCACATGTCACTAGTAAATACTCATTTGTTCCTGAAAATCTGAGCCTTCTCTGGGAAGGGGAGATGAATCAAGATGTAAAGTCTCCTTTCACTATTTCATCTATAAGAAAAATATACATGTGGGTGTATGTGTTTCTATACACACTGCTTGGGCTTGGGGAGAGGTTCAGGGTATGTTCCACCTGTATTTGCATCACTTAATCTCCTAAACTGCAGATGAGCGTACAAAAATCTGTGAAAATGAATACACTTCCCAGCAAACTCTGCTATCTCTCCCTGAAGAACAGCCAAGATGAAACCCAGAACCAGATTATAATGATATACTACTCTGTTTTGGTTTTTCTTCCTGGCATGTTGGAAAATCAGGGCTTGCTGTCCTAATTTCCACTATCAGTCTATCCACTTAGTCACTTAAATGTTGATACTTCCAAGCACAGAAAAAAAAATCCATCTGAAGCATATAGGTTGAAATTCACCCCAGATCAAAGTCACTAGGATTATTTAAGAGCCATGTTTAAAAGGTATGTGAAGGTAAGGATGTCTCAAAACTCTTTCCATAATGGTGGGTAGATGTTTTAGATGGCATTGTACCAAGGAAACAACACAAATAAAACAAGTTATCCCAGGAAAACACCAAAACCTGCCGCATGTACACCAGTAATTGTTGTCGCTCCAAGTCTCCTTGTTCACATGTCTGTGGACACTCAACTGGAAGACTACTATGAGTTCATCAAACCTGGCTTTTCCTGGACTCACTGGTGTTTTTGAACCTAGGGCATCCTTGGGATCTGACCATGGGATATCCATCTCCATTTCACAGGAACACAACATAACTAATGCCTCAAACTGTCTCTTGCAGTGGGGTTTGCAAGAGTTTGCCACTTGCAACACATATATATGTTTCCCCTAAACTGTTTCCCTGACTGATCCAAAGGCAATAAAATTGGCACAGTCAACATCACTGCAATACAGGGAACTGGGTGTTCCAGATCCTGTTCCAGACAGTGGGTTCCATGGAGGGTGATTCAGCTCATGGAATCGGACACTTCGCAGCTGAGCGACACCTTCAGCTGCAGTTGGTCCATCCACTCAGGCTCTTGGTCATCCTGGGGTGCAGGAATTGCCATTGCCAGGACTGTGATCCCTTTCCCAAGCCATACAGCTGACTCAGCGCCCTTCTGCTGAGACCTCTACTCCTTTGTATACGGTTTACTTTCCAAGACATGGTAACAAGGCACACCAACTCTGTGACACAATCCCATAGGAGGTAAGCCTGTTGTTCTGGTCATTGTTTCCCATTCTAGACATGGCCATGAACATAGTCAGCTTTCCCAGGACCTAATTGTGCTGTGGTTTCCTTATGCCTCACCTATTTCCTTAATCCTCGGTAAATCCCTGACACAGGCAACTCACAGCCAACACGTGGATCAGCACACATGAATCAGGCTCTGACTTCTCAGCCAGGCTAGCCACTTCCCATTTCTGCCACCGTTTTCCACCAACCGCTCATTTGGAGAAAATAATTTTATGCTTCAAAGGTCTGAACATCCCTGCAAACCCCCAAAGTCTCCTGCCCACCCACCCACCACACACTCTCAAACCTTTCCCTGCCACCTAGGCTCTTTGTAATGAAAATGTGTGTCACATATACAGAGCTGTTAACAGCACTGTCTTTTGCCAAGACTGCTGAGAGAAACAGGAGGAAATGTGCAGGCTCCATGCATAGTTTATTTTAGCTTCTTTGTTTCAACAACCCACAGATCTACACCTCCCATTCTCTTGTTATCAACGCTATTTTTGCCATATACAGAAATGTCTTAACATCTTTCTCAGTGCAGTCAGTATAAAATCTCTAAGATGATTTGCTTAGATTTTTTAAGTTCCTAAACAGCATCTCAGTTGAAGCTCTGTCTTTCTACTATAAACTTCACTTGTAGTAGGCTGGATTCCCTTTAGTGCCTGTGTATTATTCAATTCCCATAAAAATCACATGAGACTGGAGAATTCTCCTTATTTTGTAATGCCTGTTGCTTTATCCAGAGCTTTCAGTGTTCCTTCTTCATTTTATACCAGCTCCAAATCAGGATCCCTTATCAAAGACACAGTCTCCAAAAACTGGAAAGGGGCCAAATCCTTCACAAACTAACCTACTTTTTGTGACTTCTTGTGCTCTCTGTTTAATCTTTACTGTTTACACATCTTGCCTTTCCTCAGGGTGCAGCACTTGCTAAATTCCTTTCCTGTTTAAAGTCACCCATTTCTGTTCAGGGCACAAAGTTGAAAATCATAATCAAAAACACACCTATCCTCACAAATATTCCCCCAAATGGCACAGTTTTGGTGGACATCTTCCACCTGCCAGTTCTCTTTGCTGCTGAAGCATCTCTCAGTTTTCTGTGTTTCTAGAGATGAGGGCAAGGTCTCTTACCCCTCAATCTGCACCATCCCTCTGCTCAGGGTATCTCCTTGGGTTGCCTCTTAGTGATCACCAGCAGGGATTGCAAAAGCCATTTTCCCACCTCAACCTGCCCTTTCTCCAGTGAGAACAGCCACAGATGACACCACAGGGAAGTCTCCAAGGGCAGTGTGAGAGATTCTATGCATCACTAAATACATGCAGACACTTCTAAGGCAAAGCATACACAAGTCAGTTTTTGTGGGACAGTCTTTTATGCAGAGTATTTAAAGATTTAGATGCCAATTTCCCAATTATTTCAAATTAAATCCGGCACTTAACAACCTTTGAGGATCTGTATCATTCCCCAGAGGCTGAAATAGTAATCAGGATGGATGGGCACTGCTTGTCATACTACCACCACCAAGTCTGTGGTAGACAGAATATAGCATTCCCTAAAGACCTTAACAGCAATAAAGAGCTCTGTAAAAAGCCCCGACCTTTCAGGGAATTACAGCACTCATTCCTCTTTGATGTGCTGTGCTTCTCTTGTGTATCTAAAATCCTATACAGTGAATTAGAAATATCCTCTTCTACCAGTTGCCCAGAGGGTAGCAAAGAAAGATGGTGAAAAACCTCGCGTGTATTTCTTGGGATTTGGGCCATTCCTGGGACACAAGATCTTTGCTAACTGTGAGCCTGAGTCACAACACACAGATGTCTGCAGTCTGTTGCCATGCCAGGGAATGGGTATCCAGGAACAGCTGAGCCTCTTCCTCTCCCGTTCCTGTGTCTCACCTGCATTGCATCCAGCACAGCCCATGTTTCAAAGCACTTCTGTCTTTCCAAAGCTTTTCTTATTACAGCCCAGAAACCTGTAGCAAGGCAGAGGTGCAGGATAGCCAGGCCTCAGTAACTCTGCAAACATATCAGGGTCCAGCAAAGCTGAAAATCTCCAGTTCTGCACCAGTAAAGGAGCCCCTGACTCCACACGTGGGGTTATCTGCCAGACCAGCTTCCTCCTGGGCTCTGAGAGAGCTCTGCCCTCCCTCCACAACCATCTGATAACTGCCAAAAGGAAACTGCACAGCCACGTGCAAAGGCAATTTCTTCCTTCCTTGTCCTTCTGGGTTTTGCTGCCCCTCAGATGTGTGCACAAGAGTCTCATTAGTCGGCCTAATCAGCGTTAATAAGTTCTGCCAGCAGGTGTGAGCTCCGCTTGGGGAAGGGCTGAGGAAAATGGAATTGCCTGTGTTAGAGCTATCAGGACAGGTCACCCCACCTACTCTGCACCTTCTGTCTTCCAGGGGTAAGGGCAGGAGTGGCTCTGACTGAGGATTTGGGAAAAGACAGGTCTGATCTCCACAGCTACTCCAGGACAGAGGAAGATAAAGAAGACATTGCAGAGGAACCAGAGTCATGAAGTAATAAGGGAAAGAAGAGGGACCTAAAGGGTTAAACAACAAGCTGAGCTCGCAGAGGGCAGGCCTTGTAAGATCAAGGATGAGGAAGGAAAAACAGGGAAAAGTGACCAGGGAGCACAGAGACCTGATGCCTAGCAAAAGATGACACAGGAAAACAAGTGCTTGGCTTGCTTTTCCCCTTCTGGGCATTGTTAGTCCCAAAACAGGAGCTCTGGGGAGGATGCCAGTGCTTGGATTGGAGCTGGAAGACTCCCATTTTAGGAAGAAAAAGCCTAAAAGCAGAGCACTTTATCCCCTTCCTATGTTGAGGCCCAGGAAAGGGACAAGAGGGATCTCTCCCACATTCGTCTGAGCTTTTGGGGTCCTGCAGTAGAAGACAGGAAGGTCTCCTGTGTGCTGGAAACACAAAGAGGATCTTCATCCCTCCACCCTTGGGAAGAGGGTGCTGGGGATGCAGAAGGGGATCTGGTGTGGTGTGGGTGCTCATGGACTGGTAGCAGCATCCATTGTGTGTGTTGGCTACGTAACGAGCAGGATTGTCATGGGAAATGCTGGGTGATGCTCGTGTGAGATGGTGTCACCTGACATGCCACATCACAGCACAGGTCCCGTGCTCTGCAGGGCACCCCAGACAGAGCAGACTGGGAGATTGCAGCACATCCCCAAGGACAAGAAATGATCCATCACTTCACTGCAGTATTTCGGTGCTCTGTGGTAGGTAATGTTCAGCTTTTGGGACCTAGTAAAGATGCAAGGGAGAATTTTCACTGCAAAGACAGACTCATAGAATTGTTCAGGTTGGAAAGAACCTGTAAGATCATCAAGTCCAACCATTAAACCAGCACTGCCAAGTCCACCACTAAACCATGTCCCTTACGTGCCACATCTACACATCTTTTAAATAGCTCCAGTGACTCACCCACTTCCCATCTTTCTGATTCCCTCCTCAGATGCTGCAAAAAGCACCAAAACTTCCCTGGCAGAGATGTGAGTTTTACTAAGTGCTTTTATAAGCTGCCAATGCTGGCAGGATATCAAGGTCTTAGTGCATGAAACTATCCTTCTTCAGGATTCTTGACTGTACTGTCAGAGATGAGATTAATTTAGGCATGGAGGCATGGGTCTAAGTTCTAACACAAGTGATTCTGCTTTTCTTTCATGGCTATACAGAGAGCAAACAGCACAACTCACGACTGAGGTTCTTTCCAGCTGTCTATGCAACAGAAAAGAGCTTGTCAAATGAAATAAAGCCAAGTTTACATGTAGGAGAAAGTTCTTGTTCACCTCACAGCAATCCCAAGGAAAACACGCGGAGAGGAGCTTCTGTCATCCCAATGAGAAGGTAAACAGAATCATGGAATCATAAAATATCCTGAGCTGGAAGGGACACACAAGGATCACCAAGTCCAGCTCCTGACCCTGCAGAGGACACTCCAAGAGTCCCACTATGTGCCTGAGAGTGCTGTCCAAGTGCTTCTTGAACTGTGGCAGACTCAGACTGTGACCACTTCCCTGGAGGGCCTGTTCCAGTGCCCAACTCTGCTTTTGGTGAAAAACCTTTTCCTAATACCCCAGCTAAACCCCTCCTGACACAGCTTCATGCCATTCCCTTGGGTCCTATCAGTGGTAACCAGAGAGAAGATATCAGTGCCTGCCCCTCCACTTCCCTTCATGAGGAAACTGTAGACCATGATGAGGTCTTCCCATCACTCCAAATGTTACATCCTTTTGACTGTTTGAGGTGGACAATTAAATCCCTTTACCTGCTTCCTTCCATGCCTATCACCCACTCAGTCCAGGTAATGCATCTGCCTTGCAGCTGCTGTAAAGTGGCACATGAAGAGCTGATCTTCCTCAAACACTCTACTCTTGAATGCAAGATGAGATGGAGTAGGTGCTGTACAGCATGTAAGTCCCCTTGTAGAGAGGGAGATCTGACCTGAAGCTGCTCACTGCAAGATAAACATGAGTAGAAGTCAGAATGGGCTGCAGTGCTGTGCAGTTTGTTCTCGTATGCATCATGCAGGGAAGTACATTTGAGCACCAGCTGACTCTCTGACAGCCATGTAGAGACATACAGTGCTCCATGAATGGGTAGAACTGACAGAATCTGTCTTATTTTGTCAAAATGTCACTCAAGAGCTCTGTTCTGAACGTATCTGCTCCAACCATATCACATTTGCTCTTCTCAGTAGGAACAGCCAGAGAGGAAGCCCTAACCTGAGCTCCAGCTCCAAAAGAGGCATTCTTGGGGATGCCCTGAAGGTCTTGCAGAAGATACCTTGGCTTCTCTTTCATCCCTCAGTATGCCTTAATGGGACTTTCCTGACATGACCTTAAAGCAACCAAACAAAACGCCCTCTCTGTGGTTCAAGTACCCAGGAGCAGAATAGCAGCAAGGGTTTTTACTCAGAGCAGTTTTACTTCCATCTCCTCCAAAAGAGGCCTCCAAAATAGGCCTAGAAGTGCTTGTTTATCTCTACAGATGGAGAAAAGTGGAGATTGCCACAGGTCAGTTAAACAGATTCCCCCAAGAGACTTGCCCAGGGAAACTCCCTATGGGAAGTAGGCATGGCATGAAAGCCTTGGGCCAGAGCCCAGCCACTGGCTCATCCATGCTTCGACCCCACAGGCAGCATCTCTCCAGCTAGAAAAGGGCACTTATAAATTCAGTCCTGAAGTTCACTAGAAAGGAACCAAGACCAAAGCCCAGTATGCAACCCCTTGATGTTTTGGATAGCTTGGAGGCCGCCCAAATCCTGTCTTCCCAGGGAAGGCCTCTTTTGACTGATATTATTTAGAGTTGGAAAAGCCGTCCTGCTTGCATCGCTTGGAAAACATGGGGTGCTCAAGACGCCGGTTCAGGCGGACTTCTCTGCACAGCTGCCTGCCTGCAGAGCATGTGGTGGGAATCTGTTGATAGGTTCTTGACAGAAGTTATGGCTTGTTTATGTGGTAGCTTTACTTTGTGCCTCCTACCCAACCCGGAAACCCTTCCACTCCTAACCTCTTGGCCTGCTATTGTATACAGACGAGTCTACGCGATAATTTTGGTAACCATGATTCATCTTACGACAAACACTGCATAAAGCAAACAGATCTGTATTGTCATAATTAAAGCAAACGATTGGATGGTTTATCCATAGAATCTTAACAGTTCTGCCACTGCTAATGCTGTACCTGGCCTGCAGAGGTTTCAGCAGTAGGGTATGATAACCCATGGAATGTCAAACCAGGCATGATCCTGCTGTTTCCCAAGGCTGGAAGGACTTGGAAGCCAGCAGGACTTCTTGCTAAGGTTACTGCTTGCCCCACAGAGATGAGAAAGCCCATCCCAGTCATCCCAGCATGAACCCCTTTAACCTGGAGCCCTTTTTCCAGGAAAGCCTACAGTTCTGCTCTAATTTCTCTTTGAGGTTTAGAGAACATACAGCTCCTTCTTTGTCTTTTTTTCAGTGTCACATTCCAAAGCCACGGACATTTGCTCTGTCTTTGTCTAGCAGATAACTACACACCAAGACTAGACTTTTTTTTTGGCTCTCAGCAAAGGTATTTGTAAACAACACTCCATTCCTGCATTCCAAAAAAAAAAAATTAAATTACTCTGTCTCTTCCTATGAGGCGTGTTTCCAGGGTCAGACTTTCTCATGGTTATTTGCTGGGCTTCTTCAAATGTTTCAGCTGTTGTTTCCAGAGAAAAATGGGGATGGGGGACAGAGAGGTGCTAGTTCATCAATTGATTTAATGTAGGTTAAACCCATTCTGTATACAGGAGTAGGTGGGGGGTGATACAAATGGACTGAGGGACACAGTTGATGCTAAAGGACACAGGAGCATGGTCCTTCTATACTCACCCCCCAGAGCTCCAGATCTGCCAGCATCAATGAGTGTGCTAGACATTTTTGGCTTCCTTTAAGCCCCTACACTATTTGGCCAGACCTGCTCAGCAAAACACACGTACTCTCCATTTGGCAGCCATGTGTGTAACCCTTCCAAGCCCACAAGGACTGGAGGAGTTTGTGGGAGGGTGTTGTCTCCACAGCTGCCGTGTTTAATACCGGCAGCAGCAGCTGCCACTTCAAGGGATGCAGATGTGCCATTTGCAACTTAACTTTCACGGTCAGTAGTGCAGCTGTTGGTCCTGCAATCTCCTGGGGACAAGAAAAATCAACTGGTTCTGCTAGGAGTTTTCCTGGAGGGGTCATCTGTCAGCAGTGTTGAATGAAGGAGCAGAAGAGGGTAGAACATCTGCAACAGAGGCCCAGGTGTGCAGGTAAGGGCAGCAATGCAGAGTGCATGTTTGCAGTAGTAACTGTGTGATGGAAAAACAGGGTAAAGAGCTGGCAGAGGCAGCTGCAGGCAGGGAAGTCCTCCTCTCTCTGGCAGGCAGCAGGAGCCTGTGAGCTGTTTAATACACCAGCAAATTCCTGCTACAAGATGCAAATAAAACCTCACCCAGGTCCCAATCCAGCACCCACTAACAGCCAGGGAGGATTTCAGTGGAGCAGTTGGTGTCTCTTCTGGGCTGTTCCTGGGAATCCTTCTCACTTGCAGTTCCAGTGGTGTGGTGCAGTCGGGGATTTTGCAAGATCCCCTGCTCAAGGACCTCAGTGCCTGGCTGAACATCTGAGGACATAAACACTTAAAAAGCAGGGAAACAAATGCACCATAAATCCAAAAGGCACAGGTTTGTGCAACGATGTGTTTGTGTGTGCTTGTGACAAGAGACATTTCAATGGGGCTGAGGAGAAGACTCACAGACGCCCACTATCAGGGCACAAATCCTGAAGGGACCACAGAGATGAGGGGCAGGACACAGGTATAGCAGGGAGGTGTGGGGTGAAAGCAAGAGGGAAAGTGAGGCACAATCTCTGCATTCAGCCCCTAGTAAAAGCTGTCAGGAACTTATCTACACCACACTCAAGGGTGTCCTTAGGGAGTCTGCGGAGTTTCCCCTTGCCATGAGCAGTATTTGTGGTGGGAGAGCAGAGGGTACTGTGGGCACCAGCGGATTACATGAGCAGATCAAAAACACAAGATAACTTTAGGGCAGGTGGTAGCCTTTTAATGCCAGTTCAGTGGGAAAGGAGATCCCTTCATTCTCTCTCCAGTCCCCTCAAGGACAACATTTCTTCCCATACATGGCAAGGTAAATGTTTTTTCCCTGCCATCAGCAAAAATCTTTCACAGATTAAACGTTTTAATGGCTCTCCAGGGGAGCCTCTTTGTCCAGCTTGCAGTGCATAAAATCACAGGAAACAGCCTGCCTGAGGGTTTTCCAGCAACTGGAGAAAAGATAAAGCTGCTGGGACACAGGCATAAATATCCCACTCGTTCTCTTTAGTCTCCGGTCTCACCCTAAGGAGACACTCATCCCTTTTGCCTGCAGCAAGACCAGAGGATGCTCAGCACCAGGCAGGATTGGCATTTTATCTATCCTGGGCATTATACCACAACAGATGTCCCATTTGTCCCAGGTCACTTCATCTGTTCCATGCCTTCGCAGCTTTTCCTGGCTGGAACATACATGATATATAACATATTGATTACAATTAACATGTACAGCTAAGTTTTCCTGAGCAGGATTTTGACGTAGGTTTCACTTTGTAAAGGGTTTCACTTTTTAAAAGCCCTGTTTGGGGAAGGGCACAGGGTCATGACAGGCACACGGTGGGATGAAGGGCTTCAGGTGGGCAGGCAAGGTCTTGGCCAAGTGCTTTATTTTATTTTTGAACTTCACTTCCAGTCCACCCACTCTCCTGGCTTCCTTACAAGCTTTGCTCTGCCCTTGTACCTGTGTTTCAGTCTCCTCTCCTCCCCTCTCACCCGTGCTTACTCACACCCGAGCACCCAATGAACTGCAATCCAGCTCTTCCTGCACAGAGGTGGGATCTTAAAACTGTGCTGCTCCAGCAATCCCAAGGCTGCTCTGCACCAACAGATTTGATGTCCCCAGCCCCGTACAGAGACAGAGGAACTGGCCGGGATTCCCCAACCTTGGCTCCCTTCCCACAGGAGCATCTGCCGTGCCAGCATCTGCAGGGGACCATCACAAGAGCAGTCCCACAGCTTTCTGGAGCAGCTCAGAGCAGCTCCACACCAATTTTGTTATGTTTAAGTAACTTTCTCAAGGCTGCTTAGGACACACTGCTCGGTCCAGGTGGCTGGTATCCTTGTGTTGAAGGAATCTTTCCATTTTCCTGCATCTCTTCTCTTCCCATGGGAACAGGATGCCCCAGTGATAGGACACTGCATGGTATCCTTCAACTCATATGAACAGTACTGATTACAGGTACTATTTAGGGAAATTTTATAAACACGCATAGCAGGTCTAAGCTTTCTTTTTATTTATTTCAATTAAACACTGGTGGATAAAAAAACGCCAAACGTCTCAAAAAACAGCAGTAAATCTGCAAATTTAAACAAGGCCAAGGAATCACAATTTTTTTCCTTGGAAACTCTTTTTTAGATTTGTAAAGTCATGCAGGATGGGAAGAAGGAAGTTTGCTGAATTTCCCCAAGAGACTTCACTGACCCACCACTATTCCTGCGTTGCAAAGCAGGGAGGATCTGCTTGCACCATCCTTTTTTACAGCTTTTTTGGATATTTCACAGCAGAGTGATTTCAGTAAGTAGCCCATGGCAGTGCTTTCAGAGGTCTGATGCTGCCAGCCAAGTAGTGACCAAACCAACCACTGCCCTCTGCTGAACGCAGCCTGGAATCCCCATGGAGCTCCCAATGGTCCAGAAAATTATGGTTGAAATCCTGTTTTGCTGGGAGGATGGGAAAACTTAAACTACTGCCTTAGGTCGTGAATCTTTCTTTTACATCAGCTGCCAAAGTCCTATATTTCATGGCTTTTGCGTTGTGTCCCTGCTGCACCATTGCATCTCTACAGCGCATTTAAGTACCTCCTTCAACCTTCAGAATATTAATCACTCTCATGACTAGCACAGTTTGAGCTCGATTTCCCTCACTAGGAGAGCCCTGGAAGCCCTGAGCATTTCCTCATGCACACTGTGGTGTGCTGGACTCCTGTCTCTGAGTTCCAGCTCGCTGCTGGCAACAGATGGAATAATTTGTGCATGGCCCAGGGCAGTGAGTGCTGGTGAGGCTGCACCCCAGATCCTCAGTTTGGGGTCCCTCACAAGACAAGAAAGACACTGATGTGCTGGAGCATGTCCAGAGAAGGGCAATGGAGCTGGAGAAGGGTCTGGAGCACAAGTCTGGTGAGGAGCAGCTGAGGGAGCCTAGAGAAAAGGATGCTCAGGGGACAACTTCTCACTGTACAACTACCTGAAAGGAGGGTGTAGACAGGTGGAGGTAGCCTCTTCTCCCGGGTAACAAGTGATAGGATAAGAGGGCATGGCTTCTGGTTGTGCTAGAGGAGGTTTAGATGGGATATTAGGAAAAATGTCTTCACAGAAAGACTGGTCAAGCACTGGATCAGGCTGCTTAGGAAAGTGGCAGAGTTGATTTAAGGAATCAATAACTGATATAAGATATCAATAAAGAACTAACACTGAAAAGGTTAATAGAAATAATTGTAGAGGCTTTTTGCTGAAGTAGCAAAGATAGACTGCATGGTTGAAGTCACAATTATTAG